>CM033622.1:23674302-24026802 GCA_019453435.1 Rhinogobius similis | reverse complement strand
TTTGAGTCAGTAATAGTGGCTAGACCAATCCATTCTTCAACAGATCAATGTTATCAGTTCAGCGGCTCATAAACTCTTTGGGTAATTAGCCATTTGTGACACTTAAATCAAATCAGTCACTTCTTTAGGGAGTCAGTGGATTGAAAACAGAAGCCTGCTAATTTACACAATTTCCCAAATGACACCCTTTGTTGCTAATCAGCCTTGAGAAGCATGTGCAGCCATACATAAGAGGAAGTGATGTGAAATGAGACGCAGAGGAGGGCTTTGAGATGCAGAGGGCTGTATAACGTGCTTTCATTTGTCCATCAAAGCACCATGTGGCCACAACATGCCCAAGGCTCCTCAAATATACTACCTGCAGGATGGAAAGATGCTACAAACACAGCAAAATGTAGACTTCATAACTTCAATTCTCTTTGACCTCAATTTTATAGTTAATAAATCTTCAATCTTTTAATTTGATTTAAATCATACAAATATTATAATAGTCACCTCTATCATTTTCATTTTAAAAGTAAAACAGTATGTTGTCACAGCAGATTTAGAGATGTTGGGGGCCAGGATCATTAAAGAAAACCTTGTGTAGATGATCACTGTTTTCATAAAAACAATTTTAAATCCATCTCCCTTTTGCTAAGACTTGTTTTCAGACGCTATTGGGGATTTTTATGCAATTCTCTATCTTAATATTCAAACTCTCACTGTGTTTTGACTTAGGGCTATTTATGCAAATGAAAACACTGATTTATAATGTAATCCACTGGTTCAAACTTTTCACACCAAGACTAGAACCATCTGAGAAAATATTTGGCCTTCCAATTACCACCAGATCAGAACAAACTAAACAAGACTATTCTGGGTCTAAACTGGGGCTTAAATAGGACTACGAAATTGAATAATAGTTCTAAAAAGAACTAACTGAAACCAGCACAAAAGTGTGAATTCAGTTACTCAAAATTGAACAAATGTTTACACTGCAGGGGAATGAGAATATCAAAAGAATCTGCATTGGACACAAGGCACACAATATCTAATCAGGCTCAGTTTTAATAGAGAAATATGACCTTCCTTTGCAAAGAAATAAAGGAATAACCAGACTCTGGGGAAAAGACATTAAAAGTGAGCCAAGCATCTTGCATCACTGACCAGTGTGACCACATTCATCTCAAGACTGAGAAAGTTCCTGTAAATATCCTCAGTGAGAGTAGGGTTCAGATAAGGTCAGGTACAATACAACAGTAATTCCTTCCATTATTCACAGGCAGACAGATAATACTGAATAATGAGTCTAAATTACCTCGACAAAGAGGAAGCAGGGCACGATGTAGGTGCTGGTCTTTATCAGACCTTTGTCTCCAGAAGGGTTCCTCACTGGCCTCCTCTGCATCGACAATCGGTTTTCCATCATCTGAGGGTCAAAGGGCATTATGAGGTACATTCTTAAGAGACAATGCTCAAGTTTAAGTAACATTATATAAAATAAGTCCACAGCTATAGGTGAAGTTATATGTTTGGTGAAGAGACAAAATTAACCAATTATGATTGAACAATTTGTTCTTGTTCCATGATAATGTTATTATTAGATTTAATTTGATATGGTTTTCATGTATTCCTTCTGACATTCATTCTGACAGTCATTGGTCTTACTGCAGATGTCAATTTGGATACAAATATATGTATTTACCCAGTATGGTGACTTGTTACTAAGGGTTAACTTAAAAATAGGAATTGCCAATTTAATGCATTAGTAAAATGTTTTGTTTTGTAGTGTAAAGATGAATCAGGAAGCTTCAGAGCTGTTGGTAGTAACTGTGCACTCTGCTGTCGTTTAAATACAGCCAGACAGCCCTTTTATCTTGTTTCATCAGAACAAAAAAGAAAATATGCAAACTCTCACCCACACAGTACAAACGCACACACAAACCACATTTCTCTGTGATGAACCGGAAATGTGGGTCCCGGTACACTCACACCAGTGCAGGCAATCTGCACTGTCTGAGGCAGCAGGTAGAAATGAGGCTGAAAGGAGGAGAAGCAGAGTGGAACCATGATCAAAAACAAAAGACTGACAGATAGAGATGAGAGAGACAAAGCCATGATGCAGATGTTTGGAGAGTCTTCAGAAGTGATGAGGGAGGAGTGAACCAAGCCCACTCAGCACTGGAGGAGATGAAGAAAAAATCATATGCAGTACAGGAAGCAAAGTGGGAAGATATGAGAACTTTTTAAGGCTGGAGGGTTTTGGAAATTTCTATGGGGCATTGACGCAATATATTGGCTAAGCTAAAAAAACAACAACACACATACCTCTAATTGGTTACACTTCTCAGTTCTCAGCCTTATCAATTGCTGTTGGTCAGAAGAGGAAATACCCTCTTGGTTTCAAATACACGGAGTAGGTTTCTTATCATAACTCTTGTCATATCTGGCCATAATGAGGACACATGCTGTATAATATTACTGGAAACTGAAGCATTAAATATGTAATAGCATTATGGATTCACTCGTTCTTTTCATTCAGAATGTACTTAAATGCATAATTCTACTGTTGCATTAGAAAATAGTCCTAACCGTGAGATATCGAATTTACAATTATTGCAAAACACAATGAAGCGATGTGAGCATGTCGGATTAAGGGATTAGAAAGCACACATTTGTTAAACATCCCTAGGTGTCCTCACAGAGTCAACAAACATCTACTGCACTCTTCTGGTGGTACTTTGTGTTCCTGTTACTTATTTACCACAGTTTTCTATTTATGGATTCATGTGTTCTTGTGTGTGTGTGGTTAGTGATGAAAATGTCAAGAAATCCAGCCTGAGAGCACAAGATGTATTTTCAAAAGGCACACATAGAGGACACTGTAGGCTTAGATATTGCTGGCAAATGCTAAGGTGGATAGAAGTCTTTTATGCAGTTTTACTTTAGTTTCTTTCAATATGTCGTATTAGATGGCTCATAATTTCATATTTGGTATCACTCTTCATCCTTCATTTTAGTCTGTTTAGTGATTTAAAAGTCTGCCATAGAGACGAGTTGCTGTGTGATGTCTGTCTGTATTGTCCCGTCCCTGCGCTTACAGAGGAGCTATCAGGCTCTAGGCTGCTGTGACAGATTGTCTCTTGTGTTGCCGTCTCTGTCGTTCACTATGATGTGCATCCGTAAGCCTTGCTCTGGCACCACAGTGACAAAAGAGCGCCTCACTGGTTCCCTGGCACACACATTCAGCCTACGGACTGGGCTCAAACAGACACTTGTACCACACAGACCTAGGGCTCAAACATTCATCATTACACCCGTCATTACACAACTCAGATGTCGCGCCAACAAGTGGTCGCACGTCTAATGTCCGAGTTCTAACAGCAGAGAGGAGAGAGAGAAAGACTAGAAGAGGAATACAGGACTCCAGCTGTGCTGCACCACAGGTTCACTAATATGGGTCATGATGATGTACATGCACTGCCACATTCACACTGAGAGAAAATGTTAAAAAAAAGCATTGCTCTGGAAACCTCTCACCTCTAATCTCTGGTGATTCCACTGAGTTGCAGTCTCTAGGAGGATTTGCTCTTGCAGAAAATGAACATTCTGTGGTTGCCTTGTGCTCTCAGCTGCGCTCCTCTGTCTGCTTCCGTCTGGTTTCTTTTGAAGGGAAGCGCTCCTCACTTGCGACGATGTGCCAGTGCGAAAGCCCTCTGTTCTATGTGTGAATAGAAAAGATAGAGCTTGTCTACTGTTAGGCTCCTGCCTCCAGCCAGCCCAGCCTATATGTGTCTGCACTTCATCAGTAGGTCGCCAAGCTAAATATAATGGTCTTCAGTGGCACTTCAGGGATAATTAGTCAAGTGAAGAATCCACGGCTCGGAGAAAGAGGCTGCTTAGCGCAGTTGCCGGTGGATACGAGGATAGCACGGGAGATGAGAAGAGAGAGAGTGTGTGAGAGACGGAAAGCAAGGAGGAGGAGAGAAGCGAGTGGGAAGAGAGAAAAAGAGACGGTGGGATAGTCTGCATGTGTGTGTATGTGTGCATGGTCGCCACAAAGCACTTTGATTCGTCACATCAGGATTGTACAGTCCTGCATAGGCACTGTATACAGTGTGTGGGTATGATTTACAGTCAGACGTTGAAAGGACAAGTGAAGAGAAATGTGTAAAATTACAAAAATCTTGCATCTAGCATGAGTGTAGGCCTCCGAAACATGCCAGTACAATTATATATTTTAGGGAGCTAGCACTTGATCCCAATCTATATGGTGCAGTGGTTCCTAAATAGCAACAAATCATTTTAAACAAATGTAAAAAGCAGCAGTGTTGAAAGTGTTGAAATCTTATTAAATCATATACAGACCACTGTTTGGCTGCAAACGGTAATCTGCATGCAACATTCCAAATATACATTACTGGACATTTTTAACACCAATAATAACCTGTATACTACATTACAACAATGTCCCAAAAAACAAGGACTTGATTCTAGCAATCAACCCCATAATTATACTTATTTAAGCATCTTAATCCTATTGCGACAAATATCTGTAACCGTCTGGTTGAATTAACATGAGAGCCAAGCCAATTATTAGTTATGCTGTCAAACACTTGTGTACAGTCTGTGTGTAACACTGGCACATGGATGCTGCAAGAGCATAGAAAAAACTGCAATGTATTTACTGGGAATATTTGCCTCCTACAATTTTCCCATGAACTCCTTTAGTATCAGCCATTAAGTCACATTATACAGCAGGGCTGTACTTTTCCTCTGATTTATGTCACTAGATATAAATGTTTCACCTCAAACCAAGGTGAGACAGTGTCACTGTACAGCAGAACGTGAAGAGAGAGAGAACATTACATAACATAAACAACGATAGAGCTGTATGTGCTGAGCTAACATGTAGAACTATAGATGAAAGTATAAAGGCATAAAGACACACATTCATCACCCATACCTTCTTAATTGTCTTTTCCCAATGTAGCTTTTTAACTTGGTCTTCTCTCATCAGTGCCTAAAAAAAATATTGTCATTAATAACACATAATCTTTACAGTGCCTTGGTGAAATGCACATGCATTCCAGGATCAACAAACTTGGAACAAAAAAAACAAAACAAAAAAAACACTTCCTAATTTGGTTATCATATCATATGCTATACATTTTTCATTTTTTCATTGAGATAATCAGGTGATGCCAGGTCAAGTTACAGGTCAAGGTATTTTTTAGCAATAAAAGCAGCTGTAATGAAATAATTGCAAGAAGTAGAATACTGTCAAAATCTTCTGCATTTCCCAACTTTTTTCCCCAACTCACATTTTCGGGGGTTTAGATGAAGTAAGGATGAAGTGTTGGCCACTTTACACTTTACACCTGGAAGGAAAAGCAAATATACTAACAAAAATAATTCAAAATAAATATTTATATGTTTATTTGATAGGGACAAAGACTGATTGACACATATTAATCTCCTGCAAGTATCACAGTGTTATTTATTACTCTGAGCAATAATTAATATTAACTTATTAACTTTCAAAAATGTCATGTTAACTCTGGAGTGAGCCTATTCAGGTCATGTGTCTGTCTCACATGGGTTATTTGACACGGAGTTAGTTACGGACAATGAACAATAAAACAGCTTTATACAGTATAGTGCACATTCACCAGGCCTAAAAGCAAACAAAGAGAAGTGCTTCCTATGCATGGGTTCACCGGTACAAAGCCAGGGATACGGTCATTGTTGTCACAGAAAGGTTACTACACTAACAAACACCTCTTTCATCAGTACAAAGCCAGTTAGCTGAATTGTTCACACAAAGCTGTGTGATATGTTTGCACGGCTGGCTCTCTATCTCTCTACGGTTGATCATGTGAAGACGTGAGATCCAGAAGTAGGCCGTGTGAGTGGATGTGCTCATTTATACAGTACACAGTGGATCACAGCCAAGGACATTTTGCCTTCAAATTGCTGTGCAAGGGAATGTGGACCATAAAGAATGAATCAGAGGTTGTGTTACTGTTACTGATCGGCTCAAGACATTATTAGGCCTATGCTGTTGAAATACAGTTGCAGCTAACGATTCTAGTTTCTACAAGTGGATTGGTCAGCAATGACATTTTTTGATAAGTCAACTTGTCATACGATTCTTTTTATTGTACATTGAGATATTTAAAATAAATATGGTGACTATACTAAAAATATTAACAAATAAATTGTATTATTGACAAAAAGCAAAAAACAAACTTATTGTTTTTTTTTTACGTTTTGATTTAAAAAAAGCTGCTGCCTTTTTTAGAATCGATTATCAAAATCCAATAATTATTATTTTAGTCGGCTCATTCAATTAATCTTTACAGCCGTAATTTGAAGTATGCCTCCCTTGCTTATTTGCACATAAGCCACTTAATAGACTGCATAAGTGCAGAGTGAAATACCCCAAGTACCCCGTAAGCTTTGTCTCACACTCAGAGTACCCCTTAAAGTGATAAATAAATGGGTTTAGTAGTCACATATTGTCAATTATTACTATTAAAATGTCATCAAAAAAATGCTAACTCAACACTTTTTTATTCGGAGTAGTAAAAAGTCAATTTCATCTTCTTTTAAAACCTGAAACCATTCAAAGTACCCCCTGGTAATTGCTCACGGACCCCTTGGGGGGCTGTACCTCTGGTTGGGAAACACTGGCATAAATTAAGCCTCAAGTATTCTGTCCATTGGTGATATAAATGACAAGGGAGTTGAAGGACTGTTGTGTTTAAAGTAATGTTTAGGGATGTAAAAAGTGCCTATTTTTACCACACTGAACTGTGAAAATTAAATAAAACATAAAACAATAAAAATAGAATTATATTTTCATGGATCAATGTGAAACAAACATAATGTTATCATGGTTTGCAGCTTCAACATTTTGAGGACTTTTCCCCTATTCAAACGGATACTGTCTTAACTTTTCATAGTTCTGTAACTCTTGGCTAGGCCGTGCCTTTCAGAAGAGCTGAAAAATACGGCCTTTCATTAATCTACAGTCTCTAAAACATCAAAATCCATAAATCCATCCATAAAATAAAGAAGAGTGAAGTGAAGAGATGCTCCACAAACTAAATTATACTTTAAAACATATTTTCAGAGGTGAAATTAAGATGGTAAGTTGATGGCTATGTTGAGAGTTTAGTAGTTACAGACCATTAATAAATAATCGCCTGGAGGGAGGTAGACATAAAATAAGCGTGACCCAGCTGCTTTGGGGACGCCTACGTGCTGTGGCTGCTCTCGCAGACAACAACAGGAAACACGAGGCTGTGTGTTAGCTGAGTTAGCTGCTGTTAGCTGCTGTTAGCTGCTGTTAGCTGCTGTTAGCTTCTGTAGTCTGGAGGCTGGCCTCACCGGAATGACTGGAGTCAGGTAACCACCCGCGGCCACAGAGCGAGGCACTCCTCCCAGCACGGACTCTCACACGGAGGGAGGGAGCCGTCACAACTGCGTTTCTTCACTTCCTAGCAGCTGTGCTCCAAACACAGCCGTTTTCTCTAACTTAAAACTATATTGTGAATTTTAGTAAAAGTTTACTTTGGAGCTGAAGCTAGGTGTCGCTGTTCACGTGACGAGCTGGAGGCTGGAGCCAGGTCAGTGCATGAGGATTCTCAGGTGTTTGTTTTTCCACCATTAAATCTACATCGCTTTTTGAGCTTTTTTGTGGGTTTCCTGTTCCAAGAATGTAAGATTGATGTCTCATTTCTTTTCGTTTCTTAGTTTATTGGACTATATCGAGTTCCCAAGTGCTGGACAGGACAGACAGGTAAGGTGTTCTAACCGCTACTCTTGTTTATTTTTATTAACAGTACTTTTTGGACTATAATCGCTAAAATCTAATATGATATGGGCCAGTTGGAAGTGCTTGGTCAGACTCTGACCCTCTGTTGTGCAAACTGTAGGGTTGCATTTTCAGTGTAAATCAGTTATCCAGAGCCTGATGGTTTTCACATGTTTTAAAATGTAGCTTATTGAGTACTTTCATCTCATGTTTACTGGATCTCAAAATAGCTGTTCTTGTATATTGTTGCATCTCGTGCAAGCCATAAACCACTATTTTATGATGTGGTGGTTTAGATAGTGTGGGTCTATCTTTTGACTCTCTTCCAGACACTGTTTGAGCAGTGCCTTGGAGCAATATTATTCAATTGCAACAGCGTTGACAACTTTCTGTCCAACTCTTAACATTGTACTAACCACTGTTTTGTTTTTGCTGTCACATTTATAACCTCTCAACTTTATAACACCATAGAAACATCTCGTTCATCACTTCTCTAACTGAAGCGCTTTCCAGTCAGTGCTTGAAGCTAATCTAGGAAAAAGAGCATTCCAACTTCAATGTGAAATCAAAAAGGACTGCTTAGCATGCATGTGTAGATACTGATTAACAAGTTGCCATCACAGCAGGACTGGGCTGTTCTGCTGCTGCCGGACCGGGCGCTGGAACTGAGGGCATAAAGGGCAGAGAGTCCACAGGGTCTTGCTCATGTAACTTTTTTCAAGGTTCATAGCTTACATCACCCACCAACAATAATTTTCCCTATATTCTTGAAAATAAAAATAAATCTAATGTATAAACATAAATAAAATACATAATAATGATTGAAGGCCAATAATTAATTTAAAGTAGTGCATATAAGAAAATATATTATGTAAAGTGGTTTTCAGTTTTCTATTATGCTTGTTATGTGGACAATCTTTGGAGGGCCCCCTTTATTGCCCCGGACCCCGTTTTGGGAATCCCTTGCTTACATAAATATGTCTTCCCTTTTAAAGCAGTAAAAGAGTCAGTAAAAAGTATCAAATACAAGCAGCTAAAAAGGCACGGCTTGATATTGATGGATAAAAATATGTATTTCGATCCCAGTTTCGTTCCACAGCAAGCCCATTTTTGCTTGGGTTCTAATTTTTAGTAAGTTTTGTACTTTTTAATGCTGTTTTAGTGTCGGCAAGACAATTACTACATTTATGGCTGTATTTTTGCTACAATATTTTGTGATGTATTTATTTAGTTTTACACAAAATGAGGCTGTACATTTTTGGTTATGAAAAATTGGGATTTTTCTGACAAGTTTGCTTAGTGTTCAGAGGGCATTTTGTAAACAAGTCCAAGAGCTTGAACATTTGAGAAAGAGCAAAACTACTAAACTAATCCAAGAATCTCTTGAATTTGTGAACATGTCTGTAGAAATCTACACGACAGGTACAACAAGACTCTTCTATAAAAAGACAGGATATTGTTCTTTGTAAAGTACATTCTATTTTCGAAATAATTGCAGCCTTTGCAAGTTAATATTTTGCAAATATTTAGTTTTGACAGTGGTATATTGTACCGCCCTATTCTCAAACCAAGCATGAAGTGTGCTTGTGCAATTAACTGCTGTTCTTCGTCCAGAGTTTTGTAGTTTTGGTGCAACTTTGCAAACATTTTAAATGCTACTGTGTAATATCTGTTAAGCCAGATAAGCCAGGGCACAAAAACCACGGAGAGCTGTGTGGTCGACAGCCCCACCACTCACTCACAAGTGTTATCTTGAATCGCACTGAATTGAGCGAGGGAGACTGTGTCAAGATGAAGGCAGATTAAAACGTAAAGATTAGCCGAGTGGAGACAAAAGACAAGCTCTCAAAATGACGAAATCCACCTCCTCTTTTCCTGGTAACTGAAGGATGAATTTTCAGCAAGAGAGAAATTCTTCACTGACAAATTGCCCTCCAGCGAATCTCCTCTTGTCTTTGCACCACTGCTTTTTCAGTTTAGGGCTTAATAGATTCTCACATTTGGTTTACACTCTAACCCACTATTGTGAAGGATTTTATATTGTTACAAATAGTCTTCAACTATTTTATTTATTTCGATGTCCTCCCACTTTTAGAAACAACCCTGGATACATCCGTCTGCTCTAGTACAACAAATATCCTTAAGCAACGGTTTGCATTCTCGTAATTCTTGTTTCTGAAGATGTGTGGATTGTTGTGTAGTAAATATCTTCCCCATGTGCAAATCTGCATTATGTCACTGTATTGGTGTAGCATACCGGAGCTGCTAGACACTCCCAAACATGTATGGACAATGGCCTAGTTTTACGCACTCATGGTTTTTGTTCGACCTTTTGGCATGTTTCTTTTTCCTCACAAAAAAAAAGGCTATGTTGAGACAGGCCAGCGTAGTTAGAAATAATGGCTCCGTTTGTCGGCTTCTCTGGGGGGTTTCTTTTCATGTGAGGTAATCTGTTGACTTACAGTGTCAGAGATCCAAGTTCACTGGGCTGTAATCCTTTAGTCTTTTTTTGTTGATTAATCGGTCTACAAAGATTTTTATCAGTTGACTAATCATTATATTATATTAAAAATATTGATATGGCAAAAACAAGAAGATATAGAGTGAGTCAGCTGAAGATTTTGGAGTGTAATATATAAATACACGGCTTCCTAGTACTTTTCTGTATAAATTGTTGTTTAAGCATGAAGTCCTCAGCAAGTATTGTCTTTTGAGTGCAGTTTGGGTCAGATACATGGAGATACTTTATAGTTTTGATATATTTTGCCACACCTCCTCTTAGTCGACTAATCAGTCGATAGGAAAGGTGTTTAGTCCACCAAGAATTTCTATGGTTGAATACAGCCGTACTGAAGTGACAAGAAGGCAAGATACAAAATCCTTCTGATGATACGCTGATTTCTCGGCAGTTCTTGTATTTGGTTAATGTAGAGTTAATTCTGTCCACATTTTTGTCCTTGTTTAGAACTATAGCAATGGGGAAATCCCGATTTTGATCTAGTGGTACTTGGAAGGTAAAATACTTTCTTTGGTGGAACTTTATGTGAAAGGCTAGAGCACACTATGGCATTGGCCATCTCAAGTTAGGAGTGCATTTGTCTTTAAAGGGCCTGTACCTGATTTTTCTATGGTGACTTTTTTAAGCTTTTAACCATGTTCTAACAATCTTTTGTCATCCAAAACATACCTGGTTGCATTCAGCTGCATTCACGCCATTTTGAGGAGTGTTGGTTTGACGCGCCAAAAACACTCCCTGTTGAACTCGCTCGATTGCTGATGTTTATATACGTCACTTATCAGAGAATCTTCTGCTGGTTTAAGTCCTTAAGTCATCGCCAGACTCATTTCTGCCATCTAAACATGATTACTGCTACTGCTAGTCCACATTAGCATTTCACAAAGTTAAACTGATAACATAACTAAACTGTGTATAGCGCTAGGCGCTATAGTGGCTGCATACGCACAGTAAATGCCAGAGAAACATGTTCCTATATTTCATAATAAACTTTTTTTTGTTTCAAAACATGGCAAATTTAAGGTACTCAAGAGCATGTTTAAAAGCTAATGACAATATAAAAAAATACATAATATTGTTCCTTTAAAGTCTTTACAACAGTCGCATGTATCGCTCACTTTCCTAATGCAGTCCCAGCATCCTAAACATTCACCGCTATGAGTTTATTCACCTTATTCTGGAAGTTGTTGTGGGCACCGCCATCTTGTTTCCGTTGTATTCGTTTACATGGGGCCGACAAGCTCAACAGAAAATAAGTTAGCCGTTTTCAAGCCGCCCAGGAAATGGGTGCATTGCTGACTTGTTGTTGCATGTTTACATTAAACATTTGACACAAATCAATCTGCTTTATATAACATTTTAGCGGCGAGACTTTTTCCTCGTCCGCCATTCGCTTTAATGGAGTTCTCGTCAAATGGAAGTGCATTTACAACAGAAGTGCGTATCTGTGGCAAAAAGAGGAAAAAGTGGGCGGGCGGAATAAGGTAAATAAGCCCCCAGACTCAGACCCAGTTTTGCCGTCCCGGGTAAAGCTATCAAACATTAGCACACTAACGACGCACTTCCTGCTTCTCAGAAAATAAAACTCTATAAACAGATACAGAGAAAGTGCTGTGGTCTCATTTTGACTAGAATTTTACAATGGCAAAACAGATTTTTATTTATTGTATTCAAACATTTGGGCACATGAACTTAGTTCTGTTTTTCACATTTCAAAACAGTAAAAATCAGGTAAAGCCCCTTTTTAATACTAATTTGTCTTGATTGTATCTTTGTAGAATTTGCGTTTATAGTAATGTTTTTGGATTCAAAATAAATTCAGATTTTCTTCCTCAAAAAGTATTGAGTTCAGATTCAAAAATTCAGCCCATGCATCAAAACATAACCTTAACAATGATTGAGTAGCCACGTTTAGCTGTTTTATTAGAAGCAAGCAAGTGAAGACCTCAATGATAGCATTCACAGCTTTGCAAATTTGTGACTCTGTTTTGTAATGTAGACTGAGAGGCTCAGCGAAAATCTGGAAGGGGATAAGCCGTGGATGCCATCTACCAAATTAATTTAACACAGCATACCATCAATAATACCAAGCAGAACTAAGCCTGCATTTAATGCTGTGATGAAATGTACGCATTTTTGTTTGGAGGGAGTCACTGTGGGGTAAAAGAGTCTTATTTTAGCATTGCCAACATTCAGTGCAATTTTGGTTGTTTTCCAGTGAAGATGTGAGATGTCAAGTAAATAGACAAGGGAAATGGTTTGTCCCTGCCAATTCATAGTTAATTTGCGAAATACACACACTTGTAGCTGCATTACTCCAGTTGCCAGCAAAAGGTTCACATTCTATCCTATTGGCATGGACGCGTGTTTTGTTTCTGAATTTTGGCTGAAGTGCAATATTAGTAATCCGTTGAAAGAGGATGCTCAAATTAGGGCTGATATAGCAATACAAAATCAAATCATATTGTGATTCACTGCTCATTCAAACACACACACTTTTCTCCACCAACTCCTCCAACCCCAGAGTGTGTGACAGGTGGCTTTAACCAATCATAGTAAAATATGAACTCTCAGAAGCAGCAGGTGGCTTAAATAAAAAAGCTAGTAATTGCACAAATCATGATAAAACCAAAATGTATTAAAAAAAAAACAAATTGTGATAGGATTTGTTTCAGCATATCACACACCCTAGCGCAAATGTTTATGACTAGACTCACTACATCTGTCATGCTCTCAGAAGTATAGTGCATGAGCCTGCCCCACATAAGGCTGTATCTCAGGAGGGCACATCATTTTCAGAACCCAGTCTCCTAAAAACACTTGAAGGTCTGGGATTGTGTGCTGAATATTGACAGAGGTTTGCTTTGCGTCATGGCTACTGTTATCTCCAAGTCTGCTCAGAACACTGTTTGCAGTACCATCACAGTTTGTTTAATTTCTACACACTGCTCCATGGTTTATCAGGCCTCACCAGCTCTATGTAAAAATAAATCCCTGTTGCTGACTTTGTATGTGGGCTAGTCTCATTTAAAAAAGAAAAAAAAAAAAAAAAAAAGGTTAAACACAATTTTTAAGGTAAAGTGCAAACTTTAGAGGAAATTTGTTGACAATGGTTGACTGAGGATATTTCAAAATGTCTTATTATGTAACGGAGTAAAGTTTCAGCAATGGGGCTAAATATTAAACTCATGTGATCTTTGACTCATTTAAAGTCGTTAAAAGGATAGCGTTTTTGGTGCTGCTGTGTCAACATATAATCATTATAATCATTGCGTGTGTGAGCTTCAACAAGCTGCTTTACCAATAACTGCTTCTGTCCTCCAGATGACATAACATTTAATCATTTTTGGTGCAGTTATATATCCATTAGCTAAACAACTGAACGCTTCAGATTGGGGTGGCTATTGACTTAAATGGAGTTTGTGCTGGCCTGGAATGTCAGTTTGTTTGTTTAGTAAAAAAAAAAAAAGAGGAAGTTAAACATTAGGAAGTCTCTCAAGGTGTTTACAGGGGGACTGCTGCTCTTCTCCCAAAGTCCAAACCCAGTGAGCTCAGTGTAGTGAGTCGGACAGCGCTGTGTTCTGTGAGATGATGTGTGTAATCATGGCTCAGCTGTGAGGCCCATAGCACAGCAGCCCACAGGCTTTTGACTCCATGACAATAGTGAAAACGAACCGAGACTGGATTACACCGGTCCTAAATTCCTCTCCAAACCTGTTTGAATCCTAATCCTGCACACAGAGACAGATCGCCAGAACAAGCCACTACTTGTCGAATACTGTAGTACAGCTAGTTTATTTGTTGCATATTGGACTATTTTTTTTCTTAACCTTTTATCTAACCTGGAAAAGTCTCATAGAGGTTAGACACTGCTGAATTGGTTTTAAATACAAGTCCTGTTCACCCTCTTTGTTTACTTTAGGGCAATCCATTGCCCTCATACCTGCCAAACTTTGCCTCCCATTAGCTCAGTCCGTGTACCCTTCGTTCATTTGATTTTCAATTTAAAATCGAAAACAAAGGAAAATATGATTTGATTTGTCCATTTTTTGTGTTTGTTCATGAAACGGAAAAACAAAAATACACGGTCTTGATTTTTCATTTTTCGATTTGAACATGGGAATAAAAATACACAATTCAAAAGAAGGTTTGGAGCACGGAATCATGAATTAATTTAGCTTTATCAATTTTGCACAACGTCGTAATGCATGTGTTGCCACACACTGGGTGGACAACCATCTCTGGGGCTCAAAGGCTGCTTCAGGTCATTGCTGTGGACAGATGACGAGGTCTGGGGTGTGCACTTTGTGGTTCATCTACTGCCGTGGCTGTGCTGTTGCTGCTGAGAAATTTGCATTCTAAATGTGGACACTTTGCTCTGTTAATGGAGCACAAATCAAGTCGTCTACTTCTTCTTCTCTCGACGTGGAGGAGCAGCGGCTCTACTCTGAGCTCCTCCCGTGTGACTGAGCTCCTCACCCTATCTCTAAGGGAGCGCCCAGCCATCTGGCGGAGGAAGGTCATTTCGACCGCTTGTATCCGCGATCTTGTCCTTTCGGTCATTACCCAAAGCTCATGACCAGGTGAGGGTAGGAACGTAGATTGACCAGTAAATCGAGAGCTTGGTCTTTCGGCTCAGCTCTTTCTTCACCACAACGGTCCGATACAGCGCCCACATCACTGCATACGCTCCATCGATCTGTCTGTCAATCTCACGCTCCATCCTTCCCTCATTCGTGAACAAGACCCCGAGACTCCTCCACTTGGGGCAAAGACCCTCCACCCACCCAGAGAGGCCACCTTTTTTTGGTCGAGAACCATGGCCTCGGATTTGGAGGAGCTGATCCTCATCCCAGCTGCTTCACACTGCAAACCGTCCCAGTGCATGCTGCAGGTCCTGGTTTGAAGAAGCCAACAGGACAACATCATCTGCAAACAGCAGAGATGAGATCCTGTGGTCCCCAAACCGGACGCCATCCGGTTAACTGTTTCTGTAATGAGACAAATCAATTGTTTATATACCATGTGTTCTCTTGGCCATTAATATTACAGCAAACAGGAGAATTATAAAAACATTATTAATGTAGATATTTAATATTCATAGATTGATTTCTTTCTTTTATCAATAGCATTCCCATATGAAAGGCACTTCTTGATTCGACCTTTTATATTGAAATTAAAATTGTACTTTTACTTAAAGTAACAGCCTCCTTTTTGTGTTCATCCCCTGCTGGTGAGATCTGGGAGCATGTATGTGCTTGTAGGACACAGACTGAGCATGGATTGGCACATACAGAAGTGGATCTCTGTGAGAAGAGACTGTGCGGGTGAAGAGGCTTTTGTTTGTTGTGTCAGAGTCTTGTCAGAACAGGTGTCTGACTGTTATCACTTTCCTGTCACCAACCTACAACAAACCCAAGTATGTCACCCTTTTCCCCCAAGTGACTTTTTGCTCCCCATCATCATCAGACAAGCCACATTTTCTCACTAATTTAAGCTTTTGAACATGGTGAAAACTGTTTTCCCAAGATGCCCTTCCAGTGTTAGTTAACAAAACACCTGTATTCCATTTGTTGGTACTATTCCACAAGCACTAATGCATTTTCACTGTTAAGTTAACATTACCCTCCAAGCATTGCAAACTATGAAAATCCAGGGCTATTTCAGTTGTGTAGATCGTTACTGTTATTGATTGACAAGCTAACAAACTGCTACAAACATTTCTTTAATCAAATGGTTTGCTGCACAATAATACACCAAAAACATAGCGGGCCTTTGTTTACATCTGCTTTTTGCTGTCCCATTTTCACCTGGGTCTGCATTCTCTCTTGTCTAATCTTGTGCTAAAGCGTTCCGTGGGCCTAAAGTGAGCCAGAATTTTCTGGGAGCTAGTACCCCTCAAACGAGGCCGTACAGTTGAATACACTCTTGGACCCCCCCGATCCACTTCAAAGCAAATCAGTTGAAATGCACCTATTAATGGTTATTATTCGTTGGCAAATTGCATTAACATAGAAACAACAACCATGTGTCTGAGGTGTCTAGTTTTTTATATGCTGCCTCATTAAAATGAATGGGATAGAATGTTTATATTATCAGGCTGTGTTTGCCACTGTTTTGACCATAATCCCTGGAAGAGTCTAATCAATAACTGACAATAAATTAAATTTGCACTATCTGTATCATTGCAACATTGCAGTAGCCTCCTTGGACTTGTCTTTTTATTTTTTAAGTCCAGGTTTTTCATTTAGGCATGTTAGAACTAAGGTTTTATTTCGTAGTGGCTTCAAATTAATTTGTTTCTCTATCAATTTTGAGGGAAAAACAGAAATGTATGTAGTGACCTATATATACCTTCGTGTCTGTAACAAGTGTCAAGGTTTTCAGTATAACAGAAGATACTGAATGTGTAACTTAAGTCGTCTGTGTATCTGTTTTTTCTTTTTGTATTCATGCTTCTATGGTTGACAGTTTCACTGACCTTGAGATTGGGTCCATGTTTTGACGGAAGTTATAGCAGAAGAAATCTCATCTAGTACATTTTATCTATCTGATATCGAAGGCTTTGCACATAAGAATTTCTAACCTTCAGCGTGTATTACAGGGCATTGTGTCCCCATTCACATTGTCTTGTTTATGAAGCTCAGATGTGCATTCAGAATTTCACATCCACTTGTTTTCATTCTCAGTGTCATGGCTGCTCTGTACATACAACACAATACTTACTCTGTAGTACCACTCTGACTCTTTATAAAGCTATAGAATTCTTGAGTGTCAAAGCACGAGGCAAGCAGCCTGCCTTTACAGTAACAACTTCTGCTGATAAGCCTTGTCTCCTGGTTCAGTGTCATGACATTTGCAAGGTATACATAGTTTACTGTCAGAAATACATGTGTGTGTATGGTTACCTACATAAAATCTTATTCAAATAAAATACCTTTGTCTTCAGGTTCGTTGTTTAAATTTAAGCATTGCCTTGTATAATGTTTGTCATATTAATGTTGAACTGGTGTGACCAGTGCTGCTGTGTTGATGTTTTGTTGTTATGTTAAGGATAGTTGTGACTGTGTTGAGAGGAGGCACCCTTGTTGTTGGGTTTGTGTACTGTTAGGGAGATGGATACACAAACTCCTAAGGCTTGAAAATCATGGTTTTCTGTTTGTAGGTGACATTTTGAGGACTCCTGACCATTTAAAAGATAGATTTTCTTTTGAATTGTTCATTGGCAAGGCAACGTCTTACATTTTTCATTACTCTGTGGATAATTGGAAATTCCAGCATCAAAAGTTGTCACGATGTTAATATTTCAAACTCTATTTCAGTACTAAAGAATAGGGCTTGATACTCGACTGCAATGATAATAAAAAACACAAAATGTATCTTTATTTATTTTTCCATGTGTTCTTTTAAAGCAAGATTCTAAAATTGTTCTATTCTAAAATTCTAATTTCATTCTAATTCATTCTAAAACTGTTCAGGAAAGGTCAGTTCCTTTTCCGATACTAGTTTTTGTATTGCTTAGTATCTGATTTTCAATACTTTGACAGCCTTACTATTAAGTCGATAAAATGGCTGATTTTCTTTATCATTATTACCTAACAAATTAATTCAAAGTTCGATATTCTCTATTTAAAAGACTAGGTCGATGCCTGAGCAGTGAGAGCTTTTTAAACTTTTTTTTCTTTGTCACTTTTGTCAAATTCTCAAATTAAAATATTTCGTGAATATATAACTAGAGCTTCATGGATGACAATTTGCTGTCAGAGCATTGGCAGGAGTTTTTAGCTTTCAAAGTTGGAGACTGAATGAACGAGCACCAAATTACTGAATAAAAAAAAAAAAAACACAATTCCTGTCATGTTTTTAATGAAGATTAAACATCATAGTTAAAATAAAAAATAAAAAAATTCTATTTGCCTGATATAGACCCTTAACTGTAACTGAGCAAAGATGACGCACTGAAGCACAATCATCATATGTTGAAGCCCTGATTGAGTGGATGGTTTCACACACATTTAGTGTCACTTCTGATCTATCTCTCCGCTTAATGATTGTTGAAGTGATTTTTCTCGCTAAAAAGGCTTTAAATGTAAGAATGATGGAGCTCTTGACAAGATTGGCGACCTCAGGGAAACATACAAGGGAAAATAATGCAGAGAAATACAGTGCTTCTTGTGGTGCTGTATTAGCCACCTGTGTGTTGGGCTGAGGAGATAAT
This sequence comes from Rhinogobius similis, assembly GCA_019453435.1. Classification (NCBI taxonomy): domain Eukaryota; kingdom Metazoa; phylum Chordata; class Actinopteri; order Gobiiformes; family Gobiidae; genus Rhinogobius; species Rhinogobius similis. The sequence goes on along the minus strand of CM033622.1, from coordinate 24,008,265 downwards.
GGCTGCACAAATAGTGTGTTGACGGCTCGGAGGATACTGTATGTCAGCAGCTACAGGAAGAGAACTCTCTAAGCAATAACTCGCTGCCTAGTTTCAGAGAGAGTGAGCGATTACATATCATCGGGGTAATTCGAACTTTTTGTATCCATTTCAGACATCCGAACATCAAAAACTCTTAATAAATAGTGCCTGTTTTACGCTTTTTGCTGCATGAAATCAAAAGACAAAAATCGTGCACTGTTTTGCTTTTCTTAAACCACGAACTATCAACAACACTTCAAGATAACATTTCTGTGGAACGACCCAAATGTAATGTTTAAAAAAACTCATGACCCCTTCAAAAATATTTCTGGATCCGCCCAAATGGTGATCGGATACAGAGCTGGGCGTGTGATGTGTGTTTAACTGTTCCTCCACCAAAGCACTGCGGGTCAGCCCAAATAACGACTACATCCTCCAAAACAGACCCTTCATTGTGCACGCTTCTGCACCATTTCTAATTCTCCATCTCTTGCGAAATACTGAACATAGTATTTAATAACAATTCAAATGTGACTTTAATGTATGTCGAGGTCCCTGGAGTTAGAATGTGTTTATGTTCCTTCAAGTTGAAAGCGGCTCATAAGCGATTCTGAGTGAAGCCCTTTACGGGTCTAAAGTGGAAACAAAGGAAAGCGCTGGTGCATTGAACTAGCTTTAGTTTATCAATTGAAGTGCAGGATCCTTTGACGTTCCTCTGCTCTGACGCCTTTGATGCTCCCAGGCGCATTCGTGTCGAGCTGTGATCACCGCACGCCTCATTGTGGCTGCCTTCAGATATGGGCAGGTAGATGTGTTTGATGCGTTTGAAGTGCGTACTGTAATATCTGATGCTCTGGGTTAATTGCAAGTTCTCTCACTTGTGGGGCTGTCGGGGCAGTGAACTCCAGCTGCGATAATTGAGTTGAAGTAAACCTGTGATGTTTGCTGTTTATGTAATCTCCAATCTGTTTCATAATCTGTGAGCTGTCTGCATGTACTCAAGTAGAAGTATAAAAAATAAAAAACATTTTCACTGAACATATGGCTGCATTAATATGCTTGCGTTGATATACTTCTGCATTTTGTATGAATAATGTAAACTTTTACAGTTATGCTTTGTTGTTACATTCCGTCAACACATACCATTTGGCAAAGTGATGGGATTTCTGACTTTAAGAGAATCTGGGTCTTAAACTTCACTCTGCTGTCCCCTATTTTAACTTTTATATTTTTTTTAATAGATTTTTCTATTTCCTGACATATATAAAGACATCATCATCACATATTGTTATAATAATGTTATGCACTCTTTTACAACTTGAACTTAAAGGAAAATACAATGCATTTTTTTGTATTATTAATAGCCTTTAAACATGCTCTTGAGTACCTTAAATTTGGCGTCACATGTTTTAGAACTAAATAAAAATTCTGACCTTCTGGATCTGGTCCTAACGCGCCCTTTTAATTGCAACAACCTAATATTTATTTTTCATACTTATTACCTGCTCTATCGCAATCCATATTTTTATTACCTCACTGCTGGCACAGGTGAGTGCAATGCCCTTTCTCTTTTAAGTGGTGCACACTGATTTGAACGCATCACCTTAATTTTTTCCTCTCTCCACCAGCTGCCAGTGCACTTTACAATCCGTTGTTTTTAAAGCCCTGTTGTAACCCTCTGAGCTGCTGTCCCTACACTCCCTTCGCGATTCTGAGTCCATCTTGAACCAGCCGTGAGCTGAGATGGGACAAGGCTTTTGTGGTAGAAGCACCAGAACTATTGAACTAGAACGGCCTAATCTTCATCTGTCTCAAAGGCACTTGTTCACTTCTACACATTGAAAATTGTTTATCTCATTTTATTCACATTATTTCATTCCAGTTTTGTTCATATTTTATATTGTTTTTCTTGTGCCCTGGTTCTGTTTTTCTTTTAACCTTGTATCACGTTGGTCAACTTTATTTAACTTTATTTATTTAACAGATATGCACTAAATGAAATGGACTTCTCCAAACATTTTCACCCACTCTCTAACATTTAAAACATTCAAATTATATGATTTATGTTCAATGACCTTCTTTTTACCCCTATTATGAAGCTCTGTCCTCACTAATAACTGTGTAAAAATGATTTACGCCTCCATATTGTAATAAATACCAGCCGCAGTCACACACTCAAACACAGTGCAGGAATGTGCTGTTTTCATTCCTCGACCTGGCCTGTCAATCAGGGGAACTTGGCTGTGTGCTGTTGAAACACCACCATCCAAGCTACACACATTCCACCCATACCACCCACAAGCACAAATACACACTAAACTACACACTCTGCTGTATGTCAGATTTATTTCCATCTGGACAAGAAGGATATCAATCTCCAATAATGCAATTTCTGCTGCAGTCTGTGAAGCAACCAAAAATCGATAGCTGGTGAAAAAGCACTTTACAACTATTTGTTCGATCGTCCCACTGGCTCGTGAGTGATGGCCTCTGTTCTACGACATACTCTACCTCCTATTGAAGTTCTGTCGAGGAATCTAGTTTTACAGTGCGCTCGAGCAAGGCTTTCCTGACAAACGCACAGTGACGACAGCGTGGGATGTGCCAGTTCAGAGATCATGGCCGCTCTGCCTCAAATCGTCTGAAGGACAGCCGTGTTTGTCCCCTTCCTGTTCCCAAACATATGAACGGAAACAGATTTTCAAGGATTGCCTGTGGACATCGCCTTACAGACATTTCTGGAAAAACCTGGAAATTTGAGATTCATCCCCCCACACACAACACAATTTGAATTTTACTGGAAATAATGTTTTTGAATTGCGTTTTCTTTACCCATTTGCTGCAAAAGGCAAAACAAACTTGTACCAAACATGCTGTGTGTTGTGCAACATGGTTGTTCTGTAGATAATGACTTTGATTGGTGGCAATATTGACAAAAAATATCTTTGATATATTTCTCATTATTGTATTTACAATCTATAGACAATATTATGGCAATCCATAAAAATGTGCTAAAACATACCTGTAAAAAAGTGAATGGACTGTAAAACTAACCACTGAAGTGTAGAGCTATGACTGCACACCCTTGTTTGGAAAAACCCACCTGCTTGTCTCCATGGAGATGTTTTTGCTTTGCCTGGATTATTCCACAGTATGGCATTAAACGTATCTAACTCTGGGACACAAGTTATGTGATGCAACCAGGACAGATCTGATGTGTGAAATAATTAGATCTGTGGAGAGGAAACCTCAATCAGTCACGATACAGTACCAATCTCAATACGTGAGTCACACATTGTTAAGCTTTTGATCAGTTGTAGGCCTCCAAAATAACAAAAGCAAATCTTTCCTCTATTATTTTCTTACCAATTATATATAAACGGTACAATAATCACTGCTCGGCTTCTTACACATCGGTGAAAGTACAACACAATTAACGCACCTGAAAAGTGAGGCGTCCGTATTGAGTCACTCAAATTGTATAGTAGGGACCGCATTGAATTATTGGGCATCTGTCAGAATGCAGGTTTTTCAATTTAGGTTGAACAAATTTTGAGCAAGAAATTCACCAGGATTTGAATAAATGCAAGATGCACAAGTTGCCATACTGACGAACTTTCCAGGCAAATCAAGCATGGAGATGAGCACTAGAAAAGTTGCACAGTGCACCTCTAAGTATAAATGTATCTTCATTGAACTATACATTGGTGTATAGAGCTGCCATGTAATACATTTCCTTTTGTTCTTAATGTATTCTTCCCACCCCAATCTGCCCAAGAAATAGAAGGAAAAAAAACACGGAGCACAATTGCAAGCGTTTTAACAGCATAATTGCATCATCCCGCAAAAACAAAAATGCCAGTGGTGCTGCACTCTGTTTGCACCTGTTTCATCTGCTCTGTGTGTTTCCTGTGTGTCCAGCGTTTGTGATGTACAGACGAGAGTTTGCTTTTTTCGACAATGGCCCTTTGATATGTGCAGAAAACTTGCTCTACCTCACACCACAAAACTTTTTTTTTTAGCTTTTAGACTAAACAAAATGACATGATCAACTGAATGGTAACTGTCACTTATTTGCCAGATCCAAAATGGCATTAGTTGTGTGGTCTCGATTTGAGGCTACAGGCCGTATTTTGCCCCTGGCGGTAGTGCGTTGGCCAGGGGGCGGTTCCAGGTTGGGCTTTTGCCACCTTCATGGCGGTAACACTAGCACAAAGAGGCTGTACTTGTCGATTGGAGGCTGGAGGGGGATGTGACAGTACATATATGGTGAACGCATTTGAACCAATGACTGAGAACTGTGGCATTTGAAAGGCCGTCAGTGAAGGAGATGTTTACATCCATGGAATATCTAGGCAATGCTTCACAGCGGAGGTCAAAGAACAAAAGGGACTCATATGCGTGGACAATAAAACAACTTCGAAGCTCCGGAGCCCCATCATGTAAGTATACGTTGTTCAGCAGTGGTTCTGATCAAAACAGCACTGTGTCCTGAAGCCAGAGAGACCACTGCAGTGACCAGCCGCTCAGACCAGCCGCTCCTCAGATATGAGCAGTACTTTAAGGTGCTGGCTGTTTTAGTGCAGCGACAGCCTTTATCTTTATTAAAGCCTCATTTGCATCACTTGAATAGACGTTTAATAATGCATAGGAACTTGAAACTGTTCAGAGGGACAAATGTCCAACACCAAACATCTGGCCCATGGACACACTGTGGCCACGCCCACCTCTCACAGCATTCATCCATAAACTTAGTTCATCGATCCATCCTGTTATACATCCACCTCCACCTAATGCTCGGAGCGTCTTGCGTCTGCACCTGCTCTGTTTATCATGCAGCGAGCACGATCAGACACACACTCACGCACATCACACTCACACGAGGTGCTCACTGCTCTGTGTATGTTAATTAAACATGGCAAATATACATTATTATATTCCAGAAACACTGTTGTTATGAAACTACAGAGTATATGGCGAGGCAGTAGAGTAGATGTTCTCGCATTAACATGTGCTACCCATTTTTCACTCTTACATTCATACTCAAACACATAGGTGTTAAATTAGAATTTAGGTGTTATTTCAACATAAAACTGTTTTTTTCACTGGTCAAGCTATTCCTGATTCACATTTCATTTCAATACTTATCTGCAAAAATAGTTCTTCAAGCTTGCGGTTAATAACAGAGCGGCAAATCACTTATTTACAAATTAAAGTTATAAAACTTCTTGACAGACCCCTTAATAATTAGTCAGATATTTTTGGACATTAAACACTCTAGCTGTCCAAAACACTTGCTGATTAGTGCATGTTTTCTTTTCTCCTTCATGTGGCCTTAGCTTGAATCTGGATCGTGACTAAGTGCCCATAGTGAGTGGGAGGTCATCCCTCGGAGGGTAGCAGCCTACAACCTTTTCCTTGGCAAAATACAAACTGAGAAGTGCTTATGTAGCTCTCTACAGAAGTGTTGAATGTAAAGAGTTTGTCCTCTCCGTCATGGCGCTGGAGGCACCAGGTGTTACAGGTGAACTGCACTCTGTAATTAAATACCTCTTCTCCGCCGTCTGACGGCTGCTGTTTTCCACTGTGTGAAGACTGTGGCAGAGCAAGTGCATTTTGTGTTCAGGCTCAGAGCACATTAGTGGGCTGCTTTGCTCTCTCAATCCCACCAGAGCATTGTGGGAGTTGTGTGAAAAATCACAGTTAAGGTGCAAAGAATCAAGTACAAATTTCACATTAATAAAACTGAACTGACTTGAGGGGTGTTACCCAATAAACATTCACAATTATATCTGAATATTTTCTTTTGTTTCTCAGGTGGTGTTTAACCTTCAGTGACCCACTGAACCGACACATGCCAGGACGCTTTCTCTCATTGAATCGTTAACTTTTTGACTTTGTCAGCCTTCATTCCTTATCCTGTATCATGTCTAATTATCGGAGTGGCTGTGTGTATCTGCGGGGAGCTCCTGAATACCTCCTCATCAAAGCTCTGTTTGTGTTTGCTTGTTTATCTCTGACTGCTATTCTGGGCTCCCTCCTGGAGCCCTGATGAGGCACAAGCCTTCACTCCCTATGGAGGCTTATACTGTAAGCTGTCACTGCACCTCGGCTCATTCAAAACGCTGCCAAAGTCTGATTTTCTCTTTGTCTGGAGAATGCATCTATTTTCCCTTTGTGTGTATATCGCCAGTTGTTTCTTTTGTACATTTTTGCATCTCATCACCTCCTTTCTAAAAAGATGTGCCAAAAGTAGTTCCCTATTTTAATGTTTTGTATGAAACTGGTTCCTAACCTCCACGTGGAGTTGGTCAAAAAGAATTCTATTTCACATAATTACAACCCTGAGGTGTCGACAGACCAGGAAGAACTCTGAGCTATTTTATGAAGAAATAAGAAATCTATGCTATTTTTTTTTATGCTTTTTTGTTTTCTTTCCATTATTTATAATTGGGAGTGGCATTGGCTTTTGATACTAAAACGTAAACAGAAATTTCCTGTTGTCCTCTTTGTATTGACCATGGGCCTTTTGTGTTGTGGTCTTTGTTGTTGGAAACTGCTGCATTCACAAAATCACAAAGTGCCAGGTTTGCAGAGCCGCAAAAACGTGGTTTGTTTGACCTGATTGTCGATTGCATCAGCTTCCAATTAGTGCGAGAGAGGTGTTGTGTCTGATTGTTATTTCTCATCCACACTTAGAAGGTTGAGCTGTGAGGGGCATTGATTGATTGCCTGGCAGTACCATCTTTCCAGTTCAGTGTATATTACAGGATTAAGATGGCAGTGCCAGGCAATTGATTGATGGGCTTGAATCGCAAACAGTCCCACTCCCAACCCTAAATAAGACTCATTGATTAAGTCTTATCACATTGTGTCAGGTTTAATTTGATGGAGGAAATTGATGGCTCAAATTAGAAGGTGATCTCCATGTTCTCGTTGTGTCAGTCAGATTGATTATTGCTGTTATACATTTGATCATTGATAGCTGCTTGCTTCTTGTCTTGCCATGTGTTTAGATGATAGATGTGTCAGATGTTGAGAAAACCAAATATCGAAGATGATTCTTTTCAGGGATTTTTTTTTTTTTGCCCAGGACTACATAACGATAGAAGCTAATCCTAGTGTGAAAGAGAGTGTTGGTTTGAAGTATGGAGAAGGTGAATGGAGGGTGGTGTTTCATGGTGGATCTGAAACGGCAACACCAGACTAACGTCCAATTATATGCTCCACAAATAGGACATCCTGCCACTGATTTATCAGCTGCATGTGCATCCTGCCGGAGAGTGGGGGATTTATGCACTAATGCAGTTTGATACACATTTTACTCCGTGCAGAAGTCTAGAAGTTTGTGCTCTTGGAAAGTCCATAAAGTGAAAGTGATAAACAGGACTGCAGACTTGAAACCACTGGCCTTGTATTTGTTTAATCTCTGGATGTTTTCCTCACATCACAGGTGCCAAGATGGATGAGGCGGAGAAGTACAAACAGCGTCTGGAGGCCATAGCCGTGAGTCCATAAATGTACTACCAGCTCTCAATTAAATGTGTGAGGGAGGCAGAAAGAGCCTAAGCTGTGGCCACAACCTCTAAATAATTTAACTTGTGTGCAATGTGGCCTCTTGCAAAAACAACACAGCGCTGCCATGGGAGCAGCTGCTCAAAGCATTCTGGGATATTGAGTCTATGTGATGTCTGCAGTGAGCATCCTGCTGACAGATGGCTGACCAGGTGTCCACGCTTTCCTCTTTTTGCTGATGTTTTATTCAAATTAGCCTCCTCTTCTGTTTATTAATTTACACACATCACTTATAGTACTTGTTAGGCCTGCACGATTAATTGCAATTGAATCGAAATAGCAATTTTAAGTACATTGCTGCAATTTTTGAAGTACCATTTCCTCCACTAACTGTAAAATATCATGTTTTATTCTGCATAAAAAACACCATCCCTGTAGTTTGGACCTGTACAAACTTGTCCTAAAATGCATGTGATATATTAATTTGTCAAGCCGTAGACCTATTTCAGTCTTTTTGGCAATTCTTGGACATTTTAAAATGCAAGCTAATAAAGTTCAACTTTAATACACTGGAAGACATTTGACCAAGTGTTTGAAATAAGTAGCGTTTATTTTGTTTTTAGTATATTCTAACTGTCCTAAAAATAACTTTCCATTAGAACAAGCATAAAATATCTCGTTTCACAAAATATGAAAAAGACATTTTCTAACTTGAAATGAGTGAAATTAGAAAAACAAAAACAAACAAACTTCTTATTTTAAAGAAATTAAAATATACTATATATCCTTGATTTTCAACCAGTGTGCCGGGGAACACTAGTGTGCCCTGAGGTTTTGCCAGCTGTGCCTTGAGAAAACGCCCAGTTTGAGTTAACAGATTGACAAATGCGGATTTAATGAACTCATTTACCTTTTTGGATTGTCCTGAGCCACATTTGCACCAAAAAATAACTCAAAACCATCACTATCACCAAATTTAAAGAACTAGACAGTGCCACAGACATTATTTGCCTCATTATATACAATATTTTTAAGTAAATGGTCTGATTTGGTAATGTTTTAGTGGTAGGTGGCTTGCCATGGTAGCTTTTGAACCCAAAACGTGTGCTCAGCTCAACTCAAAAAAGGTTGAAAAACACTGCTATATATATTTTATATATATATATATATTTTATATATATATATGTGTGTATATATATATATATATATATATATATATATATATATATATATATATATATATATATATATATATATATATATATATATAGATTGATCAAAACTTATGAATTTGAGGTAATCAATAATTGTCAACTAAGTGTCATCGAGTAATTGTTATCTTGACTATACACAGACTCAAACATGGCAAGAGCTGAGAGAAGAGCCTTTATGATAATAATTACCTTGAGATGTCCTCAAGCAGCAAAACTTTGGCTTCATTTGGATCAAATATTGTAAAATTCTCTATCTAAACAACTAATTGTATAATCAAAACAATGCACACTAGATTAATCAATTAGCTACATAATCATTAGTTCATGTTACATCATGTTGATTGATCTTTTGATTTGCAGGAAAAGCGGCGTTTGCTGGAGGAGGAGGAGCGAGCCAAACGTGAGATGGAGGATGAGCGGATAAGACTGCAACAACTGAAGGTCTGACCTATTTATTATCCACGGAATAAATTGCAATCTATCCAATGTACAATGTCGGCTTTAAACACTTTGATCCCAAATCCTTTGCTGACACCCTAACATGTGTTTCTTTTTTAGGACATAATCACATGAAGTAGGTAACCCTCCCCTATTTCCTGGCCCTCCGTCGTCTTTAGCGGTAGAGACCAGCCTTTTGCGGTCCAATTTCTCCCTAAATGTTTAGACTCGGACGAAGCTGCTCTATTGTTTTCTTGCTGCTTCCAGACAGTCGTTCTCACTTCCTTCTCCACTATGTAACACGGCCCCCAAGGCACATTCCTCAACGTACTATGTGTGGTTTGTGTCACTTGTGTTTGAGTTTTACAGGTGTGCTTAAATTTACAGCTATTTTCATTCTGTTTTGTATATATGAGGTTATAGGAATATATTTTACAGTTTTAACACATTTTCAACTGCATTTGAAAAGTTTTAAGAACATTTAAAGAGTTCACAGACAATTGGGAACAGAGTGGGGCTTGTTCTTAACAGAGAAAATACAAAGATGGTTTTGTGGCACTCATGGTTGAGTGGGTAGCTTCCAGCTTGCACTTGGTAAACATTTGGTAAACATTGGGCTGTACGCTGACAGGAAGCAGTGGATCTCCGCAGCCGTAAGCTCAAATTAGAAGCTTCTAGACATAAACAAAAGGAAGTTTGGCTGTTGTCTTAATAACTATTGACACACAAAGGCATCATTGTTTAGTATTTTTATAGCAAATAAATGGTTTTGTTCATTCAATATGTTGCATTCAATATGTATCTGTTTGAGGTGTTATGTTTGCAAGGCATGAAATCTCAACTTTCAGTCCTTGCATTGGTATTGGTTTCAGAAGTGGGATACAGGGTCATGTAACATCACTGTAACATTTCGAACTTTATGCCTGATGTTCTACTGAGACTATGGTGGCATGTATACATAGGTTTCAGAATGATGAGAAATCAAGACTGTTGCCAGAGCAGCTATTAACCATTTAAAACAAATTAATAAATCTTTTGAAGTCCTCAAAATGGTTAACAGAAAGTTGAAACCCATGAATGCATGTCATATTATTATCACTATTATTGTCTGTGTTTAATCTTTAAACTGCTATTATGACACAAAACACAAAAATCTAATGTTTTTTATCACAGAAACACAGATAAATAGTAATGTGTTGTATGTATGTATTGGATTGTTTTTCATTTGTGCTTGTCTGCAGTTTAATATTATGCAGTCTACATGCTCTGTGTGAGCCCAAAAGTTCTTGTTGCTACTAGCAACCTTGCCAACAGTTCAGTAATTGTTGTATTTCAGCTTTGCAGTACAGAAATGTACAAACTAATCTGACCTGGTGTTTCATCTGCACTGTTAAATAATGCACAAAATTGACTATCAGTTTTTTACCTTTAACAGAGGAAATCTCTAAGAGACCAGTGGCTGATGGATGGTCCTCCCTTGTCTCCTTCCTCCTTGGACTCTTCAGCTCCTCGCTCTCCTCTGTGGGGAACTCAGGCCCAGGAGATTGAGAAACGCATAGAGAAGTAAAGCAGCATTATCTACTGAATGAATGAATCAAGCTCTGTGCATTTCAATGGTGCTGTATTGATTCCACGTATTGTTTCATCTCAGGTTGGAGTCGCAGACACAGCAGTTGGCAGAGGCTGAGGAGAAGCTAACAGTAGAGATGGAGGGTGGCCAAATTGTAAGGAACTTAAATACGTGCATGCTTTACTCACTTCTTCCTCAATCACATTAAATATATGTTGGTCTATACCTGAATAATGCATATACTCTGCTAATGCAGCTTTGATGTAGTGCCTCCTAATGTTGCAGCCTTGTGAATATAAGCAGCTCTTTGACATAAACAATTCAGTGCTTGAATCTACATGGGTATTTTTATACATATTTATTTAATCTTAACCTATATAGCAGCATTTACATGATCACTCACCGGAACTTTATAGTATTACGTTTTAGTTTCCTCTGTCTTCCTACAGTCATATGACCATGGGATTTTAATTAGAGTTTTAATGTTTGGCCTGCTTTTTATATATATTGTATATGCTGCATATTTACAGAAAGATAAACTTTTGAAAATATCTCTGTTTCCTGCAGGATGCTGTGGCGATAGAAGAAATAGCAAAAGGTAACCTTTAATTTGATTCGTCTAGTCAGGAAATCTAAGTATATTTCAGACATTTGATGATTTTCTCAGTGAAGACTCTTTCCTTCCATTTGTGTCTTCCAATACTCTGTAATCTGTCCAAACATTTCACTTCTGTAGCCTCTATAGATGAGCAATTACCAGCTATCCTCAGTGCCCTGAATCCTACTCACTCTAAAACACCATGTCTTTTTTTTTTTCACAGAAATTGTCCAAAATGTTGTGCACAATGGAAAAAATGAAGCAGAATCAGGTGAGCCTCAAAACTGTTCTCAACTTTAGTGCAAATTATAGATATTTTTTCTTGTTCTTTTTGTTGTTCATTTTCTATTAACACAAATTTGCCCCCTAACCACCTCTTTATGTAAGCAATGTATTATTATTTTTTTAATATAAAGAATGCACTTACTATTTTTAGTAACTCATTCATTCAGCACATAATAGACTTCTAAATCTGACCTTCTACTAAACCACCACCTCACCTTCACTACTAAAAATAGAAGTATTTGTGACCTTATAATTTTTGTAAAGACAGAAATTGATAACGCCCACCCATCTCTTAATGAATGTTGCTTATACCTCCTAAAACCATTATGATGACAGTTTAATTTAATGAGTACAGCTGTATCGAGGCATCTGATTATATCAACTGTAATGAAATATGAAATCTATTTAATGAGTGCGTGATGGATTGCTAATGGATTCGATGTCCTTCACATTTCTGCATACTGTTTTAATTACAAATACTGCCTGCAACTTTATTGGCAGTGCTGTTTATTCTCCTTTTCTTGTTAAAGGTGAAGAGAGCCAGCCAGTTATTTTCACAAACGGTGCAGGAGAGAAGGAAGAGGACACTGTCGCTTCGGTGGATGTGCTGCCGACTTCTAATGGACTAAGTGAAGAAATGAAATTTGGTCAAGTAGTTACACTGAATAATAACAATGTTGGTGGTGATGATGAAGAGGAGGGAACCATAGTAATCAGGGCAGAGTGTATCATGATCACAGACGAAGGGGAAGACGCAGCAGAAGACGACGCCAAAGAAAACGGTTGGGAAAATGTGACCTCACTATCAGAGGAAACCCAAAAGACTGTTACAGAATCCGGGCAAACTGAGGGAACGGTGGCCACTACTGTCGAATCCGAAAGTGCAATAATACCAAATGGTGTGGAGGAAGATAAGTTAGAAGATGCAACAGCGGCTCAACTGCAATCCCAAACCGAAGAGAGCGCTGTAGTGGCTTCAGTGCCGGTCTACACTGAGACACAACCATGTATTACAACAACACAAGGAGATGTTGAGACTGAAGACATCACCAAAGAAGAAACAATCGAAATTGTGTCAAAGCCAAAGGGGAACATCAAAGTGGAGTTTCAGGAGGTTCCACTGTCCGAGCCGCAGGACAAAAAGACCCCAGGTGAACAGGAAGCGCTTCTGTCTGTGGTCAAAGGTCACACCACGGATACAGAAAATGCAGGCACCAGTAATCAAACAGAAAGCCCCAACAGAGCGGATCAGGGAGAGACTAAGATGCCCAAAAGGAAAACGTGCCAGTGTTGCTCTGTTATGTGAGCAGCCTCCTACAACGTTTGAGATTTCACTCCCTTTCAATGCAGTTTTACCCATTTGAATTCATCTAATCAACCTGTACTTGACCTTTTTACATGCTGTTAAACTTCTTCCTCTACACCCATTCTCGAGGAAATGAACTCGCTCCAACGTAAAGAAAAACAAGGAATAGTTTGGGCTTGGAATTTAAGTGCCTTTTTACAGGAACTGATCAGAGAGGCTGAAGAGGTTCCCACGCGGTAACTGCGTAAACGAACTGCGGATCAAATATTATGTATCATTGAAAATATTGTATCCACATTGAAATAATCTGTTTAAGATTTGATACATGAGCTTGTGTAATAAATATATTTAGGAGACATTGCTCTAATTTAATCTTATTTTATGGATTTAAATACAGTATTTGGACAACAATATTTTTTCAAAGCTTAAGAAATCCAAAGACTCTTTTTAAGCTCATTAATGTTAATTTCCTTTTACCAAATGTGCTTTTAAACATATTCTCCCAGAGGCTTGAGCTCTGTGAATGTAAATATATTGTTTATCAGAAGCACAAGTGACTGATTTTTGTCAGTTTTGAAATGAAATAATTTAATGATTAAACTGACATTTGTGCTACGTTGGTCATGAGTTGTTTTGTATCTGTAGTTCTGTTTCAGGAAAAGTATATTATAGGAATACTCTGTTTGTCACGTATTTTAGTTAGATCTCTTTGTAGCATTTTACAATGGCTTGTTTACCTTACCACAAAAATCATCTACTTTTATAATTATGTGACCATGTACCTCTGCGTGTACAGCTCCCTCTTGTGGCTGTGCAAATTACTGCAGGCATAATTCAACAAAATACCCCAGACAGCTGAAATTGCTACTGTTAATGCTTATCTTTTACTGCACTTAAAATTGCCAGAAGCATTTAACATTGAGAGATTTCACAATTACAGATACATCGTTGATGATCGTGTTATTGATCAACATATTTCTCATGAATCAAAGTTTCTCAGTCTAGTCCTTTAGTGTTTCTTCAGGCCAGGAGCAGAGGTCTTTGGTGGGATCCATGATGGCTGGCGGTGGCATTTGGAGACATTGCACCTGCTCCGTGAACTCCTGGATCTTGTCCTGCTCCAGTGCTCTCCTCCGGCTGAACAGGTACAAGTGGGTCCTCTGTCCCGAGTCCCCAGTAAACCGCATAATCAGACAGTCAGGGCAAGAGGTCTGGACAAAAGCACCACTCGAATTGCTCGCTGGAGTCCCATCAAAGGTGAAGCTACTCCCATTTAGGGTAATATTGGAAGTGCTGTACATGCATTTGCTGTCAACGCGAAGTCCACGTGAGTAGGAGATGTTTGTCACGCTTTTGTTGCTGGGAAAGTTGATAGTTGCACTGTCTCGTTGCCTGAATTTCTCTAGGTAAGGCAGGTAGCTGATACTGCCGGCTATGAGGGCCCATGTCCCCTCCAGATGACCTGGATCCAGTTGTTCTGCGGGCTGGGTCAGCTGTTCACACGTCAGAGGAGCAGAGTAAGTTAAGCCAGCCAAGCTGAACAATAGTGGCATTAGGTTATGAAGGAGCATTTTGTGTTTTTCAGTTTCTAGTTTAAGCAGAGGCAGCACTGGAAGCACACTGGAGCTTGAGATAGTGGGTTGGCTGTTTTTATAGCTGGACAGAAGATGGTTTCACAATCAATGAAATTCCAGAGAGCAGAGTCCAGGGAATTTAGAAATTGAGGAATGGTTTGAAGTTTCTGGAAACGAAGCAACACAATTTGGTTGCACAACTGCAGAGAATATGAAATGAAAATTAATTAAACTGATATACACCTCCTAAACTGTGTTGCCATCTGATAGATAGATTTTTAAAATCCAAATACAACTTACAATAGCCTACTCACTATTACCAGTTAGTAACATGAAGGTTACTGGTTGATAACTCTTTTTCAGGACTTCCTTGAAAAATAGAAATCTCAATGGGACTTTCCTTGTTTAAGTTTTTAAATACATTCTTTTAAAAGAAGGAAAGAAATGGTCCTGTTGTATTACATCAAATGATTACCGAAATAATTACCAAATTAGGGTGAGGGCTGAATTTTGTAGATAAGAAAGCATATTACCACTGTCACAATCACAGAAGCAGCGGGGACTCTGCTCTCTGGCATTTTGACTGTTGTGAAATGTCATTTGACTAAACTCACACAAAGTCATCCTCCTGCAGATAGTAATGACAAATGGCAGCGGTAAACAGACTTCTCTTTCAGACATATGCTGCCTACTGCGCTATTGTTAGTGCTATTGTTTTTTTAAAAATATATTTTCCTCTCCATCAACCCAAATCCTTTACCACAAAGAAAGTATTCATGTCTGCACAATTACCATATTGTTTTAGAAAGATGAAGCTTTCATCTTTATTCACATACATCAGGCTAGATTAAAATAATTTAAGACTAGCAATAAAAGCTTTAAGGTGTAATTGTAAATATGTTGTGGCCAGGAAGGTTCCACATCTGTGCCTTCTTAAAAAATACCTTGAAAAACACACATTCCTATTGTGACAGGGGTGGCCTCTCCACAGAGCCAACCTGTGACTGGTGGCATCACCTGCTTTTCTCAAAGAAAGTTAGCTAATTCCATACTGTGTAAACCATTCCAATTTTAGACATCACTTATCCACGAAGCTTCTGCTGTTTTAAGTCCTTAAATCATCAGCATTTCTGCCGTCTAAATAAGATTACTGCTACTACTAGCTTGATCATCGCATGACACGCAGTCTCTGTGTGCGTGCTAAGCTCCATTTACTGGCTTCATACACTCAGAAAGTTCTAGTGCAGACAGCAGAGAAACAAACGTTAATTTGGATCATAATAAACTGTTTTTGTATTTATTTATTGAGAAATGGCAAATTTAAGCTTATGCTTATATATATATTATTAAAGTTCCCTTTCTCTTAACAGGCAACATAACTGTAGCACTGTTACCAGATAATATTGTAAAATATAACAAATACTTAAGGTCACGTATCGCGTAATCCACAACATCACTAACGTATCACAAAATGTAGTATCACGATATATCACTCTGTACTATATTTTAGCACGCCACTACATTCCAGGCAGAGTGACAAAATCTGCATGGAGAGAAATTGGGTGGTGGAAAAGTTACATAGTGCACCTTTTAATAACTACTTGAATGAATTAAAATGAAGTCCAGCTCTGCACCCACTCTGTGCCCCTCAGGTGATCGTGGTCACTCGAGGTCTGTTCAGTTCACATATTGATGCCCACTGCCAGAATACACAGGACTCTGCACTCTGGCCCTTGATTTGTGATTAAATACTCACTTCTGCATCTACACTCGCTCATTTTCAATAGAACTCTTTCTGACCCTTTGCCTTCAAATTTATCTTAAAACTTAGTCATGTTTTCTGCATCCCTCATCCTTTTCCTTTGCTTGCTTCATCACAGCCAATCAGCTCTTCCAAATTGTCAAGATGTTCTCAAGCCTTTGGACCACATCTTACCACAAGATCTGGCAGGTCAATGGACACTCGTGGCAGGCGGTTTAAACAGCACCACAGATTTGGAACGCTTCAAGTTAAGAGACACCGTCCTCATGAAATTTGTCAGCATCAACGGTACTAGCATGCACTTCTCTCGTTCTTCTGGCTTCAATGAATCTTGTCAGTATGTTGACTCTGTTATCACATTAAGCGGCAGTGGGTTTGAATTCAGCCAGATCAACCTTACGGTCAGCTTCATGCGCTCACTTTGCCCAGACTGTTTGGTGATGCACTTTGAAAGGCAGGACGAAAAAGCGGTGCCGCTATATTTGTTCAGTAGAAGAAGAGAGGTGGCCAAAGATGAGATGGAGGAGTTCAAGGTGCAGGTGGGGTGTCTGAAGATGGCCCATGTGGGTAAAATGGACCCCACCAAAGAACTGTGCATTGAACAGAGCAACTAGACAACAACTCAAGTTCCTTATGCATAATGATGGACGGTTTGAGAAGAACTTGAGTCAGATGTATAAAGAGAAATTGACAAGATAAATAAATGCATATAAAACTAAACTGACCATATTTTATGTCCTTGATACACATACCACAAACATTCAACAAAATATATGCAGGGTTCAATCCTCAAACCTCTTTGTATTAATCCAAATGTAAATTATATTTGTCAATGGCCAAAAACTACCCCGCAATATACTCGAATATGGTGGGACATTATTTAAACCCCTGTTAAGAGTATTGTATTGTAGGGCAAAGTTGGTTTCATTATAGACAAAGACAAAAAAGCTTAATGACAAGTCATGTTTTTCTAATTATGAGTTAGTTGGGTGGTATAGTCCCTGTGGTGAATATTTATCATTGTTTTATATCAGTCTGTAAAGAAAAATGTAAAAGTAAAAAGTTGAAAATGACAGGAAGTCATGATTAGTTCTGTCTATGCCATCAATAAGTGACATTCCATCCAAAATGCAGAGAGGTATAATTATAAAATTGTCAAACTGGGGGAAAATAGGTGAAATGTTTAAGCTTAGAGAAAATCATGTTCACTATGTTTTAGTGAAATGTGTTGTGTAACCTGTCATATGCGCTTTAAATGTTCGTTAAAAACGTCAAG
This sequence comes from Rhinogobius similis, assembly GCA_019453435.1. Taxonomy (NCBI): domain Eukaryota; kingdom Metazoa; phylum Chordata; class Actinopteri; order Gobiiformes; family Gobiidae; genus Rhinogobius; species Rhinogobius similis. The sequence goes on along the minus strand of CM033622.1, from coordinate 23,990,706 downwards.
TGGACATGTTCTGAAAAACAAACTTTAAAAGTACATTTTGCTGCAACAGTGCTACAGAATTACACAATATCACCAACTCCAAAACGAGTCTGCATTGGCCAAGGCTGGGAATTTTGCTGCACTGTGGCAGCGTGTATAAAACCTGAGCTTCTAAGCTGCTGTCAATTGTTTTCTGGATCCTAACTTTAACAGTACAATTTCACCATGTTTGCTGTCTTTGCCATGCTCCTCTGCCTGGTTTCTCTGAGCCGGTCTGCTTTTCCTGTGTGTGAAAAGCTGGTGGGACCCAAAGCTGGCCTGACTCCAGGGGACTTGAATGGAACGTGGGCTTTTGTAGCAGGAAGCCTCAACCATCCTCCTGCTATGGACGCATTGATACACAGAGACAGCATCACGGCATTTTTCTCCAACTACAATGACACGTCCATTTTGTCCTACACCCAAGTAAACCGGTTCGGAGACCAGTGCCAATATCTCCCCTACAACATGACTTTGGAGGGCAGCAGGTTTACGTTTGATGTGGGTAACCGCTTCAGTCTGAGTGGATCGTTCCTCTACACGACCTGCCCGGACTGTCTCGTGATGCAGTGGTTGGTGAAGTCAAGTACACGGCACTCTATGGACTTGTATTTACTCAGTAGGAGAAGGATTTTGACCCAAAGCGAGCTGACAGAGTTCAAGGCTCAGCTCAAATGTTTTCAGCTGCCACCAAATGTGAAAATGAACCCCTTTAAAGAGCTGTGCCCAGAAGAAGAGAATTGAACTGTATCATCAGTAATCAATGCATCTACCTACAATTGACCAACTGTTGCTTCAAATTAAATGTTACAGAGAAGAAGAATTTTCTCCCAAGAAAGCATTGCTGCTGTTTGTCCATTAAAGGCTGCTTTGAATGAATAATTGAAAAATAGTGTAATGTTTTGTCCATACTACTGGTACATAAGAATGCTGCTCATCACAGCTACTATTGAGCTGTCACCAGTCTTTCTTTACATCAATTTCTACCAGTCAGAATAAATTAAGAAATAGGATTATTTTAATAGATTACAGTCATTACAGCTAACCAATGGCTTCATACACAATAATTTTCTTGTTTTGTTTAGTATGGTAAATTAAAGGTGGGTCAGATTGAAAGACCACATCCTCAGGAGTTTGTAACAGTGTGCTACAGTGAACAAAACGTTGCTGTGTCTGCAACGGTTGGAAGGTTCTGCAGTTACTACTTCCATCTGCACTGAACTAGGCCTAAGTGTGCGTTTTGTTTTTTTGTTTTGTTAGTTTTTGTTTTTAGTAAGATTTAAATGATCTCACTGTGGATCTGTTCACTTTGCGTTCAGTATTATAATTGCTAACTAAATGGCCTACAATCTGCTACAATAAGCTTAGGCTAGTGTTGTGTCCTGATGTGGGCGTGAGCTGAGGCGTGCGCACAATGACGTCTGGACTGTGCACAGTGCGGACAGAGCTGCGCAGGAGGACCGCATCCATGCGCTGAAACTGGACAAAGAAATAAAGAGTTCACACAAATAACAAGTCTGCAGACTGGAAGACAACTTTAAGGATTTTTGCTTCAGGTATGTCTATTCCCAATGATAGCCAATCCTGTTCGTTTTCCTAAATTACACAAAGACAGACCTGAAAGTAGCAACTTTTGTTTTGTTACTTTAAATTAAATTAAGTGATATAGGCTGTCTAGGCCTGTGCTGACTGTTCGTGCGTGCGTTGCAACTTTACTAAAGCTCTCGGCGTTTTAAGAAGATAACATTTCATTTGTAGGATCATTTTATTTGGACACATTTGGCTTACTTCAGACATTTCCTTGCAAATAAGTAATTTGTTAAAAGGACAGGAGTTTGAATATTAAAAGCTTGCTCCCCCCGTTTCTATAACAAAATTACCCCCAGATATTCAGCTGTAAATCTGTTATGTAGGCATAATCCACACTGTGTTAATCTGCAGTCTTTCACACGCTTCCTGAAAGTCGCTTGGGGAATATTCCACCTGTTTATGAAATATTATTCATAGCAAATATGAATAAGTAATGCCTTTAGTTAGATATTAAAGGTGCACCGTTTCCCTTTTCTGGTGGAGAGTCCGCCTGTCCACTTTTGATGTTATTGCTTTGCCTGGAATGTTCCACAGTAGTATTTAACGTTTCTATCTTCCATTAGTTTACACCGTTTTATTGCTCAAAAATAGTTTGAAAACAGGCAGTGTTACTGTAAGCCTTTCCACAGATGTGATCTGTATCTTAGCCTGGTGGTGTCACCTGCTTGTGTCCATGGAAAGAAGTTCAGGAAAAGCACAACCTCTCCATGGAGACAAACACCATGGATACCCTCCACCAAAAAAGTTACAGTGCACATTCAAGGCCAAAACCGGATTATTTTAGTAGTAAAGATTAGTTTTCAATGGGTTTTTCACTGAAGGGGGTAATGAGGAATTAGTTGTGTAAGCACTGATTTATAACAGATTGGAGAGTTTAAAATATTAAATGTTCTTCTCATTTACTAAATCTGTCAACATTTTGTTCATTTTGTCAGAAATTAAATATTCGACACAAGAATGGGCACATAAATGCATCATATTATAAAGGGAGGGAATCTTTTTGTTTTGCTTTTGCCTGTCTGTGTCTTCACAGAGCCATTAATGAGCTCATGTTCGGTCTGACTGGGGGAGCACTTTGTAGCTTTGCCAGTTTTATGCCCCACAAGACAAGACAACAGGCATCATTTGAGCCTCACCATAATGGATTCAGTGGCCCACTATCAACCTTGTGGAACAACTAAACATCACATATAACAAAATTCTCATTGTTTATTTTTAGTTATTTCTGTGAAGAATTGGAATTCAGTTCACAGACTTCATAGTGATACGAGGCCTTTGTTTCTGGTGATATAAAAGGCTTATGTCAAAGCTCCGCACTGCCCTCATACATTCTCTCTTGTCCGCCCTATTGTTTGCTGTTTGTATATTCATTACTTTAAACACGGTGCCTTGTATTATTCCTTACAGGTCACACTGACACTTTCTATTATATCTGTGGCTGCCTATTTCGGAGTGTTCGCGCTCTGTGATTCTCCCTAATGATGCTCCACAGTTCTGGAGCAGCCGGCTGAGGCTCACTGTGGATGTGAGGTGAGCCTGCAGCCCTAGTGTCGTGTGAAGCCACAAAGAGACTGCATAATTGACATGAACATAATGAGTTAGGGGAATCTGTGCTCCACATCAGCTGTGGACTGTGGTTTCTCAGATTAGGTGTTTGTGGCACTGAGGCAGCAGCACTTGGTAAGCTGATTATTCTGTGGACTGAGCACAAGGCTTTACAGTGTTTATACAAAGGAAATAGAATGCAGCTGAGAGAATAAAGCAAAGCATGAGCAACTTCCTGAACACAAATTTAACTGTTCAACTTTAAGTAACGCGGCTCGATTATGGCAAATATTATGACTATTGTTTGGCTCAAAATTGAAATGACTATCTCAATCTTTTACTTCTATGCTGTCAAAATTAAGTCTGTAGAGAACTTTTAAACCTAGTATATTTTCTTTGTAATGTTTTGTGGAAAAAAAAAACTATGTAGATTATAAAAGTAGTTTTGCTCCTGATTTGGGAGAGACTGTGCTGCAGGGGTTGGCGCTGTTGACTCACCGCAAGAAGGTGTTGGGTTTGACTTTGGTTTCCCCTACCACTAAAATAAATATCAATCAATAAATAAATAATTGGTTTTGAGTGGCAGAATTAGCACTCAAATCGTTGTGAACAGAAGTTCACTGAAATTTTGATTATTTGATTAGCAATTTGATACGTATTAAAATTGATAAATTGCACAGGCCTAACTTCAAGTACACGTGAGACTGCCAAGTCTGTTCCTTTAGGAGTAGGCGTTTACAATACAAACACCGCCCTCATGTGGGGTATTTGTGTTGATGGTTGCTCAGACGGCTTCCTGACATTTGTCCTACTTTAAATCAAGCATTACTTATATTTTATGATCATTAACACCATCACAGCATACAGCTACTGCTCCTAAGCGATGAGCTCAAGTGTGCTGCTATGGATTTGGCAGAGGGGATCCTGGACTCACAAACTTTTGTGTGAGCTCAGGACTGTGTCTGACCTCTGGACCCGCAGCGTGGGGGTGACCCAGGGGACTGTCCTTACAACCCTTCCTTTTCACCCTCTACACTGCAGACTTAAGACACAACACGGACTACAGTGTCCTGCAGCAGACTCAGCCATCATCGGACTCATCCTGGACTATGACGGTACGGGGTACAGAGGACTAACACAGGACTCCTGAGGAGACTCAGGTCCTTTGGAGTCAGGGGCCACTCCTGAGGACCTTCTACGACTCAGTGTTGTCATCAGCCTCCTGTATGGTGTGGTTTGTTGGAGCAGGAGCATCATTGAAAGGGTGAAGAAGATGCTGGTCAAAGTCATCAGGATGTCCCTCTGTGTCCTGGGCTCTGCTCTGGACTCAGCACAGGAGGTGGGGGACAGAAGGGTCCTGGCTAAACTCACGTCTATGCTGGACCGTGGTGTCACCCCCTGCAGGACGCCGTGTCTGCTCCGGAGAGCGGCAATACATCATACTAAGATAATTCACTGTAGTCACTTTATCTGCTATTTATTGTGTTGTGTGTTGTGATTTAAGCTACTGTTTTTGTTTACTAATGGCTATTCAACATTTGCAAACATATCAAGGCATGCAAAGTCAATCTCTTTCAGTGTTGGATGTTTTGATAAATTAGCCCCTAGTATGAACTACTCCATTCATGGGAGACTGAACTGCCATACTGTTATACACAATGCAATGTCTGTTCTAATGGAAACTTTGTTTTGTTTGTTTTCATCTGTGTATATTCTGTAAGGAAGATTAGATTGATTAAATACTAAGGAATTAAAACAAAGTAGGAAGTTGGTGCGAAGTTCTAGACCATATTTGGCATAGAAGGTGCTTCTTTGCAACAGATTACATATTTCCTTTTTAATATTTAGGAACAAGAACAAGAATTGTTATTAGTAAATAATTTGTCCCTGCTTGTTATTGGCCCTGCTTTAATTATTTTCCCTTTGTCTCTCTTGCTCAGACTGGCTGAAGGCCAGACACAGCCTGCTCCCAACTATCCACATCAGCACAACTTGTCCCCATGGAGACAAAGCCCACGGCCTATCACTCATTTGACGAGTGGGTCAGCGAGTCCCAGATATCGGCTGGAGCAACAATTTACAATCCCTCTGTGCAGGACAAAAAGGCTTTCACAGCACAGCTTGAAGAAGAGGATATCGACATGGAAGAAACCTCAGAAATCACACTGTCTGACATGTCCAAAACAACGGTAGTGATGAGTCAGAGTGTCAGTGCAGAGACAGAGAATATGACAGAATGTGAATCAGCGGAGAATCTCAGGACTTCGTGTGAAGAGGTGTTCCCCCCTCCCCCTCCTGGTTTTAGTGATCTCCCAAGAGATGAAGCCAGTGACCACGACTTTACCATCGAGGTCATTGCAGTTGAGTGGATGGACAGTGATATGTCTAATCCTCTGCACAATATGGATATCACTAAAACATGGCACAACAATGTTGAATTTCAGGATACAACAGAAACTAATAGTGAGAATATAATGCCTTCTCCACCTTTTGCTGATGAAAGTGAGGGGGAGGAGGTGGCTAACCTTGAAAGCTTTATTAATTTAGATAATGAGTGTAACGCTTCTGAATCCACAGGTGTAACTTTACCTGTACTTGTAGGCGGTGGTCTCGAACAGCAGGTGGAGCTATCTCAACAGTATGCACTGCAACCTGTGAGTGACATCCAGTCAAGACAAGAATACTTAGGTGATGATTACATTGTTCAAGTTGGTGAATGTGTGAACACAGTTGAGCCAACATCTATCCAATGTACTGTAACAGATATAACAGTTAACGCTAAATCACCCCCTGGTTGTGAAAGTATTGTCCATGCTCCGCTTTTTGCAAGAGAAAACAAAGCTGATCAGGAACATGACCCCAGTACCTTGCTTAATCTGAATTGCAAGACCGATGTGTCAAAATTCACTGCCTCAACTTCACCTGTAGTGGATGTATCCAAACAACAGGAGGCACTACCTTTACAGTGTGCACTGCCCCTGTTGGATGTAAACCAGGAAGTCACACAACAGGTGCTCAGCCAGGCCTCCCCACCTTTGTCAACAGTTTCCATAGAGCCAGCCAATCATGCTGCTCTGAGTGAAGGTAGTGCTGTAGTCATAGGAGAAAGCAGGGTGCGGCATGGGATAGAAGAAGGAGAAAGCCGGCAGATAAGTGCAGAGAACAGGCAATATAAAGTGTGCCAGACAGAGGCACAAATCAGAGGAGTTTTGAAGTCAAACCAGGAGCGGAAAAGTGAAAAGAGCAGACGGGTTTCTTTTCAGAATTGCACAATGGAGAGCGACTCATGTGATGAGAGTGACAGTGGAGTTTCAGACGACTTTTCTCTTGGGAGTACTTTGGAGAGCAGTGGCAGTTCAGCTCGTGTGCAAAAAGAAACCCCCATCGAGAGGGAGATCCGCAGGGCTGTAGAGCGAGAACACAGCCTGAGAAGATCCAGGGGGCTGCCCAACCCGCCCACTGCCCCTCAATATGTGGAGATCCCTTTAAGGAAAGCTGTCTTCAGCCCATCGCTTACTCCCACCAAATCAGAAAGATGCCAAGGCAAGGACAAGCTATTTGCGGGAAAAAAGATGCAGCAGGAAATCTATGAAGAGACCCGAAGGGAGCAGGATTTGGTCAAGCTCGGCAAAATCCCAGGCTTTTACGACAAAGGCACTGTCCGACAGCTCAAAGAGACAAAACAGCTTTTTGAGACCTTTCAACAGCCAAACGATTCAGTTAAAAGTAAAGCCATATCAAGTTCAAATTACATTTCTATTTTGGAGAATGACACATTGTGTAACAAAGTAACAAAAAATGGATCTGACTCTAGAAATGAGTTAAATTTTAAAACTCCAAAGGTTTTTCCAGAAGCAAAGAGCCACCAGATTATCATCATAGAGAACAATTTAGATTTCCCATCAAAACAACCTAACACAAACATTGACGCAATTACAGCTGTTGATTCGAGTAAAGAGAAAACAAGAAATGTTCAAGACGTGACAGATGTGGATTTACCACCAAAGGAGAATCCTTTTTTCAAGTTGCGTTCCTCTACATCTGTTGTGAAAGTGGAGCAGGACATCCGGGAGGCCCAGGAGAGAGAGAGAGAACTTCGCAAGCAACGAATAAACCTTTATGGGACCCGAGTAGAGGCAGAACGGGGGAGAACAGTGGTAATAGAGGAACACAGTAGCACATTGTCTTCACTGAAAGCTTTGCCTGTTCAAGACTCACCTGACCTGAGCCAAAATGGGGTTACAAGCACCACTACAGGTTAGTCCTCCTAAAGTTTCATTTTATTGGCTTGACCAGTCTGTATGTCTGTGTGAGTGGGTGATATTTTAACAAGATGATGAAAACCTTCTGAAACAGCCCACTGAGTACATTGTTTCATTTTTCTTCGGGCCAGTGGAAAACCTCAAAACGGCTTTTACTAACTTGTGGTCGACTGCTGCCGCAATAACTTTCCACCAGAGACAGTGAGGAGGCCCACAAGAGAACACAACTTTGTAACTGGCACTGTAAACAGAGCATCCGTCTGTCATATTGGGGAGTGAAAAAATAAAGAGCAAGTCTTGAGTCATGTCTCAGGGCTTCTCAGTGTCAGTGATAGACGGTGTGCAGAGGCCTATACAAGGAAAGTCTAAATTTAACATACAAAAGTGGGTTAAAATGCACGGCAGGTGATGTTTTTTAACCATGGTATTGCCTTATAATTAAACTACATTGGAAATAGCACTTCATTTGTGTATATGTACTGTATAGATCCATGGGGACGTATTTGTGCATTAAAAACTATAGAGTCCTCCTAAGGCAGTTACAAAGATTCAACTTAAAATGTTATATCATTGTTTGAAGAAAAAAAATCCTCACGATTCAGGAAGAAGTAATTTGCCTGAAACCATGGATACAAGCGTGAGCATCTAACTACTACCAAAGTAATATTAAACATCATAAGCACAAAAATAACTGGAATTTAATTTCAGTCTCCAGATTCAAAGCAAAGCACTGACTCTCAGAAAAAAAGTTAACACTAATATTAAGCCTAAAGTGTGGTACAAAACCAGTCCGTAAACAGATTAGACTTATTACTATTTTGTCTCTGAGGGAAGGAATGCGGAAATTGCACTGACACAAATAATAGGCCTGCACTAGCCTTTAATTTTGTAACTTAAATTGTGGCTGAAACTACTTCTAAGGGTTGTTTGCATGCATGGCTGTTGCTAGGGAATGTTGTGTTTGTGTTTTCCCTATTGTTACACAAATCAAAGTGTTTCTTGGTCCACTTTGAATCAAACTGACCAGGGCGTGCCACTGCCATTCCTTATTATGACTCAGGTAATAATGGACTTTGAACCAGATACAATTTTTTTTGTCATAAGCCACCCACGTCCAAGCAAACTCCCCTCCTTCTGCATATACTCACTAATGACCTCCCCAATTCTTTATTTTATTTGATTACCATGAGCTCATACCTGTTAACAAAAGCAGTTTCATTTGCCTTTGTATTGCCATGCCCACTTTGATTCTTGTCTATCTCCTGTAGCTCGTCATTCATCAGGAAAGATTGGCGTGTGGCCCCCTGCTACAACTGAGAAGAATCAACAAACACAAGTGAGTCAGTGTTACCCATCTGCTCCCATTATAATAATAGAAAATCGTCTTTTTGATATGGAAGGCAGAAATTATGTCAAGTGGTAATACATAGATTAGTCAATTCCCAAAAATGCACTCTTAGCTGAAGCACTTAAGATTAGGGAAATGAAAATGTAGGCAAATTATCCAACATGATCTCCTTAAAGTGCGACTAGACAGATACCACATTGTTACACAGTGGCACTAAAGAACAGGAGGCTTGGCTGGAGATGATGAACTATTCTTTTGGGGCAGATATTTTAGGCTGATACTGTAAAGTCTCTCAGCCTATTGCTCAAACACAAAAATCTGTATTCAAGAGAGTAAATGGCCAGCTACTTAATGTCATTTTTTATTAAATTGGACTATTCAGGTTCGTATATTCGGCCAGCTTGTTTTTACTATTGCCAAGAACACCTCTCAAGAGCTGCTTTTGGGAATGCTCTTACCCAATTACAAAGCCATCACAATTTTTCTCTTTTTTAACTCATATCTTTACGGTTACCAATTTTTACAACATTCTCACAATCATTATGAAAAGTGTTCCTTGTCATGTTCGATACAGAGATGTCAGAGCTGCAAGATAAACCAGAGAGGACATTTATGGATGAAGTGAAAAGCAACAAAGTTTGAGAGGAACATGCAGTGGAGAAGGTCGGCTTGGGGCAGAGGATTCACAGTGGTAGAGCCCTGAAGGGAACAGCGGGAAGCAAAAGAAGAACTCGGTGGATTTTGCACCGTGCAAGTGAAAGCGTAAGGATTCAGCAAAGATTGGCCCAATGGGAGCGTGTCAGCATCTCAGTGCAGCATATATGGGCCACAAAACATCTGATAACATACCAGACACACAGTAAGAAGCTTATCTCCATAGATAAGGCCAAGATGGGGAAAAGTCCTTAGAGAGAAAAAGAAAAGAGGAAGAGAAGAAGGCGGAATTTGGATTAGTTTTTCTCTTTCTTTTTCTCTTTTTTTTTTTTTTTTGCATGTGTGGGCAGATTTGAAAGTGTGAGTAAATGTGTTTGCAGGGTATCTCGTTGAAAGACAGACTGACAGGGCTAGAGACTTGTGCTTTGTGAGTTCTGTATGCCTTTGATTTGATATACAGGGGTGGTTGCCATATAGTTCATTGAGAATTTATACTATCCAAAAATCCAAAAAGTACATCACATATAAACAATGAGTAAGTAATTGTATAAGTGTCATTGATTGAAAAGTGATGAGCAACCAGGCAAAAAGACCTATTGCTTTATTTATGACATAAGCTCAAATCCTGTCATGATTGTCTGTGATCCAAAATGCCCAAATTGTAAAGACAAGAAAGTGACCAAACAGAAGACATCGTTAAGATATTAGATTTTCAGTGGATATTGTCTCATTATCGTCATCAGCATTAGTTGACAGAGATGGCGCTTGAACTAAATGCATTAGAGCACACTAATGTGGTTAGACTGTGAATGTCGATCCCTTCTGTGTGTCTATCTGGGCTTGTTAGTTATCTGCGTTCCACAGCCTTGCCTCCTGATTACAGCAGACGAATAATGTAGGAGCGAATTGGCTTCAGTTGTTGACTTTAGTCACTGTGAGCGTGGCCTTGGCACGCAGTAGCATTAACCTCCCTCTGACTTACAGCCTTTGCTAATGATGCTCATCCAAAGAGCAGTTCTTTGGAGGAAACAAACGGTCCCTTTTCATCACTCCAAGTATTTGATGTCCGTAGTCTTATTTAGCTCTTTGTTTTCCTCATTCACACAATAATAATGTCTGTAATGTTCACCCAGGTTCAAAACGGTCAACAGACGCCCAGACAGAAGACCCCACTCGTGCAACGCTGGGAATCAGGCTTAATCAATGCACAGGATGACTGAAAGAGACTGTTAAAGATGAAAGAGAAGACTAAAATGATGCATTATAGAACAAGGACAAGTGGAGGAGGCGATAAGAGAAAGGGTTGTGGTTTGCAGCTGGAAAAGGGGTCAGTTGGATTGGGAGCACAGGGAGAGGATCGCTGGTGAACTGAAAACCCTGAAATGTCCTTTAGCCGAGGAGGAGCAGAAAAAAGAAAGAGATACGACTTCGTAAGGACTTGGCCTGCTTCTGCGCTGCAGCACTAATATTTTGTAGCGCTACAGAAGAGTATAAAAGAAAGTCTGAAATTAATTTCAAGATCAAGAAAAATGATAATTTGATTTCAAAATATAAGCATTCATGTTCTAGCTTCTGTTATTCACACATCGCTGGTTTTTGCTTAGAGCAGTGTCTTAAAGTCTTAATAGTAGGACTCAATTAGCTGGTCCTTTTTCAATCAATCCAGTTAGATCACTATTATTTTAACTAATGGCACATCCACTAGTTGGAACCAATGTGTCATTATCCACACTTATGTTCTTCTTAAAGACAATAAATTAGGAGATGTATTTATTTGTTTATTTATTTATTTTGGACGGGGCTCGAGTCATTGGAGCAGAGACCAACAAGTTCAATGGTGGATTAAGGAGGTGATTGAAATCAGAAAGCGAGGCAATGACAGCATCAATCATGACGACGGAGCCTTCCTTCTGTCCCACACATGGGACACGCTACTCCAGAGACCACCGGGCGGCAGGAGGCGTGGTCAGCCTGAGCGACCTGCCAGGTCCATCAGGCCACGCCTCAGGAAGTAACATCAGCTGATAAGTGACACGTCTCCAACACCAGCGACAGTTCTGAAAATGGCTCGCAGTGAAGCTGCCGAAACACATCAACAAGATAAATACATCTCCTAATTTATTGTCTTTAAGAAGAACACGAGTGTGCATATAACTAAGGAAGACATAATGAACATTGTTGGAGTCATTATCTTAAAAGCACTTGTACAGTATTATTATCATTATATCAAAACTCTTGTTTTAACATCTCCAGATAAAAAGAACAAAAACTATTTGTATTTAATGATTTTTATTTTGTTTTCACTATTCATTCAATTTTGCATATAGCTATTAAATTGTATAGAAGCTGAAATTTATAATAAATGATCAGCACTGAACATCTTAGAAATACTTATTTTTGGTATAAATGCCTACTTTGAAATGTTATAGGGCTTTCTGTGGTTGTGAGGTTGCCCTAAAAACAATTTGATGTTTTCATGTTGAACATAACTCCAGCTAAAGAACATAACTTGTTGTGTGTTGTTCCATTTGAGATGTTCTGATTAAACTGCACTGTATTTAAAAAATGGCACTGAAATGATTGCACAAGTGTTCTGTACAGCTTTTGTTTCTTTTAAATTGGTAGCCTTTCAGGAGGATACTATGCTGTAATTAAATTATAATTATTGCTTCTGTGTTGTAAAGTGATTTGATATAGAGCAATAAACGTCGAACTTTGGAATAATCTGAGTCTATATTTTCATTTCATACTATTCTGCAACACTGCGCCACTGTGAGTTATACTTATACTGTTGCATAGTAAGTAACTGAACCCAATTATCATTTTGAGTTCCCACTTTTGCAAACCCTGTAATGAAATAGAAATGTGTCGCCATGGATACACGTTTCAGGAAATGCAGGAAGGAGCAGCTTGAATGGCTAATGCTTTTCTGCGCAGATCTATTTACAAAAGCTTACATGGGGTCAACTAAATTACCATGCAGTCTTCAAGCATATAATGGGGTATGGCATTGTGCAGAGCAGGGGTGAGATCAGCGGACCACGCTTTAGTGACCTCCCAATCTCCTGTGAATAATTCATCAACTCATTCTAAGTGGACACAAGTCAGGGACATGCAGGATCGTTATAATAGACACATATTCCTCCCCGTGTCACTTAAGCTAGTGTGGATGCACCATCAAATATGACATCTCATATTTCTTCCCTTTTCCCTATCAAAACATTAACCAGTCCCCAGGCACGTCAACTTAAGTCATTAAAACAATAAAAATGTGCACACCTGCCTGCTCAGTTCTGCACTCATTTCACGTTTCATTATCACCCAAAGTCAAGCTCGCACTATCCCTCCGGCACTATATTACATGGAACAGAGAATGATCCACCTATGGCTCTACTAACCTGTGCAGCTTTTGTGCAAACACGAGCCATGTACACAAAACAAAAGCTATACAAGGACCTGTTATTCCTTTCATGTGTAGAATATGAACATTTTGCATAGAATAACGCCTGGCTTGTGGTGGGTGCGTGGGTGTCTTCCACTTTGATGTTAAAGAGAATGGGGAATAAAATTGCAGAGCTGAGTCACACCAAATCAGCGCAGACCCCTGACAGGAGATTTCAAGCAGGCAACATTTTATTATTGAACCAAAAAGGAAAAGAAGGGCTCCATAGTGCCCTAGCCATGGTGGATGGTTAAAGAGGGTATAATTATCAGTCAATATGTAATGAAACCGCTTTTATTAAGGATTCATTTCAAAGCAGCTGTTTTGTAAGCATATATACGTGTTGTTATTACTACAACGTGTCTTGAACTTTGACAGTCATGTGAAAACAGCAACACCAGCAGCTTTTGTCTCAAACACATTGCCAGAATCGAAGGTATAGTGTCTAACCCAGAGAGACTTAGTCCTGTGCTCAGGTCTCTGCACTGGCCTCCTGTGGCTCAGAGAATAGACTTTAAAGCAAGTCTCTCCACGGCCAAGCACCAAAATACAATACTCTGACATGTTAGTGCAAAATGAACCATCTCGCACTCTGAGTACCTCAGGGACCAGCCTCCTGCTGGTGCCAGAGTCAGGACACGGGGAATCAGTGATTCGGTTTTAAATCTGGTCAATATTCCTTAAGATGCGAGGCAGGCCTCCACTCTGACAATGTTCAAATCAAAGACCAAAACAGTTATGTTTAGATGTGCATTTGGCTGAAAGAATTGTATCTACACTCTTCTCTTTTAAAGTAAATTATTTAAGCTTTTATTGTTTGGATTGTGATTTTAATGAAGCTTTTCCTGTTCTATAAAGCACTTTGAATAACCTTGTGTATGAATTGTGTTCTACAAATAAACTTGCCTTGTCTGTTAAGATTTACTGGTCTAAGTACAAGAACAGTCTTCTTTGATGTATCATTATTGGTCTCTCTGCCCTGCACAGGTGTTTGTCCTCTGTATGTGCACTCTGGAGAGTCAGGCAATAAGTCTTAATCAAAAAGCTTTTATGGAGCGTTTGCAAAGTGGATTTTATACTATTAACATGAACATCTTGTGAATCAAGCAAATCCATCCATAGCAATGGTTCTTACCAGAGATAAATTTCAGACTTCATTTTGTTTACAAATGTTTACCCCAGGAGACTATCGCAGAAACTGTTCCTCCTGGACCTTGTCCTTGCACTAACTGCTGCAGACTTTTTACTTGTTTCTGGTATTCTACAATGATGAACATTATTCCACTGGCATATTGCAGACATCAATCATCAAAATTTATAAAACAGACTTAAACACATATCAGGCCTGTGTTATTCACAATCTATGTCAGAACCCAGCACTTCACATTAACTCTACAGTAATGCCATATAAACTTTATCTGCTTCAAAAGGTCATGTCACTTTGGTTCTAACCATTTTATCTACCCTTTTATTGCCCATATTTGCACCTGCATTGGTAAACATACAAAGCATGCGCATGTGTGCAAGGGCAGAGTAAATTATGACTCAGATCTGAATATGAGCCAGGCAAATTGAGAACAGAATTCATCCTGCCCTCTTGAGTACAAAGAACAAGCCGGTGTGACTGTCTGACACTGATAAAATGCTACAGGCTGCTGCAGACTGAAAAGTAATAAGAGTTGTGACTAATAAAGTATGGCCTCCTGAACAATGACAAGCTCTTCATTGCTGTCTCGCTGATCACACAAACACAGGCTTGACAGGTGCAGTACTTCCTGATGGTTTTTCAAAAGGAGGCAGATACAATGAAAAGATGCTAAATAAAATGTAGGCTACTTAAAGTTACAACTCAATTTTAAATGGGTCAAGGGTGTACCCCCTTAAGGCCCAGAGTTAGACTACATGACTTGGCTTCTGTATCTGGCCCACACAGATGATAATATATTTGAAATTTGAAATGTATCTAATTTTTAAGGGGGTCCATGAAAGGAATACAATTATAACATCATTTGTACATTTATATGGTTCAGAGGATACAAAAAACAAAATATTGTTTTAAGTTAGAATCCTTTTCTCCTACAGTGAAACCAGTTACAAAGATGTAGAAAATGGTGCCCTCTTCTGATCATCAACTCCAACTACAGTCAACCATAAAAGACTAATTTGTTGTACAGTTGAAATTGCCATTATGAAAGATGTAAAAAAAACAAGCACATTTATTAACATTTGTAGAAATTGTAAACATGCACACAACGTGATAAAAAAAAACAAATGGTGGTGACATTTTCACAACGTCAACACAGTACTGAACCATACACAAAAGAAAACACTTTTTAAGACCATTACTAATGTTGTCAATTTTCATAAACACAAAAACATAATGCTTATGTACACAATAAGTACAACACCTATATAATAAATATTTTACAAAACACGATGCACAAACAAACAAAGCTACCTCACGTCCTCTCTCTAGAGGACAAATTTACTCTAAACATAAAGGGGAGCTTGTCTTTCCTGTCCTGCTGTGCAACTGAAACTGATGCTGATGTGTGTCAAATGGTCAATAATTTGGGACAATCGGAGTGGTGAATGTAGACAGTGGATTCCACAACTGGGATCTCGATGCAGACTCGGTGTGACTTGTCCAGTCCTGCACATAACACAAAATTAAATGTGTTTAGGCTATGTGCACGGTTGGCTGTTTATTTTTGAAAATGGCAAGCACATTGTACCACTGAGTACTTCCTGTTTGGTTTTCGCCAGTCTAAAATAATAATAGCACTGACAGATGAGGCAGTGACCAGTGAGTTGTGCAATTAAAAAAATAAACAGGCCAACTGAAGTTCCGTGCATAGAGCCCATTATGCAATATTCCATAAATGGCTAACTAATGTTTTACTATTTCAATTTCACAAATACATATGTACATCCTATCAAAAAAAGGATTAACATGTACATGATTGGACACTTTGTCTGGATTGCTGTTTTGACTTCCTTATTTGCCAGATAGTAGAACAGCTAACTCTAAGAATTGGCAGTCTACAAAGAAAGCAAGAAAATTGAGTGTCATGGGAGGCAATGCATCCTAATTAGAGCCTTTCATACCGCTAATTAATGAAACAACTATGGGACAACATAAGTGGGTTTGTGTCCACTCGCAGCGTGACGATCGGTAGAATCTGTGTCACTGTTTATAAGTTTGTGTATATGTATTTGTAGTTGTTTATATGGAGGATTACAAGATGTTTAGACTTGTCGTTGGAGGAGAGTAGAGAGAGTGAGAGCAGAAATTCCATAAATACCAAAAACTCAAAGTGGTGCATAGATGTTGGTTAGAGAAGTTCTGTCAAATTTTATACAGTATTACAGGTAAACCAAACTTCATGCTTCATGCTTACCTGAATAGTGAAGCTTGAACGCTGGAGTGGGAGATCTGTGAAACAAAATAGTAAGATTAGCCATATACGCTGAGGATTTAGGACATTTTGGTTGGAAATGCAATTTAACATCTAAAAGACACACTGTATCCACTAATGCTACACACACACACACACACACACACACACACACACACACACACACACACACACACACACACACACACACACACACACACACACACACACACACACACACACACACACACACACACACACACACACACACACACACACACACACACACACACACACACACACACACACACACACATACATTTTGTCTTTTATATTTACTTACATTGTCTTGGTGAAGAGTATAAAAATAGATATAACACCAGCACTAACACTATAGCATTGGAATACACACAACTTCTGAGGGCAAAATACGCACCTACAACATGGTCTTTACCATGAACCTGGGTCCAAAATTGAGCCTCCTCTCTGAAAGCAAATTGTTTATACATAATTCATTGTGATCTGACATACATAATGAAAAAATCATATACTATAAATCAATCAATGCCCATACTGAAAAAACTGAATAGATACACATTACAATTACAAATACCTTTTCCTCTTTGCCTCTGCTGCTCTTTTCACTGCAGTATGGAGAAATTACCATTATTGATATGCACTAAACAATCTGAAGAGACATCTAAAAAGACAATCTGAAGAACATCAACAAAAGACTTTACTTTTTCTACGGACTACAACAAAAATGAGTGCCAATGAGCAGAGGAACAACACCACAGCCGAGAGAGAGCCCAAAACCAGGGGCCAGTCCACACCAGAGGAATCTGCAGACAAACATTAGTCTGGTAAGATCTCTGATGAGCGTGCTCACACCAAAACACACACAAACACACAGGCTTACCTGCTATAGGTGCAGAACTGTTTCCTGTGAGAGAACATAAATGTTGTCTACTTTAGTTTCACATAAAAGTGTAAACATAATTGTCATTCACTTCTATTTTGTACTTTTATTGTAATTTAACTACTACTGTTACAATAAAGTGATTTGGATTTGGATATGCATACATACATTTGAAAACATTACCTGCTTAAAAAAAAAAAGTAAAACAGATTTTTTTTTTCTTTACATGAACTTATATTAACTTATATTAACTTTATATTTCCTATTCTCCTGTAGTGTCTCACCTCTAGTACTGCATTGTAATTTGTCTTTATATTATTATTACCAACTATTAACTCATAGCTGACAACAACCATAGGTTAGATATAACAAAGAAAATCTACTAATAAACAATGGCTGTATTAAGTTTTGAAACCTTGCAATACATAAAAAAACCCTCAATCACATGACTAAACCATTTTACCTATATACCTACTACACCTTACTGTTTGACTAGTGAATTATTTGAAGTTTTCTTTCAGACATTTGGTAGAAACTATGATCAAGACAAAGTTGACAAACTATACCTTGAAATATTGACAGGGGCTGGCTGCGCTCTGATTTGCTCCATTGTCTTCCCAGTTGGACACTGTATTCACATTGATACAGAGCCACTGGAGTGTCCTGCACCGGCACTGAGAAAATGGCCTGGTGTTGGGTCACTTTGACTTGATGTGACTCCACGGGTTGAGCGTGGTCCAGCAGATACAGAGAGAACACAGCACCGGGGTACGCAGGGGAGCCTCGACAGAGCAAATGCCACACGTCCGACTGCTGCTGGACGAGCAGGCTGGGCGTGGGCAGCAGGTCTGAAATGAACGCAGTCGAAAATACACTTTTACTCATGATGTTTTTCTCTGACGTTCTTGAATTTTGTGCATGAGCTAACTGTTAAGGAAATACATATCATATAGTGTTTCTTCAGTTTCAATTATTTTGTGGGGGCAGCAGTCGAAAGAATGTCCAGACGTTCTTCTAATCACAATGACACATTTCAATCTATGCAATCTATGGCTACAGAAAACATCAAGATAAACGACAATATTGGAACTACTTTCAGGGACTGACGGCATGAGAATCATCATTCCACTCATCATAAGATTATTAAAACCAACTGCAGCTCTCTGTGGCTGTACATATTTTATTTAATTAACAAATGTTAATTTTATTATTATCTTTGTAACAATTTATTTCAGTTATTTTATTCTAGCACTAAAACTTGAGGACATTGTTTGAACTTTTACAGAGAAATGATGCAACAAAACTTTCTTCTGTTGCGTAATTTTTTTTTAATGCGTACCTTGAATGACAATAAAGTATCTATACAGTATATTCATCTATTAAATTTGCCCCTTGTCAATGTTAAGCAAAGCTACATTTCTCATGTTATTTCCTGGTCCAACAATAGAGTGATAAAATGTTATAATAAACCTAACATCCGTCATGTTGCTATGACTACTCACCTGTGACAGTGACTTGGACCATGTTACTGACAGTTGAATTTTGCAGACTTCCTCCTCTGTTGACTTGGTATAAGCAGGTATACTGACCCTGCTCTGATCCCGTCACTGGCCCCAAGCTGAAGACTCCTGGCTGGGGCTCAGGGCTAGAGAAGGGCCAGGACAGAGCTCGTGGTGGGATTGATGTTACTCTTTTGGAATCTGCAGCTGCTCCCCTCAAAAGCATAAACGACACTGGACTGATGTATGAATTTACTTGATACTGAGGGAGAGAACAGTGGAATGAAAGCCGGTCTCCACGTTTTACCAGTCCATCTGAGGGCTCCACAGACAGGATTGGAGGGTCTGGATTAGACGGCATGGGTCGGCTTGGACCTGCATCTAAAAGTAGACAAGTACAAGCGAGAATGAAATGTAAAATCCATGTTCTCATGATGTCAGAGAAACTATGAGCAATAATCTCCTGCTATTTTAAAAGTCAATGAAACCATGTACAAATTAAAGGTCCGTAAATTTTCTGATGAAGGGTCCAACACAAGTTTATCTCCATGGAAATGTTACTTATTTTTCTTGCAATGTTCCATGGCCAAGTTACAGGTCACATCTTGTTTTAACTGGATTTTTTTTCATTGTTGTGACAACATTTGTTTAGCAATAAAACACTGGTAATTGAAGTAATATAATATAGATACATTTACTGCCATTCTGTGGAACACTCCAGGAAAAACAACATTATACAGAAAAATCTTTCTTTGTTCCTACTGTGATTTATCTTTTAAATAAATTTCAATGTAAATGCAATTAGTCTTTTTCAGTCGTTGCTGCATAATATTGTTTTACGTACATTATAACTTGACTTAAAATTTGATATTTGATTTTATTTTCGTTGAATGTGTGGTTGTGTGTATTTCCTTGTTATCACTGTCTGCGAAACAATTGCCCCTCGGGGACCTATAAAGTGTTGAAGTTTCCATGGAGACAAACAGGTCGTGGATCAGAAACTAGAAAAGTTACATAATGCACCTTTAATGTAGGTTTTACTACCACAGCACAGGTAAAATTTGTAAATAAAGCATTAAGATACAATTTCTTAACCCAATTACGAATGATGATCAGTCTAATTTATTTGACCCATCCCTAGTTCACATAAAGTGTGTCACATTTTTTCACTTGTACCAAGTCAACCACAGTAACCGTCGACAAATCACATGCTTCTTGACAGTTTATTTGAAGTTGAAAGAGTGCAGATATGTGGGTGTGCGGTTTCCATATGAAGAGCAGGATGTAACTACCGCTGCACACACACCCAGAGCTGAGGACAATATGAGACCACAGGGAGCACCTGTGTGTTACATTATTGTGTGTTTTATAGACAGTAGAGAAGCCGGATGGTACTGTTTATTATTTTATACCACATGTTTTTGTATCTCTGTAAAGTTTTAAAAAGAAAGCCTATATTTGCTTCATCCGCTTGTTTTGATTTCTATTTCCTTTTTAGTTAAATTATTAGGAAAATGCCGTATCGTCACTATTTTCGATTCAGTTTTATTTAGTCTTATTAAATGTAAATCAAAAATTTCAACAATATCATTTTAAAAATTTCCATTAAACCTTTAATAATTTCCAGTTAACATAAAAAAAGTCAGATTTCTTCCTCCAGTGTCTGAATTTCGGCCCAAACCACATGTTTTTAATGACAGGGTTGGCTATCCTTTGATTAAAAAGGCCTGAGCAGATCATTATCGATTAGAAATAACATAATCTCAGTTGTAATTATATGAATGGCAAAACCCCAGTCTATATTTCTTACAAATAAACACATTGTAGACATACTGTACCTCTTTGCCTGTCCAGCTGCAGATATGGACTGAATGTACTGTATCCATCCACGGTTTTGTACAAACAGCAGTACAGTTCATGTTGAGAGGAGTTACTCAGCCTGACAGAGAAGTGCACCTCTTCCGCGCCGAGAGGTACATGTTGGAAGTCCACCTAAAGAATAAAATGATGCAAACAATGGCCTGCAAACACACGGTCATAATTGTATGCGTATGAATAACCCTCTACCTGTTCTCGAATTCTGTACAAGAAAAATTGAACTCCTTTGTGGCCCCCAGAGATCTGACACACCAGGACAGCGGTGTCGTCGGATCTGGAGTACAGGTTAAGTGTCGGCATAGGCTGAGTTGGAGAAGGGGCTGAAGCTGTGTGTCTTACTGAAAGTAAGGGACGGATAAATAAGTTACAGTTGATAATTCACTTTGTCAAATAACTTTCAGGCAATCTTCTATTTCATTTTGAGTCTTTAGAGAAAGCCCTGAAAATGTCAGCAAGAATAAATATTTAGTTGTAAAGGTTTGCTCTGTATTCATCTAACTCTGTGTAAAACTATATAACAACAAAATGGGCAAACACAATTCTGCATTTCCTTGCTGGCATGGAGATGAGTGTTCAAACGTACCATATATATCATAAATGTCAAGATTCACATTTGTATTTTCCCTCCTACAATTGTAGCTTTCTACTTATCTGGCACACAGTTTATAATGAAGACCACCAGTGAAAAGTTTTGCTGACTTACCCCAAAGTTGTAGTGATGAAAAAAGTAGTATAACTCTGAGGTTTGTTTTCATAGTTCCAAACAGCATCCTTGCCCTAAATAACAACACACACACTACAGGGAAATACTCTTCAGATGATCTCTTGTTCTCTTTTTCTCAATCATGCTCTCTTTCTCCACCCTTGTACCATATGACATATCCTCTGAAGGCTGAGCGCTGGGGGAAGTTACAACATGTAAACAGGCTTCCTTATTTGGGGTGGATAGGATGTGTGGTATTGTATCAATAAAGATGGGGATTTTTCACTCCTGAGAGACTGTGCAGACTGATCAGATAAGTAAATAAGTGGATCAGATGAGCAGATGTAAATTTCTGTAGCTTTATATATACAGTCATGGCCAAAAGTGATGGCACCCCTGGATTTTTTTTTTTTTTAACAGAAAATGCACCATTTCTTATTTGTTATTGTACAAGCATGTGTCCAAGTAATTTCCCTTGTGGATCAATAATGTTTGTCAGAAAAAAAGAAATAAAAATGATAAGAAGAAAATGAAAAAAATCCATTTGCAACTAAAAAAAGTATAATAACTAGTAATAAACCAGACGTTCTTTGGCAACTTTGTTTCACGTTTTAAATGGCTCCGTGATTAGCTGCTGCATGGTACGCTTTTTGTGACCAGATGCCCTGTGATCGTTCTTACTTCCGGGTAAGGGACCTCTCGCGCTCAGCGTCAGCATCCTCGTGCTCGTGCTCCCGTGTTGTCATGAGTGAAGAAGGTAATGATGGACGCAGCCTCCACACAGAGACCCAAAAGCCCGCGGACTCTACTGAGGACACTGAAGCAAGTCTTTGACATCCTCGAGCCGGACCAAGAGGGTTTTGTCCACACTCAGCACTTGATGAAGTTAGCCTCTCGGTTTGGATCGCGGGAGCAGGTGAGGACTTTGGCTTTAGCATAAAAGTAGCGGAGTTCATCAAGAAAGCCCCTCCTTGCGTGTTTTAATTTAGTTTTCATCCTACACCAGCTCAGACAGTGACAAGATGTTTAAACCCAGAATTGCACTACATTGTTCACAATCTCTTTATCTTTAGAGTAAAAAAGCACCTGCTGCTGTGTGTGATAATTTGCTTAAAAAAAAAAAAATACAAAAGATACCCTCTTGGGCCTCTAGAGTAGGTTATAAAGGGATAAGTTGAATAGGCCATCAAAGTCCTGACGCCTGACTTTTTTTTTTGAAGTGGACTCTCTGCACATTTATAATAGCGCCGTTTCAAATTGTGATTTCAATTCAATTTTGATCATTGTGCAGCTCTATGTCAAAGAGAACACTTTGCTTCTCTTCCTGCAGCCAAGGGTAAGTGGCTGTTGTCTCTGATTGGCTCCCTTGTGTTGTCGAGCTGATCAGCGGGAACAGAGCAGAGGCACTGATTAGCCCCTGTGGGACACCAGCACTGACCTGGTGTCGAGATCATATGAAATGGAAATGCAAATACGCAACCCACAGTTGAGTACTGCACATTATGTTTCACAGTCTTTCGTATTTGTCACTTGTTTTACAATCCCAGAAAGTCAAAGCAAGAATGAAAAAAAACCTGCATAATTTATAAGTTTAATGAATACAAGGGTCAGTGAAACACCCATAATGTTGTGCATTCGTGTTCATAAACATGTTAATGACGTCTTATTGATTTGCTGCAGAAAGTGCTTTTGCTGAGTTCCTTCTTTTCCCTTTTGATCTCAGCGCCTCAAAGGGAAATCACAAATTAAAGTCTATATGACTGTTTCTCAGAATGTTCTAATTATGACGGGATATCGCCTGTTTTGATTATTTAGTATAGTTTTACATCTTCGAAGTTGCAGTGTAAAGACATTCTGAACAATAAAAGTTCAAAATTTCAAAAAGTAGTGCTGATGCTGCGTTCCAGGCAACTGGTAACTGGGATATTTATTTCCCACCTCCGACTTGAAAGAATGCCCTGGAATGCCACTCGAACTGGTAAATCCTACTTGTGAACTGGGAGCTGGTGGAGAGACTTCCACTCCAGGTACGAGATCAACTGTGACGTGTTACAGCAATAATAACCACCACAAAAAGTGGACCTGAGTAATTAACCACCACATAAACCATGTAAACATTTGTTATAGGATAAATCTGAATATTAAGCCAAATTGTTTGCATACGAGTTCATTCAGCTGGAACGCTCCAAAGTCGGAACTTGTATCACCGACTTCCCAGTTGCGTGGAATGCAGCATGAGTTTTAAAACGGAGTCCCTCTACCTATGTCATCAAAAAGCGACACACCATTGTAAATACAGAGACAATCTGCACACAACTGACACAATTCTTTAACAGTTTAAACGGTCATTCAACAAAATAAAGGTGTTATCAAGTATTATTATTTGCCAAATCAATGCTATTGTGTAATTTATGTGGATTTTGGCCCTTGTTTTCAAAATGGTTGCTAGGTAACAGTTGTGGAATTACCTCTAGCTATGTCATATTTGCTGCCCATGTCCAACCAGAAATTAGCATTTTAAACATTATGAAAACTGTCAGACAAATGGGCAAAATGCTAAGTAAAATCTTTATGTTACTATGTTTTAGTAAAATGTGTCATCTGACCTGTCATATAGACTTTAAAGCCTTTTACTATGAAGATTAATGTGTCCAGCCTTGTTGCTAAAAAACTATTTGACACAGATTTATGTTTGAGACCATTTTAATTAGGGTTGCAAGATTAATCGTAATCACAATTTAAATGGTGCAATTAGCAAATCACAAAGACTGCATTTTTTTTTTAAACAGAATTTCCTCTAAAAGGACAAAATATCTTGTTTTATTCTGCATAAAAACGGCTCACTCTGTTCAGATCTGTAACGTATTCTGAAATACATGCAATTCTTTTATTAGTTTGTCAGTTCACAAGCCTATTTTAGTCTTTTTGTAAAAATGTTTAAACAGTGAACTTGTGTAAGATTTCGTTCTAACGTAATTGAAAATCTAACCGAAATCTCAGTACTACAGAAAAATCACAATTCCCAAATCACGCAGCCCTAGTTTGAATCATTTAGTTTTGTTTGACGCAGTTCTACCTATCTTTTCTACCCAAAGCACCCCAGGGTTGTCCCTGTGCACCCATTTGCTAAAATTAGCATCGCTCCAGCTGAATGTTGTGGGAGTAGATGGTGCATTATTCAGTGGCGCTGTAAAGTGCTCAGAGAAGGGAAGCTCTGAAGACTTTCTCTGGTCATAGGTAACATTTAGAAGTAATTATTAACCCTTGTGACCTGTTCCTAAATTCCTAAATTTTTTTTGTAAATTTTAAATTATTTTTTCTTACTTACTTACTTCTTCTTTCCACTGCAGTTGTGACCAAATATACACAATTATAGTTTTAATCTAATTTTAATATTTCTATAGCCCTAATTAAAAACAAAATAAAAATTTTGTAAACAAAACTCCTAAATGACCAATTTTTATAGAAAAAGTGAACATGTTTTTTACTTTCTGTCTCCCTCATGGGTCTGTCAAAGCTTAGTAACAAGTATAATTTAATTTAATTTAAAAAAAATATATATTGTGATTTGTGTGGAGCTGTGTGTAGTTTGAAAAGGAGGGGTTTCTCCCATAGACTTCTTAGTGTATTTGTGGGGTCTTAAAAAGTCTTAAAAGTCCATAAATTAAGGCCTTTAAAAAGTATTAAGTAGTATTAAGTAAAGTATTAAAAAGTCTTGACTTTAAGTCTTAGGTTATTTCCAAATAAAGTCAAATTTTAAGATAACCTAAACAATCTATAATTTCCCCCCTCTGCTGTACTGTATATTGTATATATTGTATACTGTATCATCACACGTAAAATGTGATGGGATTACATTTAATGGCTTTGGCCAAGACTGAGATGCAAAAAGGACGTGACTCTCCGCTGCAGATACTAACAGCAAGCCAGTCTCCTTAAAGTCTTAAAGATTTCCATAAAAGTATTTTTAAAGGCCTTAAAAAGGTTTTAAAGTTGACTTTGGAGTCCTTGCACATACCCTGCTTTTATTAGCCAAATGACAGCCCACAGTCTGCAGGTGAAATGACACTTTAAAGTTGTGATTTCCTGATCACTTGTGGTTTCCCTTTTCAGAGACTGTATGTGTTGAAGATGTCATATGTGTGATTTAAGTTGGCCTGTGTAAAGTGAGACATTCTTATTGTTAACCCAGGCTTTATCTCTGGAGGACAGGAGTGTGTATTTGTATTTAGGAGGCTCCTGCGGGCGCGTATCTACTATGTTTATACAGAAGTGGTGTAAAAGTAGGAGAAATATACAAAATCATGCTCTTGCAAAAAAAACAAAAAAATAATCAAAGCCAATGTTGTTTCTAATATTTGACATGTCCAAGACTCTAATAAAAAGTAAAAAAAACAAATTCAGCCTACATTCATATAGCTAAACTAAATTATTACTAAATAAATAATAAAACATTTTTACTTTTTTTGTCTCCAAATTTAATATTTTTAGCCAGAACAGAAGTGGATTAAGCAAACAAGTTGATCTACTGTATTTTTACAGGTGTCAAAAAAGTGGCGTAGTCGGGCAAGTGGAGAACAAATTTGGAAATCCTGTCATAGTGGGCTTTACAAAATTCCAAATAGATTTTTAAAAATATGGATCAAACTAAGGTTTGTAACCAAAAATCATCCAAATATCTCTTGTACAGTAGAAATTATGGCCATTTTAAGTGTGAAAATTTACAAAAATGGTTTAAAACTCCCTAATAGGTCATGAGGTTAAATCAACATAGATATCCTGGACCCACTACAGCAAGTTTATATTTATACCCATTATGTTTCCCTTGCTAGATTTTGACCAGATTGGCAAGTACACATGCGGAAGCAGACCATTTCAGTCATGTCTCTGCACATGGCAAAACACATCTGTACATGCTGACATTTGAAAAACCTTATTCATATTGCCTAATGTTATGCTTCTTCTTTCTTATCTCTAGGCAAAGAAGTTAGTTGAATGTTTGGATCCCAGCTCTCAAGGAAAGATCAATTTCCTAAACTTCTGTTTTGGTGTACTTGCCATTAAGGGTAGGTTCACAAAAACACCTTTATTACAAAACAAAGTTAAATAGAATTTTTTATTCATATGGGCAACATATTAATTTTAAAAAAGAATAAAAGAAAGTCTAGTTTGTGCTGATTTAGCAGACGTTTGTTCCACTAGAGGTCACTTTGGTATTCTGTCCATGAAGTCATCTAGGGTTTTTGTAAATCCAGGTCAGCTCCTCCTCTGTACAACAGAGCACAGACAGAGAAGGGCCTGCATCCTGATGAGGACACACTGTCTTTAGCTTTCTTTATGCATCAACTTCAACATTGCTTAAAGTTCTCTTCAATTGGACATTTGTTTATTTATATAACACTATTTGTCACATTTGACTGTTTACTTTGCAGGCTACCAAAGGCTACCCCCCAAGACAAATGACACCACATTCAACAACTGGTTACTTCACGCTTCCCCCAAGTGCTGTCAGGTATGACCAAGCTGCTAAGCGCTGTGTGGTGTTGCAAATGAAAAGGGCTTATTATAGAACATGATTTTTGAGTTACAAAAATCCTGTTACTGTGGTACAGGCCACGTACACGGCCCTGTATTTACATAGACTGTCCACCAGATGGCAATGTACAGCTTCAGATGAGTTATGAAGCCAAACATCACTTGACTGGTTCAATTTGCTGGATGAAAAGTAAAGTTATTAAATTTAACCTAGATAGTTTTAAATTGATCGCCATAGATCAATAAGATAGAGAATAAGAGATTTATTGATAAGCATAAACAATGGTAGTCATTGTTTTATATGTCTTGCCTGGATCTTGGATCTTTCCAGTATTTGTTTGTCTTACTTCACTTTTGACCAAAGAGGAAACTCCTCAACATAGGCAGGACATGTATTTTAGACTGTCTTTCTCTTGGGGAATGTGATATCTTAGGACAGCTCTCCTCCTGGTATCGTCTCCTGTCCCAGAGCGCTACATGTACCTGTCTGCATTCCAGCAGGCTCGGCTTCCTAACTCATACACTCCTGCAACTTTAAAAACAAAGGTCATATTTAGTTCCATTTTAAAGTTTTGACGAGTGCATACAACTAGTCATAACCTTTGACTCTTCTTCTTTTGCCAGTGTTCATTGTAGCAGAGGAGAAGTGCTCTTGAAATATTCACACTGGGTGAAATGTAATCTGGCTGCTACCTACTGTGGCTTTAACATGCGACACAAAATACTTCTCTTTTCTTGAGTACTTCCCTGTGAACACATCTGCTATCTAGCTGGCTATCTGTGGCTTCAGGAACTTTATTCTGCTTATTGTTTTCTGCAGTCCGACACAGGTAGGTGGAATTTACGGCTGTCTGTGGAGGTCGCATGGAGTTATCTGAATAATATATACACTCTTGAAATGCCTGCTTGATAGATTTTTCTTGTTTCTTATCGCTCATGCGTCAGTTGCAATAAGTTGATAAGATTTAATTTTGTTTACTGTTTGAATGTTTCAGGTAGAATTACGGCCAAACATGATATTAAGATGTTGTGGTTCATAGTGGGGTACATTTTAGAATCTCTAGTTTAAATGCCTGGACTCTGCATTTCTACCATTGCGAGATAGGATCAAAGCCTCGACGTGGGGTCTCTTGTTATGGCTTCAAGCAATGTTAAGATTTGAATTTCTGTTTTTATAATATGATGACACCGTCCTTTTTAACCTTTTCAAAGACTATAAAACATCGTTGTGCACTGTGTGTTTGCATAGATCTCTAAAGTGTATTTATGACCCGTAGAATTGCAGTTATTTCAGAGCATCTGTTTCTATTAGAGGGAAAAATCTTGTGGGGTGAAGTGTAGTTGCTATGGTGAGGAGAGAAGAGACGGGAGAGAGAGAGGGGGTGAAAAGTGCCTCATTGTTGTAATGCTTTCTCTATGCCCACTGCGTTAAGTTTATAGGTTTGGCCTCTCACATTACTGTGTGCTCTGGCCGCTCAGGGCCCAAAGCAGGTGCACAAGTGAAGAGAGATTTGTCTTCTTGTGCGTGTCTGTGTCGGCCTGTGTGCAGGGATACATTGGCCTAGATACAACTCGATACAAGTAAATGGAGAAACAGCAGCAGAAACAGTACAGCTATTCAGGGAGCTAGACATCAACCAATATTCTGTTGAAAGTTTGGCATTGAAAGCATTAGCGTGCCATACATGATTGGAGTTTGGAGTGGGCAATATATCGAAATTTAACTAACTTTGTGAATGATGTTTTGAAAATGTGCAAAATTTGAATATTGAGCGTATGGTTTATAGTAAAAAAAGTATACAAAAGAGCTGATTAAAATGAAAAAACATATGTTGGAAACTTGGATATTTTGCACATAAACCTCGAATAATATGTTCAAGATATGTTTGTAACCCACTTCTTTGACATAATATTGTCTGAATATGTTATCGAGATACTAAAAAAGAAAAAAAACATCAATGAGATATTCATTTTTGTCAATATCGCCAACCCCTGCTGACTATATCATTATTTAATTAAGCTATTTTAATGGACTTTTGCTTTTTTTTGCTGCTCTCTTCACTTTTTTTTCTTCAATTTTCTTGAGTTACTTTGTTACTATGTTACGTTTTTCATGTTTTCACTTTGATTCAAGTTCAGGACCCAGCACGCAGACTTTAAAGTTTTTTGGAGGTGCTTCTTCTACTTAACTTTGTTACTTTATCATTAGTCTGGGTGGAGGGTGTTTACTGGTAATTCATCCGGTTCAAGTAAAGTTCAGCAGACAGACATAATCCCATTGAAATAGCAGAAGGCTTTAAAACTGAATTTAAAAACGCTGCTTTTAAAAAAATCAATAATTTATTGCACATTAATCTTTTAACTGAGAATTAGATTTTCATTCCTGTTTTTTTTTTCTTGACTTGCTTAATTTTTACGTCATGTCAGCCACTGCTTGAGCTATGGCTACTTCTCTATTTAAAGTTGTTGAATGTAGGTCTATAGATGAAAACACCATAGAACAAAATAAACTAGTACATGTTGCTTTTTCACCTTAAATCTACTTATTCTACAGCATGGTTGTTTACTTGTACATACTTAAACCTGCTACAGCATTTGTTATGGAACCTTAACGGCCACAAATCATTCTAGTTAATGTCACGTCAATCAGATGTCAAAATGGCACCCATAAACAGTCATATAAACCAATGCGTGGTGAACTTTGTGCAGTGATTAGATGTGAAGGCATGTTGTCAAAGACGTCTTGTTGATTATTACACTCACAGATCTGTTAGCGGGTTATTAAAGGCGCCATCAAATGTTGCAGCTGTCATCACAATCAACAAAGAGTTTTAATAGATCACACCAGACTCAAGACACGTGCATCTAGTTATCACAATTTAACCACTACTTTTATCTTACTAAATTAAATTGTTATGTAAAGTTGTGATTGACAAACAGTGATTCATTGTCCAGTGTCCTGCTGTTGGGTGGCATTAACAAAAATGTATCTCACTATTTTGTTTTTAATACAGACACAATTTCAATCAGGAATGTTCTAAAATGTGCCTGTAGTGTCTTTCTTAGTATTGCACAAAACGTCAATGGACTGTAACAATAACCACAGAATGGCACCATTGTTTGGAAGATAAAAAGAAAGGTTTTTCTGTCTTTTTGAGGTAATTTGTAATTTTTTTATTAATGGACAATATGCTGGATATTATAATTTAGCATATTTCCAAAACAATTATATTATTATATATAATAATGTAATGTATTATCACACATTTTTCGATATATCTCCTACCACCAATGTAAATACAATGAGACAGCAGACAGAGCCAAGAAGAGTAAATGGAATGCTTAAATAAAGAATAAATGTGAGAAATTTTCAAACCTAGAGCTAGATGGCAGAGTTGGGGATCTAGTCATTTATTAATGGCGACCCGTTTGGCAGTGGGTGTGAGTGACGGGGGCCAGGAGCAGAGATGACATCCATCAGGCCGTGTGCCCAAATCACTCAGTGGGCTTTTTCATGCTGTGCTGCAGGAGCAGCTGAGGTCAGACACAACACTAGACCTCACATCCACACTGGTCTGCTTTTAAACTAGACTTTTAAATTAGACTAAAACATTTCAAGTGTTGGTATAGGTGTATTTAAGTTATAAACACAGGTTAGGAAGGTCAAACACATTTAAATCAACAATGAATCTCCTTGAGGTTTGTTTTAGTTTACAGTTGCAATCACAACATTCTAATCTATGATGTTGTGATTTCATATTAAGGGCAGAGGAAAAGATTAGGGCTGCAACTAATGATTGTTTTAGTTATAATTTCGTTGTATAGAACTTGAAATGCCTGTGATGATGAGACTTTCACCACATAATAGCAAATGAAGCTAAAGTTGAAGCCTCATGAAGCCATGAAGCGGAACAAAATGTGTTTTCATCAAAAGCATTCAATACACACATTTTCTGTGTTATTTTTATCGAATGATTGCTTTTTGCCTGAAAAAAAAACTACAAATACAAATACAAATACATCATTTTGAGTGTAGACCAGATAACAGTTATTTGATTTCTAAGTTAGTTGCCAATTTGTTCAATAATTAAGTAGTTGGGATTAAAGGAATCACTTGTTACAGCCCCAGATATAATAAAGAAATTCACACAGAAACAGAAAATCCACATATTAGACCTTTGACCTTTGTTATTTCTTTTGAGAGGGATTTGGTCTATAATTTTACCATAAAAGTCTCGTTGCTTAGTCATTTGAGTCCTGTGTATATAATAAGGCCACTTCTTTTCATATATGCGAATGACATAACCTTTACCCATAAACCAGGTTAAACATCTGGACAGTTAAAGGGCACATTCACCTCTAAAATCTGACCTGCCCTCCAGCTATTGTACAACATTGGCTGTATAAAATGTTGTGCTCTCACGTGATCGCAACCTTTAAAAACATTCAAAACGAGATGCTTACAAAATGCCAAGTGCTTTTCTATGTTTGTTCCTTCGCTGGGTTAATAACATTTCGAGCACATGCATGTCTGGAACGGAGACATGAGCCTGGCAAAGCTCGCCAATGACAGTCAAGGACACACCGCAGCCCTTGCAAGATTAACTGTGCACTGTGCGGCTGTAAGTGAAGCTAATGAAGCGAAACGCCAATCGGTTTCATGACCTCTGCTATCTCTGGACGTATACTCGGGTGTGACTCGGCCAATTCGCCCCTCTGTGAGTTCAGTACACCCATTATTATATGTCATATTACTGTGTCACATTCGGAACGAGGCGAGAATCAGGGAGGAAGATGGTAGATTTTATGTGAGGTAGTTCTGTGCGCTGAAAAGTTTGCATGTCCTTTAAATAACTTTGAACAGACTTTTGTTGTGGAGCTCATTATATCTGTATATTCTGTGTGTTTTGCCAGAGTGCCAGACTTTCTATTTATGTCAGCAGCTTCTGGGAAAGATAAGCATCAAGACTTGGCAAAGTTTGAATTGTATTTATTTTAACAGTAGATTTTGGTAACTCTTTGCTGATAGTACCGTTGACAATGTTGCTAACCACAACTTTAACACTTCCTGTGTGTTCATGTTGTTGTGTAGATTCAAAACCTCAAAACATTATGTACTTATCCTCTAATGTTCATAAATTAGAAGCTGTATGAACATTATCTTATCCTCTGATGTTCATAAACTAGAAGCTGTACTTTTATGCCAGTGTTAAAGGCTGAATTCTATTTGTTGAGGACATGCTTTATCATACTGGCTAACCTTCTGTGTTTATCAAGGCCTGCGATACAGGGTACACCGAATCTATAAAGTATTTACATGGCTGTATTGCAGTTTTATGTATTTGTTAGGATGAACCTACTTCCTGTTCACTTTTGCCTCATTTATTTCTCTCCTGGTGGCTGCTCATTTCCTGGGCGAAGGACCCTTTTCTATATTGTGCAATTAATCAAATCTTTCTCCATTCCAAAATACAATTAACTGGGTCACAATGCTGTCAAATTAAGTTACCGCTTTTTTTTTTCTTCTTCTTTTTTTCTCGACCAAAATGTATTTTCCAACACAACTTTGTTTTGTGTGTTTTTACCTTTGCTCCCCTATATTTTTTCACTTGTTCCTGTATTGTCTGTGTGTTTGTTTAATTGGGTCGCTGGTCGTGCTGTAGTGTGTGGCCTGAATAGAGAGGCTGTCACAGACACTCAGTTATGGCCCACTGCATCCTTCTTCCCTCTCTTTCATCCAGCACTGTCAGACAAACAAACAAAAACACTCACCGCAATGGGACAGTGGCACCGAATCTTTCACTAAACTCTGCATGGGCCAGCACTTCATGATGAGCCCGTGCTTAAAAAAGTACTAACAAAAGTAATAAAACAAAAGAATAATACAAAAGAGTTTTTCATAGCTATAATAAAGTTTGTCCCATGAACTTTGGGGTTGAAACAAGTTAGCTGAGATAAGTTAGTAAAAAAATCGTTATCTGAACTATTAACAGGCTCCAAAAACATGACAAATGGAGAGTAAAGAGGTTTATGACTCAGACAAAGCAGGAATTACACTGAAAAGACAAAGGAAATGTGTACATTTTGTGCTTTCGCTTACACTTTATCTGGGTCAAATTTAGTAAAAATCTAATTTTTGTGGCCATTTACCGATTAAAAAAAAAAGAATCCAAAGAATAATGGCTAGATTAATTAATTAGCAAATTAATCGTTCTCCTCAGAGGTGGAAGGACTGCCACTCAAAACATATGTAAAGATTTTCAATCCTCATATTTCAGTGGCATTGAAATGTGAAGAACTGTAGAGACTGTTACTTCTATTACCCAAAGACAGAATGTAAGGTGCTAGGTTGTTCAGTCACGCGTATTTGCAAACCCAACCCAAAGCGTTCATATCTCCAGATTTTAAAGTCCTCTTGTCCTTTTTTCAACAAACACCGCACAATGCTGTCCTCAGCTGTGTGTCGCTTACTGCCTCCTCAGAAGTGAACGAGAGCCGTTACTGACAGTAAAGCACCACCTTGTAAATTTTAACTACAACTTCCTTTTGTCAGGTGGATGTAATACTCATGAACCTCGTGTGTGTCTGGCCCATTTGTTAGTTCTGCTTTTTCTCCTTGGTGTATCCCTCATTATTGCGAAGTACGCATTGGGACATTGGACTGTGTAACCTTGGTCTATGCCTCTTCTGCTTCTGTGTTTCTCCCTCCTGTCTTTCAGGCTAATTAGCCCTTCTGTTTCAGTGCACCTCAAATGAAACACAGAACACCCAGTAACCTTCAAAATGAAGAAGTCCATTTCTGAATAGATATCTCTGGTTGCAGTTTCATTTATAACTTGTCAATCTTATGTGATTACCCATTATCATGTAATATATACTTAGAAGGCAGTGCTGTGCAGTTAATCAAAACAAAGATCAAGATCAAGATTCAGTTATTTCTAATTGTCAGTGATGCGTTTGAGTCTTTTTAATCTAAGTCAGTTGTCTGTCAGTAACAGCCTGTGGTTTGAGGAGTGGAGTTAGAACTTTAGAAGAAGAAATGTGATAATTGTTTTAGTTGAATGGCACTAATTAAAAGTTTGTCGTGTTTATGTAAAAAAAAAAAAAAAAAATTCAAAGCCTTTTTTTTTTCCCGAGAGCTTTATTTGACAGGACAGCTGTAGTGTGAAAGAGAATAGAGAGGGGAATAGACAGTCAGCAAATGTCAAGGGCTCGAACCCATGACACCGCAGTGGCAGCAACCACACATGTGCAACGCCCTCAACCACAGTACCACTGGAAAAGTGGTTGTTGGGTATACGTGCTTGATGGGTATAAGTGGTTGATGGGTATAAGTGGTTGGTCTTCCCCTGAATAGAGCTCAATAGTCCCGCCCATCAAAATTCACCATGGTTCCAGAAGTGAATTTCTCATTTGTTTTTTCCATAGAAAATTTAGAAAAGAGTTTAAGGGCACGATGGATCTCTCGTGCAGCTTTGCGCGTTGTTTCCATAACATGTTTGTTTTCAGCCCATAAACACAGTAAGTAAGACTTAAAAATCTGCTGTTCTGTTTCAATAACTGTTTCTAAAGTTTCAGAAACATATTTTAAATCAAATCATAGGTCTTGTGTTTATTTTTAGTATCTGCTTCATGTAAAGCAGTGATGTCCTATAACTTTAACAGCCTTCATACCACCATGTGAACAATGACAGTAATCAATACGGTTGGGTTCTTCCCTGAGGCATCTTTAACCCAGTAGCCTCATTTCACACCAAAGGCCACCCATAGGCACAGTACTGTATATCTGCTGGATTTCTGCTGTGTATCTCTCATGACTGCATTGTCTGCGTTACAATATATTATATATATATATATTTTGGTCAATATATTGCTATATAGAGCATGCCATAGACACATAAGGGAATACACACAAAAGGAGGCAAAACAAAAGGAAATGAAGTTACCACCTTAAAACTTTATACCTCGAATCAGCATAGTATTGTTTAACGTCTGCTACAACATGAGAGTTTGCTGAATCTGCACATGGTCTCTTGGTTTGATAAAGTGGACCAAAGTGGACCAAAAGGCTTTCTTCCAGCTATATTTGGAATTATTTATAGTGTCACTTTGCCCCTGGTATATGAAAGAGAGTGCAGAATTGAAAACCGTTCTCTCATCTTCTGCTTGACCCATTTCTTGCATTGCTGACAAAATTTTTCCTAGTACAGTTGTGCCTTTTCACCATGCTATCACCAACACTGCAGATGATTTAATGTAACTAATCCTATGATAATGAAATCTTGGAAGCATCTGACCCCTATAAGCAGTAAAATCGGGTCCTGCCCAACCCATAAAACCCCGTTTTTACTGAGCTACTTCTCTTTTATCATGCGGTTGATCTTTTCTCCACTCCACTCTCTGCCTCTTGATCATCCTCCTTGCTGCACTGCGAACCCCAGCAGCTGGTAGATCCCCACAGAGCGGCTTCAGCTCGTCTCCACTCCCTTATTTCTGTATCATTAACATTGGCATGAACCATCTGAGCCTATGGAATTACAGTGCAGAGATCTTTTTGTTCCTGTTGTATTCTGACTTATTGAATTCTCGTGTGATAAATTATACAGTGTTGCTGCATCTATTGTAATAATGGCATCCTCTTTCCTGTAACCTGAATGCACTGAAAGGGCTGTGTTAGTGGTGGTATGCAGTAGAACAGTGGTCCAGTGCATAACTCTGTGCGGCTGTCTGGAGGAGGCAGGTAGACATGAATAGAATTGCAAATGGCTTCTTTGAAAGGAGGAAAAGGGGCCAGCCCTCTAACAAATTGGACATAAACAAACAGCCACAGGCTATTGGTGGAGGCGCTGCCAACATCTTTGAAAAGTGAAGGAGAGAGAGAGAGAAAGCAAGTTAAAGGGCACATTCCTTTACATAATAGCTTTTATTTGGAAGATTGGATCATATCTTTCTTCTCAGTGTCATCTTTCTCACAATTTCCACCATTTCTCAGCCTTCTGTTAGTTGATGAACAAGCTTTTGGATGCTACCGCTATGACTGTACCAGTCTAGCCACAACCCTGTGAGTCATGGGATAATAAATAAAAATGTCAAAACGCCGAAGTAAAATTACGAAAAGGAGAGAAGTCTTGTCACAATTCCTGTTAATATCTTTGTGATAATGTTTCGGTAGAGACTGTTGCCAAAAGCTACCAGTCATTCCTGGTGTAATAGATAAAGTGGTGAAATCTAAGATGATCTCTCACAAAGAGAAGCAGCACAGCTTTGAGTGTCTGAGTTACAAAAGTGAGACAGAGAACTGGGACCACAGGGAGTGAGTTGTACCGGTGAAGATAGACATGCATTTATCATTTCACAGAATGGAGTTCTGTTATTTTTAGTATCAGCACATACAAAGTGTAAACCTTTAATTAAATTTAATCAAATAATTAAATGGTACAGAACATTCACTCTTGTATGAATATGGTCTAGCAGGTGAGACAGAGCCCAAGAAACACAAGCAATCAAGTAAACTTGATCTACTTGTACTACAAAGTCAAGTAAAGTCAGGATGAGGGCGCATATGAACTTTTTCTAAACTCATGCCAAATGACTAAGTCTCAGGTTTGTTTACTATCACTAAACTTGGCCTTTCAGCTTTATTGTTGCCCACATCAGTTGTGGTGTTTTGGAGTGGCCGTGTGAATTCTGCTGCATCACTGGAGACAAACTGTTTCTATTGAAGGGACAACAATCACTCCCTCCCCCTCACTGCAGCCTCTTCTTCAGCAGGGCTCTCAGCGCGGACAGGCAGGGCTACATATGCAAATATAGCCTCAGCCTGAGTAGGCGGCTGCCGGGTGCACCGTGTGGAGCAATGCAACGGCTCTCACAAGCCCCACCCACAGAAGCCAGTTACCAAGCAACCGGCGGTAGAGAGAGGGAGGGGCCATGAATTCAACAACTGTTGCCTGATCTGTGGCTCACTGTGTGAATCGTGAGCCGGCCAGGCAGAGGCTGTGAGAGTCGGTCTGTGTGAGACAGAGGCAGCTGTATCTGCAGCTGGAGGAGAACACCGGCTCTGCACTAGTGAACACGACGTCCTGCAAGCAGTGCTGATTTTTTACTGTGGACCGTACCAATAAGTGGACTCACCCTTTGGACTATCCTACGGCTGCTTCCTCCTTTGCCCGCTGAACAGAACACCTGCAAGTGTGTGTTAAGAGTAAGGCTGTAAACCGTGAGCACAGGACTACACCACACTGGCCGGTGCTCAGAGGAGGCTTCTAACCATGGACTCCCCTCTCTAGTTAACGGGTAAGCTCTGCACCACATGCCCTCTATTGAACTAAATGGCAGGTGATCATTAACGGCCAAATGAAAAGATGCGGTCCTTTACCGTTTAGAAAAAATGTGTGAGATTTTGTGTGTAGTTTCATGGGGCAGAGGAGTGGCAGAGCGGAGCTATTGTTTGAATGTGCTGTGTTGAGTTGACCCTGCCTCACACAACGCTTGTCTTTCTCAGCTGTTGGTGACACTATCCTCCCTGTCTGTTGCTTCTGTCGTGTCTGTGCTCACACGCACTGCCACTGTGCACTGCTCTGGTGCCTCAACATCTCTCTGATCATAATGGGATTAATTGGACAGAAGGGTTCCTGGAAGGAGAGTGAATGACCAGACATGTGGTGTGGGGAAACTGCCATGTTTTCATAATAATTGAGAGGAGAGGTGGAAACAAGATTTAAATTGCTGTAAATAGTTAGTACTATAAAGTTTTATCGCAGCCTATAAATAGATTAATTGTAAAATCCCAAATGGGCTGCGAGTTTAGCTCCGCTCTGAAGCAATTATCTGTGACGTCAGACAGGAGTCATTTGAATACTTCTGGTCACTGACTGGACATTACATAAGGAGATTTGGACTTCAGCAGAAACGTTGCTGGTAATTTAATTGCAACCAAAATATCTCATTGGTCATTTACATTTGATCAACATGTCAACATTTCAAATACAGATGTAAATACTTTGACATTTTAAACTTTGCTTTGTGTATTTACCAGTGCACAATGTGTACAGTGGGACGAGAATAACTAGATTAGCACACACTATGTCCTGAATGGAGGCTAATCCGTAGCAGCTAAACAGTTGTCCTTTTCTATATGTATGAACGTGAAAGGCAAGCAAATAAACATGTGAACTGTGAAAGGTTGTAAAAGTCGAGGAGAAAACATTGAATGACTAACTATATTAAAGTAAAGTACAAGGCTGGACGGACCACCTGCAGAGTTTGCCTCCCCTGGAGACAGAGCAAGAGCAAGAGGCTTACAAACACTCACTTAAGACTAACACAATGCAGGACAGTCGAGCTCATTTCATTGGTTAGGAGTCATGACACGGAAAAGATACTAGACACCACACACAACATACAAGTAAAAGTAGTAGATGCAGCCTTTTATTGTATATTTTCAGATCATTTTCAATTGTGTTTTTGAGTAAAATTGTTTAAAAGTTAAATTTTGAAGCACTACAAAATGTCAAAAATATTTTTGTTGACAAACTAAATTGCATTTCCTTTTTCCATTGAATCTACTGTTTTGATTGCACTGTTTGTTTAGGGAAGTTAACAAGTGGTTGGCAAAGGCACCCTGAGGACAAACAGCCCAATAAACTAACTCCACCTGCCTTGTTGTTCCTGTGCTAATTTATGCCAAGTCAACGTCATTTCCTGCTGCTTATATGATTAGCCTTTTCTCTACATATCGTCAAACGTTGTATTGACTGGCATAGCTAGAGCGTTTCCTTATGTAGGGCATTTACTGTTTTGCAAGACAAATGGGTGCACAAATGATTGTTGCGCACCCAGTTCATGATGTACTGTTCATTGGTCCAAATTGTGTGTCTCCTATTATATTATTATTTTTATTATAATGTTCATTCACCACTTAGATAAACCTAAATTGAGCTTAATTAGAGGGTGTTTTTCAAGTTCTCCTCGTTTAACGGGCACACACACTCCCTCACAACACACACAACGGTAGATTTATTCAAGTGGCACCAGCCGTTTTTAACCACTGTTATGTCATAACACTGCACGATTTTACACCACAACCGTTCTCTTGTTTTGTTTTGTGTTCATACCTATTGACTTAGAAATGCGGTGGAATTACTTTTACGTTTTAATGGTCCTTCTTCATTAGTTCTATAGATTCAAGATTTTAAACTATTTACAAAAGATCCTGTTTTGTCCTCTTTGTGTGATATTTTCCAGTACTGATACTTCAAATAAGTATCAATAGTTCTTGAACACTGATTTGATTTATTTCTGATTTTCTATGAAAACTAAACAGCCAATATAACAACCTCTACCTACGACGACTACTTTAAAAACGACTCAAAATTGGGTTCTCAAAGTTGTTTCTGTAGTATTGCTTGCTCTCACTGAAACCTCCTCGACACAGCCTCAGTGTACTTGCAGTCCCTCCCAACATTGTCCTTTGTCCAGCGCAGCATTCCTGGTAATCCAAGCAGCTACCTGTTCACAGCGTCTCAGGTGGGAACAAATGTCTGTGTGTAGTGTTTGCTGCTCGCGCCTGCAGACAGGAGGTGCTGTATGTGTGACCATTTGCAAAAAACCCTCTGAAAGGTCTCTTTGATGCTTGAGAGTGAGTTTGTGGGAGACATGAGTTGTTTATGACAGAACTCGCTTGGTAGAGTGGCAGTGAAAGGTGATTAGTCATTAGTTTTTCTTTGTGAATAATGGGAGAGCCCGGGTCATGGCCGTAATGCACATGATGAACACAATTATACCAACATGTGCTAGCAATGACACGAGGGAACAATATACATTAAAATGAGTAAATCTTGCTAAACTCAACACCAGTGTGCCTCTGAACAGCCTATTCAAAAATCTTTGACCTCAGAGATTGTGGTGTGAGGTTAGTGTAAGATTATTGTGAGAAGAAACATAATTTTGCGATTTATTCATGATTGTTGGCATGAAATTCTTAATTTGCTTTCTTACACTAGTCTAACTTTATGAAATAATATTATCACGTAAACAGCCAGATAAAACCGTACTATTATTTTTTTAGTATATATTGAACTGAAATTGTTGTTGATTATTATTTTTCAGCTTTGTTGTTCTTTTGTTCCTCGATTTTATTGTAACCGATCATAATTAGCAATTAACTGAACAATCTTGACTTCCCTATTGTCAGCTTAGTCCATTAGAGGTCACAGGGGGCTTATCCCAGCATCTACAGAACAGGGTCATGGGCCTCATAGACACTGGTGACGGCTTATGTTTGGTTCTTATTGTGGTATTTAGTTTTTCTCCCAATTCTGTACATTATTTCCTTCTTTCCAACAACCTCACGGAAACATTCAGTCACAAGAGCCAGTTAAAATAAGTGGAATAAATCTTGTATCTTGTAAAATTGTGTAAGAACAGGCAGACTCTGCGAAGGCAAATCCTATGTCCTGGGCTATTGAGATACTTATTTAATATTATCATGACCTTATACTAGTTCTGACAGAAACTTAATATAATTTTTTATGTATTATGTATTTTATGTATTGATACCTGTTCAAATGGGCATAAAACAGTGATTTGATGTGTTTGAATGTGTATTAGAAGTGTTTTTATTTCTGTTTTACTTTTTTCCCAGTTGGTATCATCATATTTCTTTTGAACTCTAGTCTCAGAGAAGACAAGTGGCACTAACCACAACATCCTCTTAAACCTTATTTCACCTTGCAACAGAGGAAACGCTGTCTAATGAAAGCATTAAAAGCTTAAGGTGAATATTTCTCTTTGATGGCGCTTGAGAAGCTAAAGTGCTCAAATAAAAAGAAGCGAGGATGAGATAAACAGCGGTGCGATGTGGGGAAGCTTCTCATATCAAAACAACCACTGTTGGCTTCTCTTTACTCTTTCTCTCCATTTTAAATTCATCTTCTGGCTTTCTGTTCTCTCTCATATCCTCCAGTCTTAGCTGAGTCGTAGTAAATCAAAGCTTCATCAGAGTGGATTCATATTCACTTTGCATATTACATGGCATGTAGCAAGACTTGTCATTGTGGCTCTTTTTCACAACATTGTTTTCAATAAATGTTTGGCGAGACAACTGTTACTGTCCAACTTGTTTTACAGGACAAATACAACAATACCAAAGAAGACTCCTTGAAAAAACCCATAAGCTTTGTGTAATCCACCTTTGGTTTAAAAGTGCACCACAAAAATGTTCCTTTAATGCCACTCCCTGAAACAGGCCTTTGGTAGCTTTTTACATTTAAAACCAAGACTAAAATGCTTTAAAATGCAGAATCCAACTAGTATTTAAATCAAGTGTACTCCTTCGAACAGCAGAGTAATGTTTTGTACTAAATGCTATTGACCTGCTGTACATGGAATGGAGGCATGTTGAAAGAGCTGGGGTGATGATGCTGACAGTTGTCTGCCTAGAGCTGTTTTTGTGCAAACCATTGAAGACCCCCTGCCCTTGATGGGTCTGGGATTGAACGCTAACGTCAAAGTAATTGACCCACTCTAATTGGAGGCTGTCATTCTACTTGTCACTCATTCATTGAACTTTTGTTAGTTGGTTGTATGCAGATGGTTTGGCAGTGAAAACAATTAAAGCATCACAAAAACAAATGCACGTTTTATTTTTTGTATGTTTGTATTGAACTTAAGAAAATACCTGTTTTTTATGTTACTTTTTTCAAAGTTTTGTTTTGTTACCAAACAAAAAACTGAATTACTCAACGTGAGTTTCAGTGTGATGTCAATATAGTATTTGGTTACGACAACATTGATGGAAAGATGTCTTGGCATGTGTAATACTGATTATCACACACATCAGGGCTACAGTATCTAGTCTTGAGGTCAGAGGATTATGTTGTGGAAATCTTAAGCAAAAGAGATATGATGTTATTTTGCCTCCTTGTTTTAGTAGGGCTATAGGTAATTCAGAAACATAGTATTAGTGTATTGGCTACAAAGAAAAATGTAATACAGATTTAATAGGGAAAACTCATTGTTTATTTATCTGTTATTCTGCAGGGACATGAAAAATGTATCAGAAAATGAAGGGTAGTGTTTTAAGTAGGTCAGACCTTCAGCGGTTCTGTCTGCATTGTTTTGTCTGCTGGATCACTCAACTTAAAAGTGCTGTACTTAATTTTTATTGTCTTAAAAAAAGGTAAAATAAAAAAGGAAAGAAAGCATGGTGTAGCCTGGTTTGCAACCAATTCAATGCTCAGTTCAATTCAATTCAGCCTGATTTTTGACTCTAAGCTTAACATATCTGTACTGGGCAAGACTATTTTCTTTAAAGGTGCTGTACCTGATTTTTACTGCTGAGAAACGGGAAAAACAGAACTAGACCATGTTCCCAATTTTTTATGTAACAAAGTAAAATCATTGTTGCTCCAGCACAGATATAATGCTAAAGCATCTACCCGGGTGACACTGAGACCACAACTTTTACCCTGCATCTGTTTATAGAGTGTTGTATCCGACAAGAGAAGCAGAGAGAAGTGCACCATTGGCATGCTAATGTTTGTTAGCTTTACCCATAAAGGTGCATAACGGTCTGAGCTCAAAAACTCTTGAAAAGTGATTATAAACTCATGGTAGTGAATATTTAGGATGCTGGGACTGCAATAGTAAAGCGAGCAATACATGTGACTGATGGAAAGGGTTTAAAATAAACTGGTTCTGTTTTTCACGTTTCAAAACAATAAAAATCAGGAACAGGGCCTTTAACTATGTAAAAAAAAATAGTTAAGGAAAATGTTAAGGATTCATAATAATCTGAAATACTCTCTGAATTCTTGAACTCACGTGATTTTGTATCAGTGAGCACTGGGTACACAGTCTCAGTACTATAACTGAACCATTGTGGCACAGAGTAGGCTTATTAGTTAAGCGAAATGACACGTAGGCTAAATCAGACTTTTGAATTTGTTGTCCACAATATTAATGGCGTTGCCTGGTGAAACATGTCTGGAGTTGTTTTGTTTTCTCAAGTGCTCTTTTCCACCAGCTGATGTCATGAGGTGATGCTCTCCTCCAGGAATTGCTCCTCCTATGTTTTTATGTCTGTATATCTTAAAGGAAAAATATTACACATTTTTCATATTGTTATTAGACATGTTCATGCTCATGCTTTGCCATCTCATGTTTTGAAACAAAAACTTAAAAGTTTAATATGCACTAAATTAACATTTGTTTCTGTGCTGTCTCCTCTGGCACTGTAGGTATGCAGCCAGTAGATGGCGCTTAGGGTTATACACAATTTAGTTATGTTATCACTTTGGGAGACTGCAGTGATGATCAAGCTAGTAGTATCAGTAATTGTGTTTAGAGGGCAGAAATGCTCTGAACGAGTCTGCTGATGATTTGACTTAAAACGGCAGAAGATTCTCAGAGAAGTAATGTATAAGATCAGAATAAACGTCGGAGTTAAGCAGGAAGTGCTTTTGACGGTCAGAAGGGAGAGGATTTTATAATCAAGATTCCTCAAAATAGCGTGAATGCAGCTAAATGCAACTCCGGGTATGTTTTTGATTACAGAACATTGTTAGAACATGGTTAAAAGTTCAAAAACGTCACTGTAGCAGAATATGGGCCGTATTTTGGGTGCAATCATGGCAAAATATGAGGTGGAGTGAAGCAAATGTAGGGTGTGATGTGATGCATTCTGTGAATGGCCAGAATCGTAACGTATCGTAATGAATTTCAAAACTAGTGCGGCGAAAAACATAATACAGGACACATTTCCTGGAGTCGATTACTATCCTCATATGGACCAGATAATCCTAATAAAACAACTTTGATGGGCACAAATAACCAAAAGGATACATCACAGAATAATGAATATAGTCCAATTAAGAAAATCTGTCTGCCTTAAATAGCTGTAGCATACTTTCCATTGAGCTTATGTGCAAAACTGTATCGATCTGCTT
This sequence comes from Rhinogobius similis, assembly GCA_019453435.1. Lineage (NCBI taxonomy): Eukaryota > Metazoa > Chordata > Actinopteri > Gobiiformes > Gobiidae > Rhinogobius > Rhinogobius similis. Next base: position 23,946,966 of record CM033622.1, on the reverse strand, counting down.
TAAATGTCGAAAAAACATTGCGTTGAACCTGTTTCCATTAAATTATGCCTTGATTGGCGTCAGACTAAAACACTGCGGTCCCGAGTCCCGCTCGTGTCTAGCGAAAACAGAGGATACACAGAGCCTCGGGTGAGATGTGCGTGTAAGCGCGTGTCTGATTGCACTCGCTGCGTGAAGAACAGAGCAAGTGGAACTAAATTTGTGAATGAATGCTGTGAGAGGTGGGCGTGACCGCGGCATGTCCATGTGCGAGTGTTGGACATTTGTCCCTCTGAACAGTTGTATGCATTATTACAGGCCTATTCAAGTGACACAAATGAGGCTTTAATAAAGATAAAGGCTGTCTCTGCACTAAAACAGGCAGAGCCTTAAAGCACTGCTCATATCTGAGACGTGCGGCAGCACTACAGCCGTTGATAGTGTATTTTAAAAAACAAACAAAAAACTTTGGGACCCGCGGGGATCTCTCTTGGGAGGACTGACTGAGTGGCACTCAAGACCGGGAAGGAGCGGTCAGAGAAGCTTCAGAGCGGCTGGTCTGAGCGGCTGGTCACTGCAGTGGTCTCTCTGGCTTCAGGACACACCGCTGTTTTGATCACAACCACTGCTGACATATATTTACATCGTGTGGGCTTCGGAGCTGTTTTATTGTCCATGTATATGAGTCCTTCTTGTTCTTTGACTTGTAGGAGAACAAGTGTCTCCTCCGCTGTGAAGCGTTGGTTTATTTCTTTGCCTGGATATACCAGGGATACAAACATCTCCTTCACTGATGGCCTTTTAAATGCCACAGTTCTCAAGTCATTGGTTCAAACGTGTTCACCATATATGTACTGTCACATCCCCCTCCAGCGGACAAGTACAGCCTCTTTGTGCTAGTGTTACCGCCATGAAGGTAGCAAAAGCCCGACCTGGAACCGCCCCCTGGTCAAAGCGCAAATGCTCTTGAAATGTGTCCTTTAACTTGACCATTTGGACACACAATTTGCTTCCACTGCATGTTTTGCTAATTCTGTCTGGCAGAGATTATTTTAGTTTAATCTAGACTGTACTTCACTTCTGTATTTATACAGTATGTTTGCATCAATGTGGCTTTTTGTGTGTGCAAACATTAGTTCAGCCTGAGTAATGAATAATGGAAGGCCTTTAGGCACTGTATACCAAACATTGAGGGAGTTTAAATGAATCCAGCAATAATTCGCTAACAGTCGATCCTAGTGTTAGGTGTAATATTTAATGCATTGGTGCTTGTGCTTTGAAAAGCTCAGCACATCTCCAAGAAAGTGCAGGTCGGCAGCTATTTGGCAGCCTCTCTGTGTTCCTGCTCTAAAAAGTCGAGCTGCACAAACGCTTAGTAGTGCTTGTATTTTGGCAGTTATACCCCCAGGCCTTTTTGTGAAGCAGACAAAAAGATACAACGAAAGATACAACAGAAAAAATACACCAACAGTCATCTCTAAATCACCTCTCCAGTCACTCATGTAAATCTTTGTAATTCGGAAGAGCAGTGTGAGGAGTCTTTAGCGGTACATACACAGCCAGTAGCATGTTGTCATCAATCACCGTCTGTTAAAGCAACAGCTGTCAGTGAGGCTCAAACCCACACTCTAAATACTTCCAGCCTTTTGAAACCGATCCAGACGAGACAAAATGCTTTCTTCTTTTGTAAAGATGCACTATGTAACTTTTTTTGGTGTCTTCCACCTCCCTTTTATTGTTCCACAGTATGGCATTAAACTATGGTGTGGTGCTTTTGTTGCTACACTGCGTAATCCCCCCCAACCCACTTATGCCACACGACAGCTACTTCGCATTGGTGGCGATAAAGCAAAAGTTTATTTTTAACAATATATTTTATTATTATATTTATTATTATTTTTCACAATTAAGGTAAGGTTAGGGTTAGGTTTAGGTTTAGGAACAGATTATTTGATTCAGTTCAGTTTGGTTCAGCATTGGGGCAGGAAAGCTAACCGGGTCTCGGCAAAACTGTGTTGTGTGTTTTGAAAAAAAAAAGGACGTAATCTACACCTGCTTGTCCTCAGAGATTGATACATTTAATGCTATTTAATGGAAACTGGAACATTCTGTGCAAAACAATAACATACTTATGCTTATTGTCACTGTAGGAAAGGCTGTCCTCTCCATTTAACCGATACTTCAATGATGCAGCAGTAACATGTGAGAAGCAGAAGCATGCCATTCTTCATGAGCAAGTTCATAGTTAGAGGATTAGATTAGAGGATTCTTTATTTAGCATCTTTCACGATTAGAAGCAATAATTTTAATGTACAGTTTCGACATTCATAGGTCTGTTTAGGACTTCTAATGCTGAGTGATGTTACTATAGCTTTGTTCCTTCCTTTTGCTCCACAGTTTTATCTTGACCCTTTTAGAAGAAAGATGTAGACCTTTCTCTATTAGTAGTTTGATTCCCAGACATCAGGAAGCAGTTGGTTTGGTTGCCAGTATAATCTTGTATTATATAATGTTCACTAATGTAATTCTTGTCTTATTGTCTGGCTTTTCCTTATTCCCTCTTCGAACCTCCTGACTTTATTGTCTCGCTGTTCTACACTGTGTGCTGCTAACACCGTAGCTCATGCATACATGATTTTTGAAGATGCACACAAGTAGAAAAATGATCTTGTAAAAATGTTTCCCCCCATTGGGCTTGGACAAAAAAAGTGCTAGCAAGTCAAGTTTTGAGAGAAGGTGTATTTCAAAAGAGCAATTCTACAATGACAGCAAAAAAAAGACTTGTCTTGCCTTGTTCTCGTGGACTCAATCTTGTGTCTCGTGCCATCTTGTGGGGAATGTGTCTTGTCCCTTCCCTACTCTCCATTCTTTGTTCCCTCCACCTCTTTTCTCCTCATTATTCAGCCTATTTTTTACTCATTTAACACATTCAGTTGTCAGTCCGTCTGCCCCAGCCCTAATTCGCCGCTGCTCACTCATGCTGAGATAAAACCTTGTTCTCTGCTGCATCAAGCATTTTAAGCCTTTTAAGAGTGAAACTTGATGGAACTGGCTCTTGTGACCTTTGACCTTTTCCCCTTTAACCGACTGAGACCTCCCGCTATGTGAACCTCAGAATGTTCCCACACAAACGGATTGTATAAAACTTGAAATACACTGGCTTTGTAGATAAACGTGTTCAAACGCATTAAGAGTAATTAATTGACTCGACTTGTTATTGTAATAAACTGATAGAATTTAAATGAAATACACTAGAAACTTTGCATGAAAGGGCCTACACATGGTTGAGATTTTGAAAGACTAAAATAAACCTCCTTCCTCTCAGGGCAGTGAAGAGGAGGAGCGGGTGTGTCCGGTCATCATGTGCACTCGGGCCGACCCTGACCCTGTCCCTGAGTGCCAGCTGTTCCCCACAGAGGTGGACGAGCCGGAGGAAAGAGAGTCGGACAGAGACAGTGCTGTGGAGAGCACCCAAGGCTCGGACACCTCAGAGGGACTGACCAGAGCTGGAGACAAAGAGGACGTACTGGGAGAGCTGTTCTTCCACAGGGACAAGTAAGTGGGCGGTTGTAAGTTAGATAATAAGGGGAGTATCTGTTTTGATTAGAATGTCAAATGTACCACCAGCTACCAAAAAGCTGCAAAAATATATAGGAAAGAAAGAAAGAGTAATTAATTAAATATACTGTAGCTTGCAAATGTTCAAAAAATAGATGCTTTTGGTTGATTTTTATCCTCTGTTCACTTTGGGTGGTACAGTGGCTCAGTTGGTTGAATGTTCGACCAAGGTCAGCTGTTCAATCCCAACACCAATAAGTGCATACCTTCGGTGTGTCTTTGGGCAAGACACTTAAACATGCCTTGTGTCTAGTATATGTGTGTACCGGTGTATGTGAATGGGTGAGTGGTTCCAGACACATTTGACCCAGTGGTTACTAGATTGTACAAAATGTTTAAAAAAATATTGAGATATTATTATAAACATTGAGGGGTGTTCGCTCTAACAAAGAGTGAGAATCCAATGAAAATTGCCATTGCTTTTAAATGTAGTTCTGTTTTAATCTTTTAAAATGTCTCTTATTTAGTGTTGTTGTTTTTATGTTTTTATGACTGTGTGCGCAATTTTGCACTCTGGCCCAAGTTACCCTTGAAAAAGAAGTTTTGATCTAAAAAAAAAAAAGATAAAGACAACCGACATTGTCCATTAAAACAGTGCCTCATTGGTAATATTAATAAATGGTTGGCAGTAGACCTATAATAAGTGGAATCCTTTTCTCATGTTTTATAGTAATATATTCATTTATCTTAAAATCATTGATAGTGGTCTCAAAATATTGTTTTTATTTCATTCATGCATATTGATGATTACATTGTGCTCTCCTGTGTTATTCCTAGGGGTGGTCAGACCAGCATCTCGGTGACCTCTGACCTTTCTACGCGTTCCTCAGCTTCTCTAAACGAGGAGCAGTTTGAGGATTACGGTGAAGGGGTTGAACCAGACTACGCTCCCAGCAGCCCCTGTCCCGACGACGACGCACGCACCAACGGATACTCAGACCTCGGCTCCTCTGTTTCCTCAAGGTAAATACAGCAATGAAAACAGTTAGACTTTTATGAAAATCAAATAAATTTACAATTCTTTTTACATGGCTAATAATAAAAGGTCACTGTATTGTTTTTATCTTTGAAATGTCACAATCTAATAATAAATGCAGTCATGTGTCCTGGGTCATATTACCTTGAGTCCTAGCTCTGTGAGTGTAGCTTAGTAGCTTCTACCCTTAAGGCCACATTAAAATTCATCAAAAGTCTGTGTTTAATGGGATTAGGTTTCCTGGCTGATAGACTGGCAGTACTCACTTTGTTCGCTTCTTGCATACCAAGCAGACACAACTCAAGTCGGCTCTGAGATTTAAATTCAAAATGAGGCCCAGATTTTCCAGCCTTAAGAAAAGTTTCCCTGGGAAGTAAAGATAAGTCCAAGTGGAGCCTTTCGCACTGTAGAGATTGGAAGCAAACGTCTAAAGTGGTTCTCATGTGCTTTTAAATCGATGCCTGTTCTCTTCAAAATGGCATCTACCCAGCAAGTGAATCAAGTGTGTGTGTTTGCAGTGCCGGCCAAACTCCTCGTAAGGTGCGTCAGCATTACACCGGCGAGCTAATGGACGTTTACTGCTCCCAGTGCAGCAAAAAGGTCAACCTCCTTAATGACCTGGAGGCACGTCTGAAAAACCTCAAGGCAAACAGGTATGTCAATTTATTGTTTTTTTGACAATGCAATAGATTGGTATTTGTACTGTTGTGTAGATCAACTTGTTGTATGTGCGCTGAAATTCACTTACTTAAATATCAAATACTTAAAGTGTTTCTTTCATTGTAGATCAGCTATCAGCTGTCAGTCCCCCAACTTTACTGTGTATTATTATTTTTGTAAACATTTCACCTTTTAACCACATGCAATTGTAAGAAATTTATAGTACATAGCAAATCAGAATGAGAACGGTCCCATTTTTAAACACTGATTGCCTCTAATAGAAAATGCATAATAGTGACCATTATGATAATTACTCAACAATTACTGATTAAGTTGTGACACAGCATGATATGTGCACACAAGCCCTAATAGTGCATTACATAAGGCTGTCAGTCCAGTGCTTACCTCATCAACTATTGTTATAAGAAGCCTATTCTTAGGAACATAATCCACAGTGACCAATCAGATCTGTGTCATTTACCTGGGAACACAATTGTACCTCACGCAACCACAGTGTCATCCCATCAGATTCAGTCTTTTGGGCAAAATTTTAACCCAGTTTTTCACAGCAGAATATTGCATTTGAGAGGGCAACCCAAAACCATTGATCTTCTGTACCTGTTAGCATAATTCAAAACAAAGTGTGAATGCAAAGGGGATCCAAACAAACAAACAAACAAACAAACAAACAAACAAACAAACAAACCAGAAGTCGAAGTACCTTATGATTGGAACTGCTTTCACTCGGCCTACTTTCTTGATACATTATTAGTTTTACGCTAAGTTAGTATGAAAGCAAAATGGCTGTTATTAGACTGACCTTTTTATTTTACTAGGAATGTTAATCTCATGGCGACTACATCAAAAAGAAATTAGCTTCACCCCTGGAGCTTTTGTTCATTATTGATAATCCATTTAGGAGCCGAGCAAAGATACCCGCATTCTATTGAACTAGAGACTCTGCTCTTGAGACTCATGCTGCTGCTGCTTAACTGAAAGAAACTCGAGCACAGTTGTGTTTCCATTCATCTGTGCTGTTTCATTTTGTTTTTTAAATGTGAACTTTTAATTATCATATCAGACCCAGCAGTTAGTTTCTGTATTTAATGCCTTTTCTTCTTCTTTTGTAGCCCCAGCAGGAAAATCTCCAGCACAGCGTTTGGAAGGTATTCTACTTTCTTACACTCTTTTCTCCCTGAATTCAATGTACCTCCAAAGTCAAGCTTAACAAGGTCATTTTGTACTTTGTGAGTCCCTAAAGCGAGCCTTATTTGCTCTTTCTGTTGACATATACACACAAATGCAGACTTTTGCTCCGTTATCAATCTGCTGTGATGCAATCATGCTGCAACATGGAGTTAATTAGTAACTGGATATTCAGCAAAAATAAACAAGTGGAGTACAAGTGAACATACTGCTTGTAGATAGATAGTGTGGGCATGATCTAGGTAGAAATCAGCCCTTAAAATTGAAGTATCTCTTTTATGGTCAGTCAAAGTAAAATGTCTTGTCCTGTCCCCCCCAGAGTAAATGAGTTAGGGTGACACAGTAAAAATGCCCTGTCAGACCTGATCTATGTTTCCAATATACACTAAAGCCCTCCCTCCTCTCCTTCTCTGTTCTCTGTGTCTGCTTTCATTACTTCTTGTCTTATTGTCTTTATTGTTCTTATCTGCCCGTCTGTTCTTTCCTTTTGCTTCCTGCTCTTTGTCATCTCATTACTTGGAATAAAGCCATGTTTTAATTGATTGATAATGACAGCCATTTATTCTGTTTTATGCTATAAATCAAACCAGCTAATGTTCTCATCTTCTAGCTAAAACTAAAAACTACGACTCTGTTCTAAGCCTCTTCTAACATGTTTTTCAACAGACAACTGCTTCACAACAGCAACTTGAGCAGCAGCAATGGCAGCACAGAAGATCTTTTCAGAGACAGTATTGACTCCTGTGATGTTGACATCAATGAAAAGGTATGCATTAAATATGTTTTATTGTATAAATTTTTTAAATCTCAAATAATCTATCTAGAAATATACATTTCTCACCATGTACAGGTCAGTTTCCTTGAGAAGAAAGTGGCAGAGCTGGAGAATGAGATCATTATTAACGGTGACCTCAAGTCGAGGTTAAAACAGGAGAACACTCAACTAGTGCACAGGTACCGACAATGAAATATATAACATTTACTATTACACATAGATAAATAGATAAAGTACTTAAAAGGAATTTTGAATATGAATATCATCAGGGTAAATGAGCTGGAGGAGCAGCTGAAGGACCAGGAAACAAGAGCAGAACACAATCTGCAGCAGCAGCTGAGACGACACCGAGAGGCTTACAGCAAAATGGAACGGGACAAGAACACGCAGATAGAACTACAAAGCAACAGGTGAGGATGTCCTTAGTAGTCCTACTGTACTTTCCTATTAAATATAAAGCTTGGTGATGTTTTCAGGGTGAGGCAGTTAGAGGAGGAGAACAGCGAGATAGCTCTCAATATGTGCCGGCTGAAATCCCAAACTGAAAAACTGGATGAGGTATTTTAGGAGCACAATAGAGTTTTAAGTGGTTTATATACATAAAACATTATGCATAATATTTAATAATATTCGTAGGAGAAGCAAAGAATGACAGACAAGTTGGAAGACACTAGCCTCCGGCTCAAAGATGAGATGGATCTCTATAAGAAAATGATGGACAAACTGCGACAGAACAGACAGCAGTTTCAGAAAGAGAAGGATGCCATGCAGGAGGTGAGAGATTCAAAATATCAACTTGTATAGTTGCTCTCTGGAATGACATAACATTTGTTGTTTTATGTTTTCTCATATAAAGCTGATAGAGGACCTTCGGCGAGAGCTGGAGCATCTGCAGCTCTTTAAGCTGGAGGCAGAGCGGCCGGGTCGTGGGCGCAGCTCGTCCTCAGGGCTGTCGGACTACTGCAGCAGAACCAGAGAGGTGGAGCTGGAGCATGAGGTCAAGAGGCTCAAACAGGTACTGCTGCACTAATTACAATTCAACTCAGCACTAAGAAAGTGAAAACTTACTATGACTATATTACATTCTATACTGTTAAATAGCTATTTTACATGTAGGAGAGTAGTATTTCTCCTTCATTTATCAAAATGTGAGTCATACTTTTATCTGTAAACATAAAACACTGACAAATTGCTGATTCACAACCACCTCTTACTGAACCATAAACACAGAGGACAACCTAATGCATAAAACGGTGAATATGTGCTCTTAATAAACGTCTATTATGTTTAGCCATTTGTGTCCCAGGACCTTCTTCCCCCTGAATCTCAACATCTGGGGCTTTCTGGAGCTTGGCTCCTTACCAGTCGAATGGTAAAATTCACAGTTGTAACATCCCAATTAACTACTAATCTTCATAAAGTAGGATTAAAATGGTAAATGCTCAAGCAGATTTATGATCAATGTCCATGTTAATGTATTAATAATATCTGATAGCAAAATAGAGAAATTACCTCTTGCCGGTTCTCCAGTACAATTTTAACACAGAGCTTTGATAACCCAACAGAGAGAGCAGCTTGTATTTGTAACACACATAACCAGTGTCATGTCCTATAGCTGCTGCCCACTTATAGCTGCACTGCTGTAGCTAATCCTGTGTCAAAACACTGTGTGGACTGACTGAGGCTTCAATAGAAAACACATCTTCTTAACTGTTAGCAAGATATACAAACCAGATGCACTTTTTTGTTTTCAATTTTAGGAAAACCAGAAGTTGAAAGAGCAGAATGAGGACTTAAATGGTCAGATCCTCAGTCTCAGTCTTCATGAAGCCAAGAACCTGTTTGCCACACAGACGAAGGCGCAGTCGCTAGCTGCTGAGATAGATAATGCCTCGAGGGACCAGGTAAGCTTTCAATCCAATATCGAGTAGGCATAATACAGATTGAGAAATTTATTATTTGGACGTTTCTAGCAAGATGTGTAAATGTGAAATCATGTTTATATGACAGGACATAAATCACATGTCAATATACAATGTTTACAGCTTATGGAAGCTCTGAAAGAACAGGAGGAAATCAACCTACGACTGCGACAATACATGGACAAAATAATTTTGTCTATTTTGGACCACAATCCTTCCATACTGGAGATTAAGCAGTGACAACAAAACCCTTCCCATCCAGACGATGATGGCAGTGATTGAAGCTGATGGGAGACCTTACCAAAGCTTTGGAAGTGGAACATAGACAGTTACTGGACATCTCCCCCTGCTGTTTATGGGGTAAAATGCACTTGACCAGAAGAGCAAAGTAATTTTCTAAAGTAGGAATCAGCAATTCATAAAAGTGAAAAAATATGCAGCTGATTCTACTGAGAGAGTCTGGATGAGAGATGCAGTCGTTGGAGTCATTACACTGCACTTTTTCACAGTGAAACTGGAAACACAATTCAATGTTCATGTACTGCACTGAATATTCAGCATAGACAATGTGACTGGGATTTTTAAGCATCTCTTTACCAGGCATGAAGGCAGTTCTTACTGTTCCGGATCTGTAAAGTTTGTCCTAATTGCATTTTGGAAGCATTGGAAAGGATATGACCTAAAGTATGTGTGTGGGGCAGGTTTGGAAAGGTGATTGAGGGATAAATGAAGATAAAGGTTTTGCTAATTGATGAAATATGTCTTCCAGAAAAAGAGAAGTTTTGTTCAATAAGGATTTTGTAAGTGGGCCTTAGATGGTAAAGAGGGATGCGTCATGGCATCAGGCTGCAATAAGGGTGTCTCTTATATGTACAGTATGGTACATGTTGCAAATGAATCATGTGCCTGACAGTCATGTTGGTACGATAGATGCACTAATGTTGCACTGTTATGTACAACTTGAATGTACATAGGGGATTAAAGTTTAAGTATGTAATGAGTGTACTGGAAGACACTTTAACATGATTTACTCTCTCATTTGTATCCATCATAACTTTTAGCGCAAGTATGTACTTGCTCTTCAGTTTAAGTAGAAAGTCATAGACTGTTGTGGAAAAAATATAAATTAAATTTAAAAAACCCTCTCCTGTATATAAGTAAGGATTAAAAAACAAGGAGCAGTGTTCCACAGTTTTAACTCATTGAAACACAGTGACAAGAAACAAATTAAACAACCTCTAACTGGCAAGGATTCTCGTTTGATTAAATATATCACCTATGTTACAAAAATATGTTTTGAAATGTTCGATCTGCTGTATTGTAAAATATATGTATATGTATATATATATATATATATATATATATAAAAAAACTTGACTTTTGCTTCCTTGCACAAAAAACTGAATTTGCATGTGTCACCTATTTGTCTGTGCCTTTGGATGCCATTCACTTAAACAGGCCCACTGTTTACATTCTTTGAAGGTGCATTTAAAGTTTGTCATATTGACTGTAAATGTTGTAATTATTCATAATGATGGTTTGTATAAATGTGCCACTTCACTCATTTATATGAAAAAACTTTTATATGGTTTATTATGGAAAACGTGTAATTACTGAATCTAATAAAATGGCAGTCCCACATTAATTAACACACCTGGATCCAATTACATAAAATTGTCCCATCTTATTTTTCGTTTTGTCTTCAATGGTAATCGTCTAACTTCAAATATATTTGCATAGTTGTGATGTCTTAAAAAAATAATGTCCTCGTGCATTTTTAGTACAAATATAAATCATATTTTTTGCAGTTTATCACATTTCCACCTCTGCTAGCATCAAGGCCTTGAACATGCCACTTTGCACTGGTGCCATGCCAGCAAACGTTAATGTTAGGGTTAGATTCAGGAATAGGTCATTTGGTTTAGTGTACGGGTTTAGGATGGGAGCCTGAGCAACTGTGTTGGGGAAAAATGAGTCGTCTCAAGTGAACCACGCCTAGCCAACACCTGCTCTGGACCTGGGCCTCAATCGGTGGCGTAAAGACCACACGGGGTAAGAAAACCGGAAAAATTGAAGCACCAACATCCTTGAACTATGTTGAATGCGAAACCAATATGTTTGAAGCTTATAAACAACTTGATGGCTGTCAGCGTGTTATGCTAACTACATTGAGCTAACATTGAATTATTGTTAGCGTTACCATTGTTGTTGATCAACTTAAATGTGAGTGAAAATACTTACACTACCTATTATTTGGAAAATTGACATCAATCATGGATGGAAAAACAAACAAACAAATCAATCATAGTAGTTCAGTGTATGGTAAAACTGTAGCTATATTTATATATGTAGCTATAACGTTTTCCCTATTGTGCAACTATTGTGTTACAGGGTAAAGATGCCTGTATCAGAATCAAACTGTGGAAGAAGACAGCCACGCCATCACAGCAACAAATTCAATGGTGTATGTCATGATCAAGTCCAGCCCGCACGCTTGGTCAATGGTACCATGCATTGTGACAATATTACCTATGTGTATGGCCCCAGAACAATATATCCAACGCCAGCTGTCTCACATTATCGCATGAGGCCAAGAAACAGGATGAATAGCTATGTCAACAATGGCTACAAGAGCAACAGACATGAAATGACCCCTGAATATTCTAACGTTATAGCAAAACAGCCTGAATGTAGTGGCAGTGCTTCAGTAAATGGCTCCAGAAATCCAGGAAGTGGGCCTACTGCTATAAGTAGCCAAGAACCAACTAATCTTGACCAATCAACAGCAACCAAGATCCAAAGAAAAAAGAAGAAACCTTGGCTTAAGAAGAAGTCAGTGTCATCAGGCAATATCACCATATTTAACATTTTAATTCTTACCACTTAAATCTTTAATTTTTGTAGGAATAACCATATTGCCCGTTCTGAAACCAGTGTACCTCAACCCACAGAAGACTGGGAAGGTGAAATCCAAGAGGTCAAAATCTGTAACTGGGGAGAGATGTCTTTTGGGACCCAACCATATGGTAAACACCCCCCCCCAAGAGTCTCAGTTTTGGAGAGGACTTTGGGTCTTAGGCCTCCACCAGTTTATTTTAAGTTGACTTAACTATTGTAAAGGCTGTTGACACATTTGTACTAACTATTTACAATATTTATATGGCCCATAAGTCTTTATATGGTTGACGTCTAATTGTATATGAGTTGCCAGTGAGCCAATCCCTCCTACCTTCTTTTCAAACGCAGGAAGGTCTGTTCTAGCGCACTTCTCTCAAATGCAGAAGCCATCTTCTCTCAAATATCCTTGTATTATTCAGAAAGGAATATAGGACTTTTAGTTTATTTTTATTATTTATTTAGTTTATTTTAGTGAGTTTCATATTTTGCTTGTGGTATACAGATGTAAACAGACATCCGGTGGTCAATCCGCCTGCCAGTCATGCCATTCTGAATTTATGGTGACAAGATGTGGTTCCAGATAATAGACAGTCAAGTATATAAGCCCCATAGGTCTCTGGGATCAGTTGGCACTGGTCTACTGGTAGTTCCCAGAGTTCAAAAGAAACATGAAACTCAAAATAGTCATGTTTTAAAGGGGATATAGGCTTCAATGAGCTTTTAACACTGATACAACCGTGAGTCATGCTCGTTTCTGTTATACTGTATTCTGTATCTGAGGCTCGAGCGCTTTTGTACACGTGCCTACATCCCTGTAATTAGTTGCGATGATTTGAAAAATTAAGAGATAATTGTTGGGTTCTAAAATGTCACTTAAGGTCTATATGACAGTTTAGACAACACATTTCACTAAAACGTAATGAAGATTATTATATTTATGATTTTACTAAACATATTGCCCATTTGACAGTTTTCATACTGTTTAAAATGTTACTTCCTGGTTGCAGCAAATGACATAGGTAGAGGTAATTCCACAACTGTTACCTAGCAAGCATTTTGAAAACAAGGGCCAAAATCCATATAAATTACACAATAAATCTGTATTTACAATGCCTCGTTGCTTTTTTATGACATTGATGATTCAGAACTCAGCACTGCATCCTGTAATTTTAAACTTTTATTTTTTTAAATGTCTTCACAAACTGCAACTTCACAAATCTAAATCTGTTTTTAACAGGAAGTCAATAGATCAGTTTTTATTATGAAGTCATTTTGGATCAATATTGTGGTTTTACAACGATCAAAATGTAAAATAACAATTTACTAATGTTGTAGTTTGATACTGATAAGTACTTGAAAAAATGATGTCTCCTTTAAGCTTGATTTTCTGCTATTGCACATCAACTTGCTGTCTATTCTACCCTCGTTGTATTAAAGGAGATAATCTGTGTTAATGATCATAATCATAATATTGCACTGGTAGGAGTTGTTGATCATAATATTCTCACTGACATTTCCTTGAGATAGTAACCCATTTTATTTTTTCCCTAGGTCCAGAGGATGTGGTTAACTTTTCTCTACGGAACCTGAGCCTGGAACAAAACCATCCTCCTTTGTGGCAAGTCATAAGCAATAAGTACCACCCAGCCACGCACCACCAGCTGCCCATTGAGTGGTCCAGGTACAAACCCTGCTCTGAACCAGGCCAGTTCTCTGACGTTGAAGACTGAGTGTGGGAGTTCATACTAGATCCCAATGTCCAGATATGTTACAGAGTTTGGATTCTTAGTTTGATTTCCTATCAATTGTCTGTACTAGAATTTTCCATTGGTCAAAGCTGAGAGTATGATGAATATGTTGTGATTTGATGTTTTTTTTTCATCAATAGCTTTTATTTATATATGTCTATATTTTACATTGAAGTTTTATATTTCTTTTAATCCAGTATAAACTCACTTTATAATCCACATGTCAATGATTTTGGTTACCAGCCATGCTTTCTAGTTCTGTTGCTTTGGTCTCTGTTACTAGTTATCCTCACTCTTCTTGTTGGGCTAGTATTTCGGAAGTTGTTTTTATCTGACAATTTTCTGTGTTTTGATATGTCTGAGATGTCGTTATAAATCCTATAAGATAAGATCAAGTTTTATTGTTTATAATTAGCACCTGTCACTACTACTACTACTAGTAGTATTTTAATTTGACAATCACTGAACCACGACCATAAGCAAGATGCTGTGTTATTGTTTGAATCAAGAGCGTAAATAGTATATTATTAAAATTGTTAATTTTCCTGTTTGCAAACTCTCTTTTAGTTATACATCAGTTATACATAAAATAAATCCTTCCCATCATAAAACATGGTGTTGTGACAATGCTTGAGCTCATTATTGGTTGTAATTACAGATTTCAGTCACTAGATGGCACAGTTGGTGTAACTTTGTGATCTTTCTGTTCCCGTTCGCACACCTTTGGGAGTTCACTGGGTTCACTACCAAGGATTTGAGAGACATACGAGTTCACTGTTTGATTGTTAATGCATTGGCGTTAGCTTGCTCCCGTTAGATGAGGTTTTTAACTCTTGCATTTACTACACCACTCTGCAGTGTCAATGAAGGCAGTTTGCTTAATCCACTGTACAGAATTATACTTGGGCTTTGTTGGAGGACAAAGTTCTATCGTTTGCATACACTATATTCAGATGGCCTTTGTCTGTCTTGTCCTGGTATTATCTATTTTTTTGGTGTTGTATTGTATTGTTGGCCTTCTTTATGGAAATCTTCCCGTTTTTGTTCATATGTGCATATGTGTATCTCAAAATTGTAACGTATCTGGTCACAACATTAACACAAAGCTGACTCAGTTTTTTTAATCATTCTTGTCATCCTTAGATTAGGAGGAGAAATCTCATGATCAATTCTTGTGTCTAGGTGAAAGTTGAAGTTGAAATGCAACTATTTACTATACCTTTAGCCTTTAGTCATACATTGTTCAATTTCATGCGTTTGGCCCCTCAGGCTTTTTTTTTTTTTTTTTTTTTACTAATTCAAACTGACTCTTGACTAAAACAAAGTTGTCAACTTCTTTGTTCCTCATTGTTAATTTTTTAGATCTCTGTTCTGACTCCTCAACCCTCTAAATAAGTTCCAGATATACTTGCAAGTTGTCATGTTTTCTCTTGCTCTTTATCTGGCAACATAATGGTTTGTTAGTCTGGCACAGGAAGACCACCAGGAGGAATCGGGAAGCCTGGTTGTGGTTGGCCTCCTACAGCTAACCAAAGCCAGGATTTTGCAGGAGTAGATTGATGCATTTGACATTAAGGCCATTTTCCTGGTAATCCCTGCTGCCTAATGTTCACCTCCACACTGTTGAGAATTGCCGAGAACTATTTAACTCAGAAAGAGACATGACTGTGCAGTTATATCCTACTTCTAAAAAGCTATTCTGGGTTTTAAATGTTGCCAGAAGGCATTTTGGCGCAGCATTCAAAGCTCTTAATATTTCAGCATAAGTGGTTCAGAATAAAGTTTTGACATGAGGAAAAAAACATCTGTATAGAATTTGAAATGACACAAAAACAGTGCTTTGTCTCTGAAGGATTAACTCTGTTCAATATAAACACCTAATTTTGCTTAAAAATGTTTTATAAGCAATAAAACATGACGTTAACTACCTGTTGACATGTACATCATGAAGGCGTACTTCAAATTGTAGTACTTCTTAGGTTTAATGAGACTAGCCAATGTCAAACTGGAAGATGTATAATAACAGAAATATGTTATGATTATTGATATACTCTGAGAAACTATTATCTATAATGTAATAGATAATAACTAAATGTCTTGTTTGGGGTTACTGCTGAAGCCTAGAGAGCAACTTAAACACTGACTCTGGAGGCTTTGCAAAGACTAAAACTCTAAGAATTAAAGACACGTGAGGAGTGAAAGCAGAACTTACTGTATAGCTGTAACTTAAATAGCCTGAAAGAAGAACAAGTACAGATATTATAAAAGTCACCATTGAGCAACCTAATTTATATTGTCACAGATATTCCTATCACACAAACTTAAACTAGAAATGGAAATGCATGCGATTGTCTTGTTAATGTAACAGTTCGTATTTCAGTTTGCTTGTATGTGTTCGCATTCCTGGAGGACATTTTAATTTTTCCCCCCTTCTTTTTTCATCACAAAACTGCCAGTAAAATCCCAGTTTGAATGTGATATAGGATCTTATCATTTGAATGCCCCCCACGTCTCCTCATTTGAGGCATTTAAGCATTGTACTGTGACTCAGGCCCAGTTGTTTTTTCCATCCACACTTTGGGGATTGAATGTTTGGTCATTTTCTTGATTGATCATGATTGATCTTGTATGGTATGTTGGCAAGTACAGGAGGATGCCTGCGGTTGTTTTACCACAACCAGTGCAAAAACATGAATTTGCTTCCTCAGTATGATTCCTGTAAATTAAGTAATTATTTGCCGGGCACTCGTGAAAATGGGTAAAAGGGGGTAATAGTGAGACCTTTTAAAATTGTTGGCTCAAGATGTTGTTTTTTTCCTCACAAATACTTGCCCATTGCAGATGAGTAGTGGAAATGTTTGACTGCTCTAGATCAGGATATCCAGGCTAGAGAGTGGATCAAATGTATAAATCAGTGGATGACACTGGACTAAACAACACATTGTTTGTCATGTGATGAAACTCACAACTCCTACCAGTGCAATCCTACTGACAACCGCATAACAAATTATTGGCACATTTTGGAGTCCAGTTTTTAATAGACAACCTTAAAGTTGACTCATTTTCTAATGTTTATGACTTCAAACAAGGGGAGCCATGATTGAAATTTGGCACTGTTTTTGGAGATCCGTAGAGTTACCACATCTGGTGAGCAGAGGGAAGGATGAGCAGGATATTGCTGAATCAGTGATTGGAAGCAGCCCAGTTTGGCTCTAGTAAACGCTACACTATATGGCAAATGTAAAGTCATGGATCAGCCACAGTATAATCCGATGTCTGAAATACTGTAGCACATTGTACAGTGATATATTTTCACACACACACTGTTTGACAGCATGTGTGCAAAGCTGCAGTACAGCAGCAGGCCCAGACGGGAGCAGTGTTTCCTCTCCTGACCCTCTGGCCTGTTGGGATGCTGGACTCGTAGCTTGACAGGCTGCTAAGCAGCAGACTGTGATAACCTGCTCCTCTGGCTGCTCTGCCCGTCTGCCTGCGCTGTGTGCATCCTGCTTTAGACTTCTACTGTTTGGAACTCTGAGCTTTTCCATCTTCTTGTCACACTACTTAGCTGTCTGTCTCTGTGGACACCAGTGTCCACTCCCATTTCTCTGCTCTTCGCTCGGCCCGTCAGATTTTCTGCAATAGCTGCTGAGCTGTCACTCTTGTTGGAGCTCCACTCATCTTTTGTGCGCCTTTTACCTCGTCTGGCTGTCTGGCTTCCCAGCCGAGAGATGTCTGGATAGGTGCTGGATAACAAGCACCCCACAGCCCCACCACTCACATTCACAGCTGAGTAGGAGAGAGAGAGAGATGAGGGAGGGCAGAGGTAGTGACATAGGACAGCAGACATAAATGATGAACTACGCACACTATGTTGTGTCTGTGTATATAGACATTTAAGACAAAGCCATCTCATTACAGTGGTTACAGTGTCACCTGGATGAATCAGATTAGAAGACTGTGTGGGGAGATGGACTAAACACATAAAGAAACACCATGTCTCTCACACCCTCCACACACGCGCCCCCACAGCAGACCAGCTCCAGACTATAGGCTCTGCACACTCATTATCATGCATCTGAATCATGCTGAAACGCTGTGGCCAGTTACAACTTCACAACTCATTTGTAAAGTGCAGTTCATCATTTCAAATCTCTGTAGCCGATGAAAATGTATACAAATGTCTTAAAGCTAGCCTTTCTATGTCCTGTATTGATGATGAGTGTATTCTAATCGTCAGTCTTGACCTGGTGCTTGTGTAGAAGCATGAAAGTGTCCCAGCAGCACATGGCAGGAAAGTAAATTCTGTATCAGCCTCACTGTCTGTCTTTGATCAGTAAAGCAGCTCCAGAGCTCTCATTCTCCACATTGCTCTGTTGAGCGATAAGAGGAGTTGTTGCTGGCTCGCTTACACCTCCCACGCCCATTTTTACAATCCGCAACACACATGCACACGGGCAGTCTGTGCACCATACATCATACAGGAATCTGCCCTTTTAAAGATGAATTACTCGCTCTGCTCTGTGTCTGCCTCCCCCTTCACATACATTCAACCATACATCTACTGAAGATCCTAAAACGAGCACTGTCAACTTGGCTGTCATCCATTCACAAAACCCGCTCCCCGGCCCGTTCCTCCCTCTTCTGTGTAAACCATGTGTTGTCTTTCCATGCCTTTTGTAGCTCTGGTCAGTGGAGCCATCTTCACAGCTGTATCCACAGTCGGAGAGAGTTTCCGAAGGGAAAGGCCCATCTGACACACATAACAAAGGAATGTGGCCGGACTGTCACAGCTGATGGACACATCTCAGACCTACTCTTCTAATTTAAACTCAGCTGTTTGATTCTTTAATCCCCTCACATTGTGTAATTGACTCAAATAAAACTGTGTTACCATCCTCTCCTCACAAGTGAGACTTCTATTCTAGAGCAGTGTATAAACAATCTGTATTTGTCAGTTTTGGAATGTTTACAAAGCAAGAGATTTACGAAACGTTTCCAAATGTAGATTCAGAATATTCTCTTAGATGGCCAAACTTTTTTCTGAAGGGTCATCCTTCTTCTGATAAGTACACTGTGTTTTTTAATCATTGTCTGGAGTGCTTCTGAAAGCTGGAAAACAATGTGCTAGATTTATGAATTAGACTTAATTTTGGTGAATTGAGTGGGAATGTGTCTCTTATAATACGTTAAGCCCATCTATGGACCATAGTGGGGCTGTGTCTTCTTTCAAGCAGATGATTGTTGGTCCTGTTTGGCTCGTCGTCCATACTTATTTGTTTATGTCAGTTAAATGGACATGTTTAGTTTGATCAGGCATATTGTTGTTAGGTCTGTCACAATAATTACTAAAGGACTTATTGTTTAATAAGTGATTAATGGAACAATATATTTTGGGGCTCAATATTGTATGTACATATTTCTAGTGCTGTAGGGTTAGAGTAACTTCTTTGGATAATTCATGTTTTTTTCTGCTATTTATTTGTTGTAGCTCATGCCTTTTAACAATATTGTACATTTAAACTGGGATAGATAGGGATTATCCTGATTTATGGTTATAGTGTCAGTAGCATAAAGTAGTATCGATATTATAATTGTTGAAGGGGCCGCAAATCCAAGCAGTTATTAGTGTTATAGGTATCTGTTATTACTTAACTAACTGATACATTTTGGTTGATCTCTGGCAAGGAGTCTTCTTCAAACTAAACTCTGACGTCGAAACCTCCTGTTACTTTCTGGCTCTGCCCATCGTCACATAAAAGTGGGCATCTGGTGGACCGGCACCTTTGAGCCGATGGCGCTGTAACCTGGCACAGGCTGCAGAGAGATGGCAGCGGGTGGCAAACACAAACACCGAGAGGCACGGCTGTATCCAGGACAGGCAAGGTCACGGCAGGTTGATTGAGTGCTCATAGGTGTGGGTGACCTCCTTCGCTTCCCCTCTGCGACAAAAGACAAGAGAACAAGAGGAGAGAGGAGAGCAGAGCCCCCATCAGTGCACAGTCTGTTCTACTTTTACTCTGCCGTGTCTGCTCCTGCGGTCACACTGTCACACTCCCATTATTTTGGCTCTTATCTTTACGCTGTTATATTAGGGCAGACAATTTATTAATTGTCCCCATTATTTATGCTACAGGCACCACACGAGGGGTTTTCACACTGTAGGAACCATTTGCAGTTCCTGGAACTTTTTTTTTTTTAATCACAAGCTCCCTTTTGACACAAGTTCTCACAGGAACTGGGGACACAATGCTACTGCTATTGTTGTGAAATATTTTGAATTTATTGTTAAGAGTTGGACAAAGTTTGGATTTACAATGGAAGTTACTACTCAAAAAATACAATATAAAAACAATTCACAGTCACCAAGAGAGTAGCGATAATAAACTTCATTCATTCTGTTTGAGCTTACTTTTTGTGCATCACATTTTAATGAGCATGGTTTACAGTGCTCAAAAGAAGCAAAAAGAAGGGAGAACCCATATAGTTAAATATACAAATACTAATAATAACAACAGTTAAATGAAGTTCCACTTATGGCCATTGTCGTGAACTCGAGCAGGGGGAACCTGTGGCTCCTCTGACAAGTTGCAGGAACTTTTTGGTACTGTGTGAAAACTCCTATTATGAGACATTTTATGTAACTGAGGACTCCAAATAAGCGTGTGGTGGGAAAAAAAAACTGTTCTGTTTGACATTCTTGTTCTTCTAAAGCTATAAGGAGATAACAGCAAGTTGCACAAGGTTGAAAAGCAGTTCCCCACTTTAATCCCACTTGGGTACTAGTGCACCTCTCGAGCTACATTTTAAGTGTATTAGAGTACATTGCCTTATAATAATGTGTTTTCATTGTGCTTGTTCACAGCCATTGTTGTGCAGCACCATTGATCATACTTAATCAGAGTGACAAACAGGCAGGTTGGTGAGTCAGCGGGCAAGCATGTCCATGTGTGTCAGGGGGCTGCCACTGAAATGTAGCACACATGCTTCAAACCAAATGTGAATAGTGCTGCAGAGTTGATCTGGAGGGCACAGAGTGAGAGAGCATTTCAGAGTGTTGCTCCACTTTGGTTTTGTATTAAGATTTTTAGACCTGCCGGTATTAGACTGCATCTGTCCTTGGCCATTTACGTGTCTGCCATCCATTCAATCCATCTCCCCCAGTCTGCTGTGCTTTTACTAGCAGGCTTTAGAAAGGGGTTTTCAACTCCCACACTTGCTCTTCTTGCTGGCCCCTTTCCCTGTATGGAGAATGTTTAGTTGTTTTATCATTTCATACACAACCTCGAAGAGCAATTGAGTTGCAAATTGCTGCGTGTATATGTGCCAGACTCTCTCTCTTCCTCTGGGATTGTGGAACATTTCTCGCTCCTTCTCCCCTTTCGCACATTCGCTCACACCTACCTTCTGCCTGGGTTTTAAGTGCTACGATACAGCAACAACTGTGAAACCAATGTTTCATTTAATACTGTACATAGCCACAAGACACTTAACATTTCCAATGGAAATTAATTTCTCAGTAACAGTGAAAGCTATAGTTATACTGTTCAGATACACCGAGTTTATCTCTTCCGTCTATATCCATCCGTATTATTGTTGATGGATAAAGTGGTTAATTCCTAGTAACCTGGTAAGTGTTTTACACGCCACAAGCCAAATGACTTTTGCCATGGACTACACTTTGTAATCTAGATACTATGTTAATTGCTTTAACAACACCTAAAAGTTTAGTCTGTTGTTGATTAGCTTGTTTGCTGATTAGACCTCAATGTGATGATTCTCAACTGGCCTGATTGTGGCACTGATGTTAAGTTGTCACAACCTTCTTATAACACTGTTATGAGTTCTGATTAATTTCATGAACTGGAAAAAAGACAAAAATGAACTGTACTCAACCTCTATTAACCATTTTGCTCTCCCCCAGAGAGAAAACTCTAAAAGGCTAAATAGATGCCAAACATGCTTGGGTTATATAATGTTCACATTCTTAATTAACAATATCTAGATGAAGCAGAGGGCTGGATGTGAGACGTGAAGCTTCATGTGCTTTTTACAACCCACTGTGACATAATTTCTACATTTAGTTCAACTAGCCTTGGTGCTCATCCAGAATCTATCTTTCCGGATGTTTCTAACAGGTGCCCCACAGACTGACCTGTATCTGTGTCAGCTGAGCCATGTGGCCGGGTGCAGAGTGTGTCCCATAGGTGTGTATGTGTGTTGGCACGCAGCGCTGCATCCTCCAGGGGGGTCAATAGGGCCACTAACTGTAAGCAGATCTTCGTGGGCATCAGCAAATCCCTCCAACTGGAGCATGTGGTCCTCTATCAATTTCTCTTCCACACACAAGTGCTAACCCGGCCTCAGCTAGCACATAATCACTCTCAATTTATGCATTAAAGCAAGATTCCAATTACAAAGTTTCTTCTTTGATTTTTGTGAAACATTTCAGGAAAATATTTTGCATAAAAACGTGTTTGTTTTTGAAAAAAATAAAAGGTTATGATATGATTTTTTTTTTTACACAAATACAAACATATCCACATCAAGATTAGACAAATATGTATTTATAATTTCATAAAAATCACATTTCCCTTGATAAAAAAAAATCAGATTCAGTCAGATTAATCACACTTGAAATATGAATATTCAGGATTAATCGCTTAGTGACAGAATGTCATTCTTCATGCGTAACATACAACTTTACAATTTTAAGCATTTTTGCACTTTTTTTTTTCTTTCAATAATTTCACAAATCTAAATAAATTATCCCATTTAAAAGTAAAATGAACGTGTGTGGTCAAATGTTTCAAGTAAATTTACAGGACCAAACAACAGGTTTATTTGGGTTCAAGACATTTCATTGCAGTGACAGTACTGCTGGGATTGACCTGGTGTTCATGAGTGTTCTGTAATAGTTTGGTGGAATATTTGGCCCATATTATTTGTTTTAGCGCTCACACACAAGCTTTATCTCCATGGCATCTTTGGTTGATTCTGCTGCGTGGAGCAAATCCAAAACCTTTGGAATAAGATTTGAAACAAAACACTTAAAGATTAAATATAGTTATAGTTATTTACAGACGTTTTTTATAAAGAGAGTGAGTTGAAGAAAAAAAATTAGTCATATAAAAAATAAATAAATAATAATAATAAAGACCAGGCAGAAATAGAAACAATGGAAGCTCAGGTATGATTAATCACACGGCTTGATTTGACAAAACACGCTCTTTTAGCTTATTCAGTGAGACTTTTCTGCAGACGTCCCGCTTCAGCTTTACGTGTGAGCGCTAAAACTAGTGAAATGGGCCAAACCTTTCACCAAACTATTACAGAGCACTTGTAAACGCCACGCCAATACCAGCAGTTCCATCTGTCACCATAAATGTCAGTTACCAGTGTAACTATAGTAGTAGTGTATGAAACCACTAAACCTGTTGTTTGGTCATGTTGTCGATTTACCTGAAGCATGGCACACAGATTCAACATGAATTACAATGTCTAGACTTAAACTGTAGTTAGTTGGGCTTTTAAATAATATATTTAGATTTGTGAAATAATACACTTTTTTTTTATAAAGAAAATTAATAGTAATTTAAATGTAATATATATACACACACACACACATATTTACATATATTCATACATTTACTGCTTTGGACTCCGTGTGACCCACAGTTCCTCTCCGCCCCTCTCTTCAGACCTTGGGCCTCTTGCTCCTGCTTTAATGTTTCCACGAAGCGGGTCAAACCAGTCTTGAGTTTCCCCTCCCTCCTCGTCTTCTGCCCATGCTTCCAGGTGGAGAAAATAGACTCGGCTGTCACCCCTGTCCAAATGTGTCCCCACGATGAGAGTGCAAAACAAACAGTAGAGCTGCCTGACAGGTTTTTGAGGAGGGAGGGGGCATGAGAAGCCATTTTGAACCAGGCTCAAGATGGGAAATGATGTATTGCACCTTCAGCTTGTTATACCTTTTGTCTGCAGCCAGAATTCTGCCACCCAAAATGTTGCCTGTTACATCACAACAAATGAATTGTTTACTATACCAATATATCATGAATAAACTGCAAGTTAAGAGTCTTTTGTGGTAACCCTTGGCAACCCCACTGTTGAAACATTATTAATAGTTTATAGAATTGTTGTTATTTTGGCCCAGTCCTTTATGTTTGGCTCAGTCAGTGTCATCCATTTTTGTAGTGATAACTTTTTTCCCTGCTGTCAAAAGTATGTTCCACATGTACCCATCAATTGTCTCCATCCTGGGGTGCTGTATGTCGCAGAAAGATAGATTTAAAATCAATTGGTACATCATTGCGAAAAATTATTTTCAGTGCCTTATTAATCTCAGTCAACAATAGGACAGTCCAAAAAAAAACACACATTATAATGACAATAACGATTGCTACCTGACAACCAAGGTTTTCTATATAAGTATTGAGTAGTGCACACTGTGACATTGCGCTACTAAATAACGTGAAACCTTTTTCCAAGAAAATTCTTCACAAGATTTTGTGCTTCTCCTTTGAGATGTATATGTTCCCATTCTTCGTCAGTCAAAACAAAATACATTTCCCCCCCTCTTTTTATTGACCCTTTGCCCGTATAGTTACAAAATGCCCACTTTGCTATGGCGGAAGTGCTGTCTGTGCACTCAAAATTATGGAAACTCTTGAAAACCTGCCCATTCAGGTGACTTTACAAGTGAAATTGTGATCTTCTGTTGTGCGGTTGGCTGCACTAACAGACCTGTTGATGAAGACAGAAGACAGCGATGATTAGAAATGATAAACCAAAAGAACTGGAAGCACTCAAAGTACTCAGGGATTTGCACTGAGCACTTTTTTACAAGGTAGTCAATGCTAATGTTACAAAACGATCACGAATATGTGAAACGATCGGTGTTACATGACATGGCAGGTCTTTAGCTGTTTACAAAGAGCCAAGTGAATGAAAATGAACATGTATGAATGCATGCACAATCCAACTTGCAGTTAATGGATATATTTACAAACTACTTACGCAGAATATGTTTTATTGTATCAAATTCAAGTGAAAAGTATTATTTATTTGTGACTTTTTCAAGTAGCCCACCCCTCCTCACAGGTTTACATCAATGGAGCTCATTGATCATCTATCATTTAGAATAATCTAAATAATCTAAATCAACCTTTTCTCACCTCAGAGAAGAGTTTTGTGCTTCATTCATTGATTCTGTAGAAATGTGCGATGTTTTTCAGTCCCCTGGATCAGCTTCCCAGCGTGCAATCTTTTTCAAAAAAATATGTCCCACTTCTGGAACTGACCTGAATATGCATTAGAAAACATCAAGTGATAATCACCTGCAATTAGTGTGAGTTCTTGTCAGTTTTGCGCCCCCTGCAATGCTGCGTTCACACTTTTCTGCCAATATGGCACACCCTTGTGATCATGTGACGTGGGTGAGGGTCAATAGGTAATAGAATGGCTGTTAAGATCAGTGCTACATTTCTTTTACTCTACTTTCAGTCAAAGGGTCATGGTGATCAGTGTTACTTTGTCTAATTTCCTGGTTGTAATAACTGTATTTATCTATAAAATGCCATGCTTCTCGAAGTCAAAGGATTTTATTTAAAGTATCAAACCTTTTCATTTGTTTTGTTTCTATAATGCTTATAATTCCATTTCAATTCAGATTCTGCAAATGCTTCGCAGATGGTCCTATATGCAAAATAGTTCTTCCCATTTTTAAAGCTCACACTGAATTATATTGTCAAAGTGCCAGGCAAAGAAAACAACAGATTCTTCGAAAGTCCTCCCAAACTTCTCACACAACAGCTTTCTCTTTTGGCAGGTCTGTTGTAAGCACAGTCTTGGCTCATCACTCTTGCGTTTTGTGTGATAGTTGTTTGCTGAGTGTCAGGACGACTTTCTCTGCCTGTGGGCCACAACAGTAGACAAGTTTTCTCTTAAGCTCGGATCTATGTGCTTGCCTTTTTGCCTGTGAGAGCAACAGCACAGCAATCGGGAAACTCCAACTGAACCTCCTCTACCCCTTCAATTCTCTATCCCCCTCCCCTTTCCTCTCTCCTCTTCCTCCCCCGTCGCTCCCTCCTCCCTCTCACTCCCTCCTCCCTTTCACTCCTCATCTTCTCTCCTCCCTCTTCTCCCCTCCTCATGATGACTCAGAGAAATGTGCTTGGCTAAGGCTCCTCCTGCCAAAGTGCAAAGCAATCTGAATCGACAGGAGATTCCACTAGAATCATTTGGCACATTTCAAGTCTTAAGCTTTTTCAGATGTACAGAGTTCAATGGAGTGGAAGAAAAGACTCAATAGACCTAAATGAATTGCTGTTTAACTTGAGTTTAAAATCAGAGGCTGGGGAAGGAGCGTGATGCCAAAACACTGCAAATATACTAAGCTCCTTCGTCAAACCTCTGAGAAGTTAATTTAGAGTTTGGCATATTTACCAAACAATTGAGGGTTTAAGTTTGTGAAGCACTTTTATGATACTTGAAGATTTTAAAATGCATAAATGAGATATGGAAAGAAATATAATAATATATAATAATATAATTCAGTATCAAGAAATAAATTCCCTATATTAGGACTGGGTATTCCCAAGAAACTCACAACACAGGGCTCACGATATTCACCCCATTATGCATATCTCTACAACATTTACTTAGTTAATGTGTTTAGAGTGCTGAAAAACAAAATGCATTGGAATTTTTCATTTTTTATTTTGAGTTACCGTATATGTAGAGAAGATCCACACATACCTGTCATTCACTTAGACCTTGTGTTTAGTTTTAACACTCACACAACTGTCTTTTCTTGTCTTTTCTTGTTTGTGTGTGCTTAAGACCTTAATTTTCAACCAGTGTGCCTTGAGGTTTTACCAGGTGTGCCTTGAAACATTTCTAATTTGAATTCATAAATGGTTTTAATTGAACAATTTACCTTTTTGGATTATCCTGAACATACTTCTAGAAGAAAGTAAACAATCACCATTGCCAACTTCAACCAGATAGTAGCACGGACATTATTTTCCAAATTTTGTACTAAAAGGTCAGATGTGGTAATTTGTAGAATGTGTGCCGTATTATCTTTTCAACCAAACAAAGTGTGCTGCGACTCAAAAAAGATTGACAAACACTGGCTTAAGATTGAATGTGTTTGTATTTGAGAAGATGGCACCAGATTTGTTTAGCTGATTTAGTACACCAGGTCTAAAATATTTGCTCCAAAACATAAATGCTGCTTTAGAACCACATTGTGGAGGGGTCCCTCAGGGCTCGTTTGCTGGCCCGGCACATTTTCTTCTTGGGTATAACACATGCTTTGTTCCCATCTCGATTATCATGTTCCAGATCACACAGTAACCACACTGATCATAACGTCTCCAATATCAGACCCTCCAGTGTATGAATGCCAACAGATCATTCATTGCTGGTCATGCTCCATAATGAGAACAAGAAAGACTTGGAGCTGTGGCGATAAGAGGTTTGAGGAAATGATGACTGTCTGAGCCACAACCGTTATCTATTTATGGAGCTGTGTATATTTGACTGTACAACAGAGCATTGTATGCATACTTAGGTTGAATTGTAATGTAAGAATTACATTACAAACTTACTAAAGCACATGACCACAACATCAGCTTAACAAAACAGTAACATATCTTAAATCTTAACTAGTTCTGTGCTTCAGGGTTGACCATTGTCACATGGTCAGGGCTTGAAATTGACATACTGAATACAACTGAGAAGAGTTTCTACTTTATTTGATAGATGGTCTGCCATATGAGTCTGGATTGCTTTCGATGATAAATTAACAGTGATTTTTACAGCCACAGTCTAAAAATAAAAAGAAAGACAAGCATATTTGTTAAAAAAAACAAGCAAACAAAAAAAAAAACGCAGCATGATCAATATCTAAACACAGTTGAATTATCACTACATCTTGGACAAAGGTGCTTCAAACAAAGGCCTCAACAATGGAATATTATGGAATTTTGTATTTGCTGTAAGCAGGCCCATTGACAGAAATTTGGAAGCCTCACAGCCCCCCACCCTCTAATATAAATTAATAGGGAGAGGGTCCGATCAGAAACCCTGAGGCCCAGGACAACAGACCCCTTTGCCCCCCGTCTACTCCCCTGTCTGTAAGTAAAGCATAAATAATGGTCACAATTACCTTCACTGAATGTCTAGTTTAGCCTGAGACATGTGTAAATATATATGCCCACGTCAACCTCTAGTGATTTGTCCGTGTTGGTTGAAATCCCTGTGAGACAGAGCAATAAACTTCAGTGTTTGCATATGTGCATATATGTGCGTGTGCGTGTGCGTGTGCGTGTGCGCGTGTGCGTGCGTGCGTGCGTGCGTGTGTGTGTGTGTGTGTGCGTGTGTGTGTGTGGGAGTATGAATGCATTAGACAGAAGCGGAGCCACTGCCTGTTTGAAGCCTGCCACTGAGACTAGCATCAAACACTATGTGAGCTCTCTGCCCTTCAGCCTGTAACACACAGCACACATCCCCGAGACATCGCACAACTCTTCCCATCTAGACAGAAACACACTATATCTTTTCCTTTTCTCATAATGGTACATTTGAGGCTCAGTTTCATTTGGGATGAATGCAAGGTTATTTGTATTCAAGTTAAAAGGTGCTTTTCACAACTTTCAGAGGCCAGAGCCAAGTTTTGGTAACAAGAATTTGCAAATTTCCCAGTTTACAGAAGATAAAACACTCTATAAGAAGATGCAGACAGCACAGAGCTGAATTATTTTGACTCAAAATTATCTTGCGATTATCTTGCGATATTTGCGGCTGTTGTGATTGGGTCCATCCACCAGTGGGTCATAGATTGGACCAATCACAGGCAGCGTTGTGGTTTGGGCGGAAGCCAAAGTGGAAGCGTCCCTATGAATTAAAACAAATGGTGACGCTAACGGATGCAGAACAGCCTTTTTAACAGAAACTACTACTTTGTTTTTGAAAAATGTGTGAAAAAGTGTAATTTCTTGAAGTCATCGTCTGAACATCCCAATCAGTTTCCTTCCCATGATTTGTAGAACTTTAATTCAGAGGGCTACATACAGCCCTCTGAATTAAAGTTCTAGCGAGGTTAACTGCCTTGCACTACCCCAGACATCTCTTTATACTGGTGCAGCATTACAGCGCAGGAAGGGTGGGTGGATCTGTCAGTTAAAACAGGTTACAGGCCATTTGGCATTTGTAGTCTCTATACCTTTGTGGTCAGCTTGTTTTTCAACTTCAACTGCAATTAATTAAGCCCCGTATAGGTGTGTGTGTGTGTGTGTGTGTGTGTGTGTGTGTGTGTGTGTGTGTGTGTGTGTGTGTGTGTGTGTGTGTGTGTGTGTGTGTGTGTGTGTGTGTGTGTGTGTGTGTGTGTGTGTGTGTGTGTGTGTGTGTGTGTGTGTGTGTGTGTGTGTGTGTGTGTGTGTGTGTGTGTGTGTGTGTGTGTGTGTGAACGCCTTGGTGACCTACATTAACAGATGCCACATATCTCCAAAAGGAACACAAGAAAGGACTGTCTTTGGTTAAAATGTGTCAGGGAAATTCCTTGGTGACTCACTCGCTGGCTTGCTGTCGGCTTGTTCTAGATCAGGGCTGGTGGAGTTTTGGTAACGTCCACCGGCTCATGTGCCTGTACAAGAATATGATCGCGGGCATGGAGAGACAGGTTTTTTCATTTGACTCCATATACTGTATTTGGGAACTCTGGTCTGTGATACTGAGTCATAGTCTTTTCATATAACTTAATATAGTAGCCACACCCTCTACTACCAGTGGTACAAATTTCAACCAGCACTGTAGGTCTGCTCCAACGCATACGGGCTTTTTTACGCCAATTGGGTCAGAGCCCATTTGAGAATTAAGAAATGATTTCCAACAAAATGGCTTTGTTTTTAATCTATAGCCTTTGAGTCGAGAGAAAGAACCAAAGAAAGTCTGTCAATGTAGTGTTATGGCAACACCAAGTTAGCCCATATACTGTATATAACATTTTTCATGCTAAAAATAGTAATTGCATCATTCATTGAAGAACAGTACTCATGTGATGCAACTTGGGCTGCAGATAAGCACACATGGCATGAGTAGATGTCTGGGTTAAAAGCAGAATTTGATTTGGAAATGAAGAAAGTGCATTTTGAATCCATATCTGTATTTTATTTTTAGCAGAACAGTAGACACATTTCAAATTTTTTCATTTGACTTGAATAATTATTATGTTTTAGACGTTTGTCATGTCAGTCATTTTCATAATAGTTTTGGGTATTGTGTCAGTCTATATAGTCTATGACCAAGATGCAAAAATGTTACGTTTGTGCTATATTGTCCAGGCATGGCATATGTAGACTGGCATATGACTCAACTTCCTGTCACAGTGGGCCTTGATAATTGATCATCTTGAAATCACTGGCTTTAGAATTGTAATGCCTTCGTGGAAGTCAGGGTAATTTATGTGCTATTATAGTTAATGTGTGCATGCTGTTCAATCAGTTTAAGACATTTTCAAACTTAAATGTTCAAATAAAACTTAACAGATTTTCAAGTTGTCAGAACAAGTTTGAATAATCTGGATAAAAAGTGTGCTTTAAAGGGATTAACTTTTGATAACCTGTATTGAATCTTCAGTGTTTGACTTCAGCTTACCTTTTGTTACTCTCCAACGTCTTGGCCCTAACCATTTACTTGATCTGACCGAATGGGACTTAATCTAAAGCAGTGTCACTCTAGGCAGACCTCAAAAAGCAGGCACCAGCTCTATCTACACTCTTACTATTCCTTTTCACAGCGCCTTTGTACATAGAAACATGTGGTTTTACATAACAGTGCTGCTCAATGCTCCTGGCACACGTTTGTATTCCGGGACCAGCATTTTTCATGAGTGAGATCTTTTGTGTTGAAATATTTCATTTATATTATAGCCTTGAAGATGTGGAAGTGCAGTTGCTGAGGGCATACAACGAGAAGTCCAGGAATGTTGGTTACTTATTAACACATATTATGATCAGTGAACTGTTTTGCATTGACTGGCAAAAAGCCAACGTCAATACATATAATTGTGCTTTTGTAGCTCATTTGTTTGGATAACTGAAAAATGTAACGTATGTCACAGGCGCAGAGGGAAAACAATATGGAAATGTGCAGTGCAAATGTTCAAAATGCAAAACCATTTTGGCTGTATGATAACGTTTATTAGATTGAGGTGTACAGTTGTAATGCAGTTGTGTTTCCAAATGAACATGTAGAGACCTCGCCCCACTCCAGTGCAGCGTCAGTGGCTTTTCGTGTATGAGTAATTGCTTAATATCTCACAGGTAGACTATTTTTCCAAAGGATCACTTCTGCCCCCCAGCCCTAATCCTCTCTGTATCAAAGCGAATGCGCTGAATAATCTGGCTTTTTCAGTTGGAACTCTGCCCCATTGCCCTCAGACAATCACCACGCACTGAGGCAGTTTTCCTTCTGCAAATTACCTGCCAGTCAAATTTAGACTCCTGTTTTAGGGTTGCTTTTTTATCAGACAAAAATATTTCTGATAAATATGAATAAAATAGTGGTCATTTGACTCCAAAGCAGATATCACAATTAGAATCACTGCTTCTGCTTGAAGGGTCTACATAACGTAAACATTTTTGGCAATATGCTAACATATTTGCAAAGTAAGTACAATATGCAATTTCTTACATTTAATTATGCGGCCATCTGGTTGTGAAACAATTCTGAATATTCATCATTTCAGCATTTTAGCCATTATCAGCCAGATCATCCATTTATAATGTTTATTGTATTTTTATCTCCTTTTTATAAACAGAAAAAGGGACAAAAGAATAACAATCCTGATAAATCATAAGTGTCATGAAGCTAAAGCTATTAGCACAGTCTATACATGGCATCTACACTGAAGTGTGAATTCAACTCAGTGACTCACACACACATTCTTTGAGTGTAGACCTCTGGTGTGAATACTGGCACAGTGCCTGCAGAAGACTGTCCTATACTGTTTTCAATAGTTTGTGCAAGAGAAGAATTGAATGAGAAATGCCTACAGAACTTGAAAACATTAAAATATGCTGTGAATTTACTGCATACTTGAATGTCTTTATTTTTATGTTTGACAATAGATTGATTTGCTTTGGAGTGTCACATTTTTGTGCATCTGTTCCAGAAGCATCCCTTTTCCTTTCAGCAACTTGCACAATTCAAAGAACAAAGGCACCATTGTTGCCATCTGCAGAAGAAACAATGCATGGACTTTGCATTTACTCTAGGAGTTGTTGCACACGTCGGACAAGTGTCATACAACATCATATTTTAAAGCATTTCATAATATGGATACACCAAATTATGACTCCAAAAGGCTTTGCAGGACCATCCTATATTGCCCACCCGAAAGTAGTCCTCTAAAATCTAAACTAGAAACTTGCAGAGGCTGTTACATCTTAAGCCATAGGCGGTAAATGGGCCATTAACAAATAGAAGAATAATTTATTTTCCGAGGGGAAAAATATAACCTATTTCAACCTGGGCCCTGGTCCCTTCAACAATACTTACCTGACAAAGACACCATAGAGGAGATGTTTCCAACAATAGAACCATACACAGTTTATAAGGTTCTTTTTCATTTCAGAGTTGACTTTGCGTTTGAGTTTCAACAGCTCACTTGCAGTCTTCCACAAAGTGTACATATCACTTGATGTTGCAGTTACATGTCTTGTCAGCAGATTTAAACTGGTTTTGATCTTCTCGCCATGAAGGTAGAACAACAGCATCATCCACAGTGCGGCTTCTTCAGGACTATATCCCAATTTCTGTTGTCTCTTCCATCCTCTGTCTCAATGACGTTTGTTCCAATCTAGCCTATTCACCTTATTCTGCCCCGCCCACTTTTGCCGTTTTTTGCCACAGATACGCACTTTTGTTGTAAACACACTTCCGTTTGACGAGAACTCCGTTAAAGCTAATGACGAACGAGGGAAAAGTCACGCCGCTAAAATGTTACATAAAGTAGGTTGATTTTTGTAAAATGTTTAATGAACATGAGCAACAACGCACCGATTTCCTGGGCGGTCTGAAAACGGCTTTTTAGTCCATGTAGAACTTATTTTCTGTTGAGCTCGTCTGCTCCATGTGAACTAATGCAACGGAAACAAGATGACGGCGCGTACGGCAACTTCCGGAATAAGGTGAATAATGTGAGTTTCTCTTCTCTTTCTCTCTCAAAGAGAATGTGTATTTGTATTTGTCATTCTGTTTTGTTTCACATGAGTTCCTTATGAGCTTATGAGCTGACAAAAGTCTGACTTTTGGATGGAGTTTCTTGCAACAAACGTAACCAGAGGGAATAATAGAAAAGGTTTCAGGGGCTGTTTGAAGATCAAGACGTTTCAACTTCTATCCTAAAGTCATTGTCAATGACTTTCGACTAGAAGTCGAAACATCTCGATCTTCAAACAGTGTCCGGATGACAACCCCTGAAACCTTTTCTACGATGGAACACGCCTGGATGAATGAGGGATTACATCGACCAGAGGGAATAATGTTGAGCTTTGGACCATCCTGATTTAAAGGACAAATCTTATGGAAAAATTTACCTTTTTGAGCTCTTAGCCATGTTCTAACATTGTTAGTCGTCAGAAACACTCTGAATTCCTTCGATGTGTGATGTTTTTCGATAACCAACGTCACTTTTCCGAGAATCTTCTGCTGTTTTAAGTCCTTAAATCATTGCTCTGAGAGATTCTGCTGTCTAATCACAAACAACTGCATCACATCTCTGGACAGCTACATTACAAAACAATGTGGATATGCAAATATGTGTAATTGCCTCTGGAGCCAGTAGGTGGAGCCTCAAAAACAATTCTCTTGAAGGTTATTTGTCATTACTAAGGTTTGCTGTTTTACTCTGTAAACTGTTACTGTGCATCACTTGGTGGAAATAATAATTATAATTGTATTCCCAATTCCGATCCCTGCTTTGTAATTGTAGCCTTATTTACTTCTGCGCACACACATTTCCTACGTGCAGGGCTCTGTGATGTGGTGGAAACCTCTGACTTTTGGCCTGGACCAGTTTTGGTGATTTGAGCCACATTTTGCCACTGGCCCGGTTTGATCTGGCCTCACCACAGCCTCTGCGATCTGGTTCTGCCTGGAGACCAAGGGGGCGGGCTCACAAAGGGGAGGGGCTAATTGACTGAGGAGTTTGCCAGAGCTGATCAGGAGTTTCAATGAGGCTTTTTGTTCCAATGTGACTCACCAAGCTTCAGCCACAGAGAGTGCCTGAAGGGAAGATGGAGGCAGTAACAGCAGTCAACAGTACATGTGGACAAACTAATAGAGAATAGAGTAACTGTGGCCCAAATAGTGTTGTGATGACTGTAGAACAAACCACTCTTGATTGCATGCACGGTGAGTCACGAGTATTGATCTTTTCTGCGGGTTAACCACATCAAGATTACTTAAACTTTTCTCCATCTGCAGTAATGCGTCAGCTTCGTAACTACGTAAACAGGCATGTTTTTGCTCATGGTTTGCACTAAAAAGATGTAATTTGAATTTGAAACATGCAGAGGGGATAGAACGGAAAAGGACTTCAATACCAGAATCAGAAAAGGGTTTATTGCCATTGTTAGTGAACAAAATTCTCAAACTAGGAACTTGCTTTGGCAGTAAGGTGCAGCATATAACATGAATAAAATAGTAGCAACATAAATAAAAGATATAAAATAACTGTACAACAAAATATAAATTCTTATAATAATATTCTTATAATTCTTTTGTAATTTAAAACATATTTTAAAAAGTCTTCAGAATCTTATTAGTCTCGCAGAAGTGCTCCTCACCAAAAGACATGGCTACTTATTCCACTGCATAACATTCATGGATTAAAATCATAGCGGCCCAAACTAGATTATATTTAATTTAATTTATTTCACTGTACACTGGTACACTGTGCCAAGGCAATTTTATTTGTAGAGTACAATTCGTACTCAAAGTAATTCAAAGTGTTTTACATTACAAGAATAAAATAAAATAAACACAATGTTTTAAAATAACAAAAAATACTGCATAATCAAATCAAATGAATTAAGATTTCATATTTTAAAACCAGTAAAATTTTAAAATCAGTAAAATAAAAAAAAAAAGTAATATTTTCACATAGTTCTTTCAGATGAATTATGTGAAAATGTTACAGAACACAAAGTCTGAAAGCGTCAAGAGTACCCAACTAACGAGTATCATAATTTTAAAGAAGCACAGAAAATGCCATTTATTGCACATGGAACAGCTATTAACTATATTAATCAAGTTCTAATAAAAATGCTAGCTAAGTTTTTGTTCTTGAATGCCCCACCTTTTTCCACCAACCCTCATTGTCACAGAAGTGTAAAGAAACCTCCACTCCAGGCACACCCAGGAGCACTTCTGTGGCCCCCTCAAGTGTTCCACTGTGGCCCGATTTACCATCGATGTCTCAAAACCATCTGACCGGCCCGTGTTAACAGGTGCCTATTTTTGGACAGCGATGCCAAAACTGTCTGCTTGCACTGGACATCGGAAAAAACAGGGATTGCTAAGAGGGAGTGCTCACTGTTCCAAGTGGGATCAGGGGGGTCCTCTTGTGTTGAGTGTGGGATAGAGGTATACTGCGTAAACCTCAGGGAATACTGTGTGTACACTGACTGGCAAAATTTGATTCTTCAGAAACTACTTACTCGACTCTCAGATTTCAGTGTAAGTGCATGGCTCGCTATGATGCAAGTAGTATCAACTGTGCTGCCTGGTCTTTTGCAATGAACTCAAAAATGAATGGTTATTGCCTATTGCTGCAGCTCCTGCACATTCTCCCAGGTCAGCTGATCAATCTTTACTTGTTGTCCCAAAAACAAATAGAAAAACAAGGGGAGATCGATAGACCATAGATCATTTCTGTCTTTAAAAACACACTGGCTTTTAATTTGGAATGTTGACTTTAGTTTTTAAATGTGTGTTTATTCTGTTCTTTATTCTGTTTTATATTGTCTTATGTGCATTTGTGTGTTAAGCGCTTTGGCTGACTTGTTGTTTTTAAAGTTCTCTACAAATAAAGTTGAAGAATGGATTGGATTATTTGTTGTTAATTTTGTTTCAACTTCAGTTGTTTTGGTTTGGTGTCAAATTCTTGGCTACTCAATTTTAATCTTAATTTAAGACTTTTGCTTGTTTTAAATTGTGTTTTAACCCTTAGCTAGACTAAGTTTCCAAATCTGGCTACAAATACATACAGTAGTAGACCAAAAACTTTTTAAGATTTGAAATTGATATCATAGTACACAGCATGCCTATTTGTACAAACTCGGAGGATATTTCTACATTTATTCATTTTACTTGGGGCCATTGGCAAGAGAAGCCAGGCATTACGTTTGAACTGCACTCAGTGAAAAATGCATGAGGGCCCTTTGGGAGGGAGCTTGATCAACAGGTTGAGCAGTGGAACATGCCAGCGTCAGAGCGGGGCATCTGCGTGTGCCTCTGAAACACCATCTCCCTCTGTGGGACCAGACATGTGCACGGCAGAAGAGTTCAGCCACAGAGCAAAAGGCCAGTGTAGCTAAACAGTCGCTTTTTTGTTGCATTTTGTATTTTGAACGTGTTTTAAATATTTATTGGGAACTGATTTTTTTTTTTTTCTTTTTTACTTTTTTCTTGTATTTGATTGTACCTGATGATGATGATGGTGGTTAAATTTGAGCTCTTTGCTTGTTTTAGTTCATAATTCCCACGATTAACAATTATAATGCAGACTGTTATTTTAACTAAAACATTATGCTCCGAGT
Source organism: Rhinogobius similis (assembly GCA_019453435.1). Taxonomy (NCBI): domain Eukaryota; kingdom Metazoa; phylum Chordata; class Actinopteri; order Gobiiformes; family Gobiidae; genus Rhinogobius; species Rhinogobius similis. The sequence goes on along the minus strand of CM033622.1, from coordinate 23,910,352 downwards.
TGGCCTGGTCTCCTGTTTTGGCCTGTGCTAAAGCTAAACAACTTAGAAGACTAGAACTGAATGCTTGGAAAGACTAAAACAGATCTAAAATTATATTCAGGCCTTATTCATCATTTCAATATGGTAATTCTGCAATAGAAATATTGGCAAAATGTGTATACTGCCACTTTTATTTGGCTTTTAAATTAAAACTATTTGGAAATTAAATAAAAATGGTATCATGTTGAAACTAGTGCTGGGTTTTACTTTTTTTTTTTTTTTTACTGAATGGGAAGCTTTTGTTGTGAGCTGAGATATAGAACGTTTTAGAAGTAAGATTAGTGATGTTTAACATAACCCTAAGCCCCCATTCTTCTTTTCCTTTCTTCTTGCTTGTTGCGGACATTGAACACACTCACATCTGACCTGAGAGTGGACAAACACGGGCCAGTTCCTCCTCATGTTCCTCTAATGTGTCCCTCGTGCTGACAGTGTGGGGCTGCCAGCATTGTTCACTGCAGCTGTGTGTATTTACCAAACGCTTAGGGCCGACGGTTTACCGTTAAAGTAACGCTGAGTACGGGATCAAGTGCATCTATGCATTCTTCTAAATCTCGCATGAAGTGAAGCATAGAAAAAGGTGTGCCTGTTTGCTTATGGACTCTACTGGTCATACTGGACTATAGGCAGTTCTTCTCGAGCAGCAGAGTCTGGGTGTGACTGCTGGGCCTCCTGGTGCCGCTGCTTTATTTTAGGGTAGGCCCCTCGGTGGAGCTCCAGGGTTGGGCTTTGCAGCTTTATGAATGGGCCTCATGATGCAGCACTTGGGTGTGACAGAATAATGGCATCCCACAGTGAGTTTGTTCAACATTAAGATCAATTTGAAAAGAGAAATACAGAGAATCACAGTGTGTTTGCATGTCTAATGGCCCCAAATGAAAACATGTGGAAATGCATAAAAAGCTATTCTAATACATTCAATGTGCTCAAATTAGTATCTAGACTAAACATATAATTCTATCTTCATACCACACTGAAACACACAATATGTAAATGTTCTGATTAGGATTGCTTGATTATTGAGCTCATAATTCAAATAACATTTCGAACAATTACTTCTATATTGTCAAAATTATTCTGTAAAGTATAGACTGAATACATTTTGTTAGTAATGTTTTAGAAAATGCCTTTGCTTCAGGTTTTGAGGCAAAAGGACTGCACTTATAATTCTGAACAGAAGGCAATTTATTGTATTAATGATTACAACAATTAATTGCACAGCCTTATTTCTGACACATTCTAGGAAAAATTACATTATTATGTTTCTTATAATAGTTTATTATTCCTTCCTCCACTAATAAAGTCATAAATAGTGCAAAAAACTAAACAAAAAAATATGCTTTGTTCATTTCTCTAATGCCTGACTTATAAGATTAAATTGGAAAACATTTTAGGCGCCTTTTAGCATTACTGCAACTGTGAATACATTTAGAATTTAGAACTCCCACACAACCGACCCAAAGCTCCTATTATCTTGTTATTTTTATTGATTGAATTTATTCTTGTCCAAATTGACCAAAACACAGTATCAACAAATTCTCAGTGTGATCGGTTAAATGTTCTGTGCACCTTGGCAACAAGATATACCACTCATTGCCAGGATGTTATTTTTAATTTTATACTAAATTGGTGAAGACATGTGAAGGAATGTGTGGTTAGTGAAATATGTGTGTGTAGGGAGTCACTTTTGACAGGAGACATTGTTCATAAGATTAGACATTTTAGACATTCTTCATTTCCGCTCGTTGATATAGCGCAGCAGCATGTGACCTCCCCGAAGGAACAGTTTGTTTGCGTGAGGAGGTCTGAATCAGCCTGTGTATGTGTATGGGTTTCTTCTTAGATCATTCTTATACTCTTTTTGCTGTCACTTTACATATTAATACATTGCTGATTACCAAGTCTCATAGCCAATTTTGCAGCTTTAACAGATTGTTTTCCTGACCAGACGCAACAACTTTCTCTTTGTATTTCATTCCAAGATTTAAATCTGGTGAAAACTTGAATCTAGCGTAGTTTTCAAGGCACATAACGATCCAGTCAGAAGAGAAATCAAGCTGTTTTTGTGTTGTTACTGGATATATGTGCACAAGGCAGGGATCCACAAAATGCTAAGATTAATTATATTGGTTTAAATATTGTTCATGTTTGGTTATGACTTTGTGACGCTTTTTGGAGTGACATTCAAATCTTTAAATCTTCTTTGGCCATTTTGGATTGGACCAAATTTCCGAAGTCCAATTATATAGGATGATTATTATTATTTCTCATATCCTTGCAATGAGTACGACTTAAATGAACATAGCCTAATATTCTGGTTCATATCTGTATTTAAAATCCACAGCGCATCTCTCACATTTGACTCACCTCATTACGCTAATACACATCTCACTGTGCGCCGCCTCCATCCTCTTGTTCCAGCAGATAATTAACCATGGACACATATGGGCCCGCAGATTCAAAGCGCTTTTCTTCTGGATTTCCACACGGCCGTCAGCATTGCAGCAGACAATTGGACCTTTTCATATCAGTGCAGCGGACAAACTCTGTAACCTTAGTGAATGCGCCACTCATTTAAAGTGCCCGGGGACAGCTCCTCTTAACGACACCACCTTGTGATGAGGCTTTTCAAGACCGCACACACTTAACGCACAATTTGATTTCATGCTGGAGTTGTACACACTGTGGTATCCTCCTCAGTGAACGTTTGGACACATCGTGAACTTTTATTGCCATCATGTCCTTCAATTTACTTTTGCCTGTGTGGAATGGTTTCTTTATTAGCCATTTTCAAACCTGAAACATAATATGCTCTGACCATAAAACCAAAAGTGCAAATATTGAAATGGTATGCTCCACAACAGGTGCAAAAAATGGAGATGATATAACAGTAATAGCCCTGTTGGTCTGGAAATGTAAAATATAGTTTTACCTCAGTTAAAGTGCCACTAAACACCCATAGCAGAGCCTTCTTTGCCCAGATGCAAATTTGAAAAATGCTCCTCAGTGGGCAGTGCCTGGAGGTTCGGGGGGGGCATGGGCGTGTGCATGGGGGCGGGCTCTAGGCCTGTGATTCACAGCTGCCTGAAGTAAACATGGCGACCAATTTACACAGTTAATCAGTTTTAAAAAGTGGTTGTGGTGTTTAGGGGCACTTTAAGTTGTAGTTTGTTGGGGAAAAAAATACTTAATTGAGAACTAAAGTTGTAAATTATCGGCAGTACAGTAGTGCTGAATTCTAAAACTCAAAAACCGTTAAAGGTGTTATTAGGTATTATTATTTGTCTAATTATAAATATTGTGCAATTTATATGAATATCCTTGTATACAGTATGGTTGCTGGGTAACAGTTATGGAATTACCTCTTCCTCTGTCACATCTGCTGCTCTTGTTCAACCAGGAATTGATCAAAATGATAAAAAATGGTCAAAATCTTTAAAAAGTTATAAGTAAATATAATCATTCAACACTGTCATGCACTTTAAGGTCAGTACTGTAAAACACACACACACGCACACACACACACACACACACACACACACACACACACACACACACACACGCACACGCACACGCACACACACACACACACACACACACACACACACACACACACACACACACACACACACACACACACACACACACACACACACACACACACACACACACACACACACACAGCAGCTTGTTTGTCTCCTTGCCTTGTCTAGAATGTTCCACAGGGTTGAATTAAACTTATCCATCTTGCATTTATTCAGTTACTACTGTATTACAAGTATTTATTGCTAAAATGTACCTGGCCTGGTGTCACCTTCTTGGATTGATTGATTAGTTTAATGCCATACTTTGGAACACTCCAGGGAGAGAAAGTAGTTGGTAGACCCCTCCATCTGAAAAGTTACATAATGCACTTTTAACTGAAAGGAATATCTTAACTTTTAATAATGTAATTTATCTATTACTAGTATTTACCTTTTTGGTCCCCATGAAGTGAAGAAAAATGTGATGACTATCCGCCCACAAGGTAAATTAAACTAACATACTATATCTAGCATAATTCAATATCAAACTATGACATTAAGAATAGACTTTTATGCAAATGTTCTTGCTTTCAAAAAGTTCCAAAGTTGGAGGTAGTACAGTGCAAAGTTGAAGTTTGAAGATTAATATTGCAAACATTTACCAACTACATTAGTATCAGCTCATTAGCATATGATTTCACCCAGACACATAAATTTGGAAGTACATTTTATTACAGCTGTTGGGTAATTAGATGTGCAGTCTATAAAAGTTCTGACTGATCATACAATTATTTTATAAGGTGTTTAATAATGGGAGGAAACGACACAGATCATTTCTTTGACAATAAAATATATCTTGAAGATGAAATGACAACCGCACGAGGTGCCGTCAGTGAATTATTTGCATTTAGCTTTGCATGAGAAGCCTAACTGTGTGATGAAGTACATATGAGATAAACTGTCACTGAACCCTGTAGGTAAAAGCCACAAACTATTGCACCATTGAAAAAGTTTTCTTGAACACAAGTGACTTCTCCTTTCTTGTAATGTTAACTGCCTTTGGGTCAAGCAGCTGATTTATTGACAATGCACCTCTCAGGCTCTGTGCTTTAAAAGGGGATTTTTAGCTCAAACATTTTATGGCTTTTTGAACCACGAGACACACTGTGGCGAACCAAATGGAGACCTCATGACTGCCCATACACAGGACGGGGAGTGCAGGGGGGGAGGCAGTTTTCTCCCCAACAGGCGCTCGCTGTGGGACGCTTTTGTCCGATAAGAGGTCACGCACCACACCCAATTTAAGTCATGTGCTGCTCATCATACACAAGACAACAGGGATGTGTTCTGTGTTTGGGTCTTGTGTTTAGTACACAGCTATATTAAACAGATATACACTGCAGTTTCTTTACATAAAATTAGCAAACTGTAAATTATCAGAAGGGAAACATTAAAGGAATAGAAGGAGGAACTGGTCTGTTAAATCTATTCTTGGATCAGCTGTGAGCATGTTCAGCGTCCTCACACAAGAAGAAAAAATATTCTGTCAGTCTATGATAATACAGTATTAAAATAGAATTATTATTTATCAACTTCAATATTGAGTTCATTTGTAGTAACTGGTAAATTAATGTGATCAAACTGTGCAACAAACTTACAACAAAGTATAAAAAGTGCACATCTATAATTAAGTAGGTAGGTTTACTGGTCTATTTCTATTTCTGTTTTAAAATAAGATGTGAAAACAAATTGCGTTTAATTTAGCCAAGTATTTGATCAGAATTGGGTTTGTGGCTTTGTGAAGCTGCTGCAATGGTGCTTTTCCAAAGAATGAAAGACAGAGAAGGGCAGGAACAGAGGCTGCTCTCTGAGTGGGTGTAAGGGCCTGGGTCAGGGGCTACGAGGACTTGAGGACCCTAACTGTGCTCCAGGGGACGCACTGCACACCCACGCTCACTCTGCTCATCCTGGACCACGTCTACACTCTCAGAATGTAATCTGTGGGAGATGAGATCAGACATTTGAGCACAAATATAAATTGATTATTGCCTGTATTTATTTAAGCTTTGTTGTTGGGGAATTGGATAATAGTACTAATCTGAATAGCTCACTAACTAACACAATTATTGACAGCCTATTTGATTTATTGCAGCAATGATGATATACATCTTTTGGCGAAAGACCTTTAAATGTATAAATGCGGTGAATTACCATAATTTGTGTCATCACAAATGGTAACTTAATATAATAAATTTGATTGTACAATTTGATTGTAAAATTGTAAAATCCAGCACAACTATTAGTGACTTTCATCTCAAAACTGAATGCCTAACTTAAACATTCTGTTGCATGTTGAAAGGTAATGCATCTTTCTTAAAAGAAACCACTAAACGATAAGCGATACAGAGAAACGCTGTGGTCTTCAGACCCTGGCTGACTGTGGAGCAGAGCTGACACAATGTTTTCAGTACAGACAGTCATTCCTGCAGCATGTGAAAAGAACTGGCTCTGGGACAACAGTCATCAAACTGAAGGGGGAAGCCCGACTCAGAAAAGCTTTCACTTCAGATCATTTGTTTACATTTTATTAACCAAGTGTTGGTTTGTTGGAGTGAAATTACCCATACATTGGACATCAATCACCTAAAAATACATGAACTGTCTTACAGAGCCACACTCCGGCCAATAATAACATGCTTGTATTTAATGACTATAAAACATTTGAAAAATCTGGGTCACCTCTTAATGTAACAATTATAATATATATTTCTTTCATTCAGATGAAGCCTGACGACTGACTATTTAACAGTTGCTCTAAGAACATGCTCAGCAGAGAGCAGATACTTATAGGCCCATGAATATGGGACAATCACTACAAGAGCACATTTTATGGACTAACTGCAAAAAAAAGTATGATTAAAATCATATAGATTTGATGACTAATCTGGTTCATGACTCAATGCAACTAATGAGCTCAGGTACCACAATGGTCTGTCTGTGTAAAGTATAAATACATCAAAGGTTTTGAAGGACAGTCCATATAAAACTTTGGAAAAACAAACCACTGCACTCAATTTTCTCTGCTCAAAAGTAGAAACAAAACCATATTTTGTAGTTTTACTTTTTCCTTAGTGAAACTTTTTATATAATATACATTTTCTTTGTTGTAAATTGTACATGAATACAATAAAATAAATAAAATGTTTTAAAAATGTATATAGGACTGGGCAATATGCAAAAAAAAAAAGAAAGGAATCACAATTGTTTCTCATCATATTTATTATTGAACATTTTTTTATTTGATTTGAATAAGAATAGAGTCTGAAAAGCTTTATAGTTGCCAGTGAACAGATTTACAAATTGGGAATGTGCTTCAATGACACGGTGCAACACAAAACAATGAACAACATTAGCAAAATAAAACTATGCTTAAATGAAAGAGTGGCTGTGCACTTCTCAATCAAAAAAGCACCGTGCCTATTATTGATTATTAGAAATGACAGCGCCTTGATCTTGATTCATTGCACAGCCCCTCTCCATTAAGCCCAGGTACAGAAAATTGCATTGTGTACTTACAAGCACATCTTATTTGAAATCTAAAGCTCACTCCAATCCCTCTAACCTCGCGCCATATTTACCCAGACAGATCAATGGAGCACATCCCTCAGACCTTGGACTCCCTCTGAGCCTACAGGAGGCACTAGCTCCTGTACATCTCCACGCGGCTGCATGTGTGTTAGTATGGCATGTCTGTGATGTTTACATGCCTTATCTGTGCGTGGGAGTTTGTGCATATGTGCTTACTCATCACTGCTCTGCTCCACGAGGGCCGAGGGGAAGCAACACACTGTGGATGAGGGAGGCTGTGCTAATTATGTTCAGTCTGTGCCGCAAAGAGGGAAAAACCAGCTACAATTAAAGTGTTACGGAAGAAAAGTCAAGTGATTGTAGTCAACCTTTACCGGATAGATCAAAGTACAAATGAACAATTTTAACAGAGAGATTTCATTAGCATGACAAATTAGTACCAGCCCAGATTTTAAATGTTTGCTTAACAACAACTGACATTCATGTTTATCAAATACAACAGACAAAAATGATTTCAGGCCATGTTCATGTCTTGTTCAATATTTATTTATTAATAGTAACATTTATGGATGCAGCGTTTCAAAAAAAGAAAATGCTATTAACACACCATTAAAGCATACGATCAAACAAAATATGGAAGCCTTTTAGTACATTTTTCCCCCTCATAATTATTTGTTGACTATTTTCAGATTTTCATAGGATTTCATTGAAAAAAAAAAACTATCAATATTAATTTCCTGAATATAAACAGTACAGACTTTTAATCATTGCTCATCATTAACTCTTCCTCTTTTTTCAAAATCTGAATTCTGCTCCAAACCAAATGCTTTTACAGAAAAACACACTTTATTTCTATTGTCGGTGAACAAAATGTACAAACTAGGAATGTGCTTCAATGACACGGCGCAATACAACAATGAACAATAAATAAACAATGATCAAATAAAAGGCATGCATAAAAGACACAAGATTAGCTCCAAACCTCTGCAACATTTCTTTTAAAAAACATGCCATTAACATATTATTAAAGTATAAAATAAAGTACAAAAGTCATTTACTTCATTTACTTAATTCTAGTCACTTAATTCAAATCAATTAAGTCATTTACTTAAAATAATATATATTTTATCACTTTATCAAAAACAAAAACAGAATTTCATCAATTTATTGATTGTTTTTATCACTTATTTCTAATCTTTTTTATGATATTGTAATGTGTGAGCAACTACATCCAAGTAATTTTGTGGATCAATAAAGTTTGTCACACGAGCACAACCTATAACACATTATATAACATCAGGCATGTCACCTGAGCAGTCGCTGTTACATTGTGTACATGTTTAAGCGCTATGAAAAGTCAGTTGGCGTGTGTCGGTCTTATGGCAGTAACTCACCATGACGACAGTCTGTGCTCCTCGGCCCGTCTCCGCTGGTGGCTGCTGAAGCCCGTGAAAAAGTATCTCCTGACCGGGAGGCCCTCTGGGTGAAAACAGGACAGTGTCATCATGTCGTATTATTGGCAAGCTTTTCAACTCCACAATAGGTCCTGACTCACAGCTGAGAAAGTAGCCGGGACATTTATGCCCATTGATTTGTTCAGTGTTTGTCGTTTGCTGTTGATGAATGCCAGTGAGACGGCTGTAAAAGCTGTGCCGATGCAGTCTCTGGGCAGTGGCAAATATATATAGTGAGCAAACATTTCAGAACGGTTTACATTGTGTGATAAGTAGAGTGAGCGATAGATCCAAATGTATATAACATTGTGATTGTTGTTTTGAAGGTGTAGACAATTTGAATATCTAATATAGTGTTAAGTTTTAAAAAGCTGATTAAAAAAGGGGAGCAAAAATAAAGTAAAGCATATACGGTGATACTTCGACACGTTATGTATTTATTTATTTGTAATATAGCAACAACGCTAATGTTTTGTGATTATTTTTTGTAATTTTAGTTTTTCCCATTTGTCCTATGATTAAACTACATATGTTTTAAGACACTGATTTAACACTTTGTTGTAATGACAAAACACCATCTAAATATCGTTATCAAAACACTCCAAATAAATATCTAGACATTCATTTTGTCAATATTTGCTGCCCTTAGTGTTAAGTATTTCATTATTTATTAGCTGTGTTACTGTAGACTGACACGTTGACTTAGCACTGGGCCTGGGGAATACTCTGTGAGATTAGTGAGAACAATATGTAGTCGAAGCCCTTCAGAAGGTGGCGTTTACAGCAGACGAGGGGAAGGGACTGTCATCACTGAAAGAGAAGTGAGACATGATGGTTACAAAGAGTACACATTTATACAGCGCCACATAAAGCTTCTACACATTAGTTATTCATCATCTACTTCTTATTCCTCAAGGTGGCATATTCATTCACTATAGGAGCAACAAATCTGGAAAACCCTTGGGGAGATCACAGTGATATCTACCTGGAGACATTGCAGATTGGTCAACAGAACTGTATTTATTTCCATAGCTAATAATGTCGAGTGTTTACCAACGTTTTGATAAATTTCGACAGTTATATAAATAGAAGGCTGTCTCAAATAATAAGACATCTTTTTTGAGGTAGATAAAATAGAGGTAAAGAATCAGTAATGTCACCGGTATCATTTCTACTTTCAGAATTACTTTTCTCCCTGATCACTATGTTATTCAAACATCATTCAATACTGATTAAAGTAAAAAATAAGTCAGTTTGGGGGTATACAACTAATATGTCTACGTGTCAACACTCATAAGAGGTCATGATCTATAAATGACAGCATAATCTGACGTCAAGACGGAGCGTTTAGCACTTCCACAGAGCAAATAAGTCACACAATTCCACCTCCTCTGTTCCTGCATCACATGTGTAACCTCTCACTCATGTGTCCCATAAATACTCGCCGTTTCCACGCAATGTCATGTTGTTGCATGAATAGTCTTTTTGTGAGAGTCACAGGTCTCTTTCCGCGTGTGAATTGTATCGCTGTTCTTTCGCCTGACGTGAACTTTTCTTCATTTTCATAATTCCTCACAGGAAATTAGGGCGCTGTTAAAAAATCCAGATGCAATGCTTAAAATCCACCATTATATCTGTCAAGCTGCAAGTGACACCTCTAAATTGTGGCAATGTTCTTCCTCACCTTATTCATTTTCAGTGGAACTAATATGATCTTGGTTGTGTGAAACCCAACACAGGCAGAAGGGAAAGCTGTTGCCTCTGGAAGGATTGAGCCGTGCGTGCCAACTCCAGCATATGGAAGGAGAGAAAGACGAGAAGCTGGCTCAATGAAATAAGGCCATGTTCATTTATAAACTAAAAAACCATCAGTGTTGTGCCATATGAAAATGGTTGTAGAAGAAGTAGTTAGTAGTAAGAAGTATATATGCCTGTACTCTGACCCACTTTTTAAATATGGCGTCCGACAACTCGATCTGACCAGGCCCCTGTGTGGTCTTCCTTTCTTTCCATTCGACACCCCCATCTCGACCCACCGCCACCTCTCCCCTCTCACATTCGGGGCCGCGTGCGCTCCGTGGGCCAGTCCGGGCTTGTTTATGTAGCGCGGTGCAAAATGACGACAGGCCTGAAGCTGAAGCGTCACAAGACTCCACTCACAGAAAACAGGCTGTCTGTCAAACAAGCGTGACATCTGAGGCATAAGGCAAGAAGGATGAGGAAAGGCACACTAAAAGAGGTGTCCCACAAGGAAAACTGGAAGATAGTCTTGCTGCTCACATGGAACCAGAGACCCATAATTGTGGCAATATTTCTAAAATTGTGCAAAAAGAGAATGGGCAGAAAAACAAGAACGTGTGCTGCTGACACTGTGTAATACAACTGCGCCCAGCTAGCCAAGTGTCAGCATCAGTACTTTCCTGTTCCTATGTCTGTTCCTATGGATTTTTTTTTTTTGCCAAGTTGCAAGTTAAAAAAAAAAAAAAAAAAAAAAAAACAATTAGGATTAAAGATTAGGCAGTGGACAGTGAGCTGCAGGTGGACGTCACTAACTTTACGAATGAGGACATTTCTGTGTTTAGAAAGGGAGGACTTAGACAACGCATTTCACTGAAACGTTGTGAATATGATTATATTTAAGATTTTACTAAAGATTTTGTCTATTTGTTCCCAGTTTGACAGTTTTTATAATGTTTATAATTGTACTTCTTGTTTGGCAATGGGCAGAAAATATGACATAGGTAGAGGTAATTCAACAACTGTTACCTAGCAACTATTTTGAAAAAAAAGGCCAAAATCCATATAAATTCGAGAATAGTTATGATTTGACAAATAATAATACCTGATAATAACTCCTTTAATTTGTTGAATGATGGTTTAAACTGTCAGAAAAATGTGTCGGTTGTGTGTAAATTGTCTATATTTTCAATGGATCGTCACTTTTTGATGACATAGGTGGAGGATTCCGTTTTAGAACTCAGCTCATCTTCTTGTAATGTGAAACTCTTATTTGCCAAAATTTCTTCACAAACTGCAATTTCACAAATGTAAAACTATAATAAATAATTGCCACAAGTGAGATCTCATCAAATTAAGTCATCATTATTTTTTCTTTTTTTTTTTTATTATTATTATTTTAAAAAATTGAGAACCTGTCATTAATAAATATTAAAGGTCTACTATGCAGGTTTTTTTAGCTGATGGTCCATAACCTGATTTTCTCAAGAAAACAAAAAAAAGAAAATAGTTTTTGCTTTGCCTGGAAGGTTCTACAGTATGACAGAAACGTAAGTAACGAAAGTACTTGGTTTGCTGCTTTTCTCCAGGAGATTGCTTGGAGAATAGAATGTTTCATACCCTCCACCAGCAACTACATAATGCATTAATAAATTAAAATAACAAGCAAATTAATTTACAAATGAAAGCAATTGGGCAGTCTTTACTTTGAATTTTAATTGGCTGGTGTTTTACGTTTTAATAAAAAAAATTGCATTAGCTGTGTGAGCCATGTAGCTAGCCAACACAAAAAGTGTTTAAATTACAAAAAGTTAAAGTCTTCAAATTTTGAAAATGAAATTAAAATAATGGTCCTGGATACATTTGATAACAAAAAATCAAAGGCCTTCATTAAATGTTGAAAAATAATAAACAAACTAAATTACTAAAGGAGGCCAAAAAAGTATCGAAGAGAAGTAGGCACATGATTTGATGTAGTAGGAGAACACTGGGTGAAAGCTGAAGCCTTTGGCAAGCTTAGTTGGCAGCCATCTTTTGCTTTCGCTGGCTTGTTGGCACTGACTTAGCCTGTTTGGTTATTTTATAGCCAAGCAGGAGTTACAACCAAGCCAATTTATTCAGTACAAGGAATTGAGATTTTTGAGTGTTTGGCTGGGTTAATAGAAATTTCAAGTACCATTATTTGAAAAGAATTTTAGAATGCATAATTTAAATTGGGAGGCTTTAGGACAGTTGCCCTCTGATTACTGGTGGGAGGCATTTTGAGGTGTTGCCGGTGTGCATTTCTTGGATGTATATCTCGGCTGTCTGGATAAACATGAGCGTTGGGTCACTCACGCCTCTCGACCCGTGCGTTGGGATCAGTGAGAGTTAGGTGACAGATACCGAGAACGCCTTGCACCTAAATTAAGACCAACGCTTCATGAAAAACATCCTGCAATCACCTCTCGCTGTGCACACCTTTACTTTTTTCTCAATTTTTGATTTTCCTGGTTGATATAATATCATAAACAACAAATGTTGCACTGTGTGCTGTATTCCAAACATAGGGTGAATTGCTTATTAGCATTATGATGGCACGCTAATATTGTTTATTTACTCAAAGTATTTATCTTTCATAGTTTTCTTTTTAATTTCAGTTCTCCTGTATCTCAGGCTAGGGAACTCACTACTGTGAAATTGATAAATCACTCTTTTCCTAAACAGTAGTTATTCAAAATAGGCTAATTATTATTTCCTACATTTTGTTACAAATTAGTTATGAATGAGTGCTTAGGTTTACAGAATAATCCGCAATACCATTGCTGTTGTCAAAAGCCTGGAGGGAAACAAAAACATTCATAAAATCTGGACGTTGCAAAACGGAATATTTGAAAAAGGCAGTCTAAGAATCCTGGATCAATACTAAAACACCTGTATTCACTTGAAGCACATTTCAAAGAAACAAAGAATACACAGTAACATCTTTAGATATATTCACTAGTTCACCTGTCTGTTCACTCACTTCAGAGACCGACCCATATGTGGGTGTTAACAGAGCTCTGCACCACTCTGCTCCGGCTCCACTCCTCAGTGACCCCAGGACTGCTATAAATCTGAACACACAAGACCCCCTCCTTGACCCCCTCCTCGACCCTCTCCTTTGCCCGCTCCCTACTCCTCTCTCCTTCGTAACTATCTTTTTTTGGTAAGACACGACCTTAGTTAATCTACTGACAAATGAGGGCATTACAGAATTATCCTTCCCTTTTACAGCACAGTAAACTACAAACACATGCTTGAGCTAGTCTTATCTTATAATCAGTGTCTTATGTGACAACAAAAAATTTAAGCACATAATAAAGTTTAGCTGACAATTTTATATTTAAAATCTTACTTGCGATATAGAGGATTCTACTTCAAGAACTATGTAATTACTAGCATTTTCTCAATAGATTTCACCCTTTCAGATGACAAAAGGGAGAAGGGAGAACACATATAAACAAACAACACATAAAGACTATAAATTAATAAATGTATTAATTATTTCAGCATTAAGTTTCAAAACTCACTTTATAAATGACAAAACATACTGTATTTCTGTAGTTTAGTAACGCCAACCCAAATACGCCACTTACAATGTAAAACAGGGTGAGCCTAATATTTTGGCTTGTATATTGCGGCCATGTAAAGATGTCTGTTTTTAGCTCTCTTAATTGCATGCAGCATTTGAGGACTGATTTAAAAATAAATAAATAAAGTGTCTCTTTTGGGTTTTGAAGAGATCCGGGCTGTGTTGGCTTTTCTGTCTACATTAATTATGCAACACTGTTAACATTAAAGAACATAACCCCAATCTCAAAGCTATGGCAGACTCCAACTCCAATTTAACCATCAACGTGAGTCATATTTTTTGTGATTTCTACATGTGAGTGCAATAAAAACACTTGCATTTATGATGACACATTGGTTCTCACACACACCCTGGTGAGAAACTCAATTATGGCAGAAATGATTGCAGTTCAAATATTAACATGTTGCAGCTGCAGCAAACAATGTCTTTCCACTTGATTCATGAAAGGAGTAGGTTCTAATAGCAAGATATAGAAACAGGCCCTGGTGTAGGGGTGCACAAGGGCGCATTGCAGCCTCAATTAAAAATAAATTGAGTCACGTTAAATAATGACGCTTAATGAAAGAGTATCGTCTTTGCACCATTTTGAATCTCAGATGCACCATCAGCCAGCTTGATCTTGACTTGCCTATGTGTAGAAACAAACTATTATGTCAATGTGGTTATATAATTCATATACAGATCAACCCTGGTGCGGCATAACAGAGGTGGAATTGGTTGTTTTGGAGATGTGCAAGATTAGAATATGAGTATATTGTCTGTCTATAACAATAATAATAAAAACAAAGTTTTAAAATGCTGCAAAAAGAGCCAGTTGAGATTAAACAAACATCATTATTCAAGATTGGACAAGACAACTTATGATCTTTGATGATCTTAGTACTGTTTGATTTCTATAATTGAGGTTTGTGATGTAGAAGTATTTGGCTCCAGTTCTTTGACCAACCATACACAGAGAAGCATGTTCCAACTTTAGACAAATGCTCAAAAACAAGGAAGTAGTCTGAGTCAGAGATTTCAACTGCTTAAAAAAAATAAAAACACACACGCACGCACACACACGCACACGCACACGCACGCACACACACACACACACACACACACGCACGCACGCACGCACGCACGCACGCACGCACACACACACACACACACACACACACACACCAGAAAACAGTCAAATTTGAAACAAGACACACCAAGAATGCAGAGGGTAGGACTTCTACATATGGTCATATTCAGAGCCGTTGCATTTATCATATTATTACAAATCCATGAGTCCCAAAATAACCCATCTCTATACAATAAAAGTGAAGTAAAAAAAAAAAGTAAAAAACGGTAAAGCCAAGAATGACAATGAAATCTACAAGACAGAAAAGATAAACTGTCAATACAACTATTCTGTCGCGAGCTATTCCTGGGATGTTAGTTTTGGACTATAGAGACCGAGTTGCCCAAGAAGAGTGAAGGAAGTTCCAAGAAGGCACATAGCTGGGTTTAAGGTCGCCCGGAGCCTGTCACGTTGTACCTAGTCCCAAGAGAGAACAAAACTTTACACAACGCCTTAAAAGATCTACTTAACACTCACAAACCACACAAGAGCTGCATTCAGGCTCAACACGGCCGCACAGTGGGGCGGAAATTATGACATTTTGCAGAGCTGTCAGTCTATACATCAAACCTATGGTGGCCTGGTGGAAAATAATTATACTGCAAGCCATTTATTATGTTTGGAGGTAGAGGAGTACGAACACAGCTATAGGTACTCTATGGTTCTCCTGGCTCAGGTCTGGAGAAGGGCCTTGTTGACTCGTATTGATCAATTACATGTTTTAATCCGATTTTATTTAGTCTTGATTGAAGTTGAAGTGATTGAAGCTAAAAAAATGGTTTTCAATATTAGCTTCTCTCACATAAACAGGAACACTACTTAACCATTGCCACAAAATAGTCCGATTTCCACAGTTTGAACTCATCCAAACAACATGACTTTACTGACAGAAAATTTGCTGTCTCAATTAAGAAGACCCAAGCGTATTGTTGACGATTAAAAATGACATAATTAATTCAATTAATCCCTAATGTAACCCTAGTGCATCAAACAATCAGAATAGTGTTTATTTATATATGTATTCTTTTTTTATGAGTGACCAATTATGTTGTTGCATACTGTCTTTACCGCCTTCACACTACAAACTAAACTAAGGTCTAAATTATGACTTCGAAGTGGCTGTTGTAACGTCTGTTGACAGTCCTGATGATATAGTGGAAACAGTCTTTGTGTAATGGAAGATGGCTTTGTTAAGAGGTCCGTAGTTGGTCCAATTCTCAAATCCAGCACTTGGCACTGTGGACGTTGGATTGCTCCATGCTAGCTTAGGCCAAACAATGGGACTTCATGTAAGCACAAAAGTGATTACAGACACTCATGTATCTACAATTGTAACAAAAATCCTCTCTACTACAGTTTTGTGTTTCATACCATTGTTCTTTCTTTCCAGTAATTTAAAATACTACTGTAAAAGAGGTTTGGAGGAGAGCAAAATGGCCACCTCTTCAAGTAAGCCAGGCACATAAAAGCTTACCGCCGCAGGTCTGTTTGGTAAGTGTTGGCAATGCAGACGGTTGCTTTGGCAAATGATCTTTCTGCCAAAACAAACACTTAAACTCACCCATTGCACACAAATGCACATAGACTTACTACAGAGTCCTGCTGTGGCCTTTGGAGGATGAACTATTTTGCTTTTCAAAGCTATTAAGAAGAAAAAGGTCTTTTAGTGTTCAGCATTGACCAAAAGCCAAAAACGTTGTGGCAACCATGGAAGCCCAGAGTTAGTAAAAGAGAAGCTGAAACAATGGTAGAACTGAGTTAGAACGCAGGTTAGAATTTTTGAATTAAGTTAACAAAAATGTGCAAGGAATTCTAGTTCTCCTGAGATAGCTTTTGCACTGACCAGACCACAGAGGAGGCGGCGATATGGTTTATCTGAATGTTCAGCCAAATGTTCAGCCTTTGTAGATTTGATATTGAACTCTCAAAAAACACTTTTACTTTCTATGTTAAAGACTAAAAAAGTAAATTAAACTTGGAACCAGCACAAGGTTTGTGACTTTGAAAGGATGGCCAAATTAAGTTTTCATAAAATTATGAGTTATAAAATGCAAGTAATGAAAGAATGTTTACATTGATTTTTCTCCAGACATTGATATTGCCATTTATAACTTTTAGGAATTTCAGAGTTCTCTAAAATATGAAATAAACTCTGCCGATATGTTGGAGCAATTGTCCCCAAAAAGTATAATTTGAATTGATACCATCTCAGCTACTGTCTATACAGTGTACTTTTGTACATATTAAAAGTATAATAGAGGAAAATATCACTAGAAGTTATGTTTTAGAGACACAGCCAAGTTTTACTATCCCACAAGTAAGCAGCGTACTCGCATTCTGTGCACTGCCCTCTTTGCACCAGGCACATGTCTTTTTGGACAGTTATCGACCTAAACAAAAAAATGTAGCCTATGCTAGAGATTTGAGACCGATATATGCCACAAAGTGTAAATATCTAACTCTAATAAGTAGTTTATGTTTTTCAGAAGAAACTTGCTTCTACAGCAATTTCTTACTTTTGCAATTTCTTGTGTTACTACTTTATATTTTACCAGTGTATACATTGTTAAAAGTGAAATGCATGCACTCTGCAATCAATAGCAGAAGTCGTTTTACATTCCCTTCACAAAGCAAACAGTGGGGTCAACAGTGTGGAGTTAATAAGTCTGGCTCTAAGTGTTTGAGTTGTACGTGCAGCAGTGTGTGCAGAGGGCTGACCCTTGAGTCTAAAGGCACACCTCACGCTCCTATAGCAAAAGACCAGACCATGAAATTACGTGCAAGTTTCTTCTCTATTTACTCTAGTCATACCAGAGGCAAGCCAGTCACTTTTACGCAGGAATTCACATAGGGGAGCCGGCCTCATCTGCTTTTGTCTGCTATGTTTGCATGGAGTGGTTCTTCAGGAGTGGGAGCTCAGTCCGTCCACACCCAACCTTTGTTCACGATTTGGGCTAAAGCCACTAGAAGTGAAAGGGTGAGGGGGGAACTCCTTTGGGTGTGTCCCTTTCACCTGTTGGGTCACGCTGTCAGCTTTCGCTCTATCTTTGCATATTAGAAATTCAGATATACCTATGGGCTGATGACACGTCAATGAAAACAAAGCAGATGTGAGTATGTGACAAAGGTGCCCTGCTTACTTTACCCATCAGTACAAAGAGAACGTCTGTTGTTCCTGGACACTGGCTTTACAGCGGGTAAAAAGCCTCTATGGAAGTGATCCATATGCCAAATAGAGCTAATAAGTACAGAAACCTACATCCAAAATACTGATAATATGCCATTCATTATTTTATTTTTCAGCAAGAAATGTCTCAACAAACTCCACTGCAATATGATACTGCAACATGTGTCATCAGATGGAAATAATTAAACTAGTACAGCACATCTATTACAAATATATTATTACTATAAATTCATGTATCCAACATTTTTGCTATCCAATGTAAATGGAGTAACGCCTATAGAATAATCATAGGATTTACAATACTAGAGCCTACTACCATTCACAGTGGAGACCTGCCAAAATGTGTAATAAATAATACATTTTATTTATACAATACAATATTTATAAACTGAATTGTCAACTGAAATTATAACTCAATTCTATTGAATGTCATAGTCATTACTTAACACTCCTTCATCTTGTTCATTTAGGCAATTTTATCTAAATATTGAGCAAGTTACCTAAATACAGTTTAACATATTGAGCCATCCCAGATAGTCATGGTCCATGTCCCAACAATAACGTCTTCATTTATGCATGAAGTGATCAGCTGACTGTCATCAATCTACACATAGATAGCCATTGTGTTTGGTAAAATGAGCTTCAAAGGCAAAAAGATGCTTCAGGACATAAACGTCGCGCTTGACACATAAAGCTTTTTACTCTTCTTCATTTGAGAAGATCCTTTGATTAAATAGTTGTTGCTTCATTTGGACTTCAGAGCTAAGAAATCTTGTAGAGACTTGTAATTCACGGAGGAAAAGAAGCAGTCATAGAATTAAATCATAAATCATAAATACTTAACTTTAAACTTCACACACATCTTCAGAACACAAAAAACAAAATGATAAAGCGCTGTTGTAGCCTAAAACACGTGAACTAGAACAAGATGAAACTTTTCCAACAGACGCTCATACGGCAAAGGGCAGGTGACCAAGAAGGAGGACTTATGGGTAAAAGCATGGTGTGACTCATGCCCGTAGGAGTAGACCGTGGCAGAGCACTTTAAAAGTAGGGGTTTTGTTCATTCATCCTTCTGGACACCCTGAGAATGGTATAGGGGAAGAAGCTTTGAAGGTTTTGAGTTGACCCCAGCTAAGTGAGTGTGTGTGGCTGAAGGCCCAAGGGAGTGACAACCATGAGGAAGACACACTGTCAGTCCTGTGATAGCCGTATGAGTAATCCCTCCCTCCTCTCTGCGCGGACATGTGGTTCGTGGCCCTTAGTCATCATCCACACTTTCCCCTCCTATAGCTGCCTCTCCCCATGTCTCCTCGCCTGTCTCCTTCTCTCGGGTTAAGAAGATCCCTCCTCAGCGCGGGCCGTCCCACAGGGGAACTCGACAGACTAGCCTTGCTTCGATGACTCACTCACCAACATTGAGAGTCCACACCAGCCCTGTTCTGCTCCACTCATGACAGCCCACTACACCACACCCAGGCATGGAGCGTGGTCATCCAGCCTCTCCTACTTGAACTCCTGTCTACATTTTTCAGCCTGCTTTCTGAATTTCTGAAATCTAGAATAGTTTAGCATTACTGGGAAAGTTTTGGCTTGGTCCGATTCGAGTTTGTTACGGTGTAATCCATAGTAGTTCTGAGTGGTGGTTTAGTCCTAGTTAGGCCTGTCACTGTAACTATATCGACTTTTCATTCAATAACTGATCAGAAAACAATACTCTTTGGGGCTCTCTACATAACGCCTTTACTTTTTATCTGCATTAGTGGGGAAATGTTTTTTTTTATAGTGCAATAACATTTGCGTTGCAATGTCGAATAAGTAACTTTTAGGACTCGTTTCACTGAGAATTTCAATATTATTATTTATCCTGATTTTTAAAATTTCAGCTTTTCAATATATCACACTTCAAATCTGGCTATTGTGACAGGTCTAGTATTAGTTTAGTCCTCATTTAGACCTGGTTTAGCCCTAATTTTGCTTGGATTTACTTATCGACTTATTACCTGGTAAATTCTAATTTAGTAAAGAACACAGTACATTTAGTTTGTTGGTCAAAGAGAATATTCCTAGCTATGTACACCCACACTTCTCATATAGTCCTCTGTTCTCGTCAGTGTTCCTCCAGTTGTATACTCCTCTCTCTGGTATATCTCTGGTACTCTCTCTGCTCGCATCTGCTGTCTTGTCAAAGCGCCTCATTGTTTACGTGTCTTAATGCTCCCATCTGCCAGCCTGCATTGCCACAGCCCGTACTGTATATCCTAGTGCTCAGTGAGTTTGTTTGGGTCTACCCCGGCCTGTCACTCTACCTGCCTATCTGCAGCTCTGCCTGTTGTCTTTCAGAGCGTCTCTTGGTGTGGAATAATGTGCAGTCAAAACAGCAAAGGACACACAAGCTCAACTCCCCGGTCTGCACGTCAAACCATGGAAGCTGGACACTTACAATGAGAAAAAAAGATACATGACACATATAGAATGTTACGATGGGGGCAAAGAAATGTTTTTGTACGTAAATGGAAATTGTTGTAGATCGATCTATATTACAGATAATAATAATAAGAAGAAACATTATAAAATACTATTTCAATTACATGGCATCTCATAATTTTAATAAGTAGCTATAACTTTCTTCTTACAGTTTTTACAATCATTCACATTTTTTGGTCAGTTTTTCAGCTATTTACGTTGTAGAATCAACAATGGTAGTAGGTAGCAGTAAGTAAGTAAGAGAAACACATATACAACACATGCTCATTCATTTCAAAAACACTGATTTACTTTTAATTAAACCTGATACAAGGGTGATGTCAGTCTCTACATGAAATCCTCTGCATGTTGCACACTTTTGTTGACCATTGCAAGAGCAATAAGGATTTTTAGGGGCATTATGACTGGGTTAATAAAACACAGCTGCCCCTAAAAGTCCCTCACTTTTCTTGCTGCCTTTTCGTTCTCTCTCTCCCTCCCTTTTCCAACTTTGTTTCATTCCAAACTTTTGAGATCAAACTACATGCGTTTTCTGGCTGCTCAAGTGCGACTGGTATCTGTTCAGTGAAACGCACACACTTGGAATGACCACAACATTTAGGCTTGAACTTTGCCGAGAAACCTGGATCTTATATTAAACCAAAATTGGTGTGTGTTCCAGTAGTTATGAATTGTATGTTTGAAATTGCAGAGTTTTATTGGGGTTTGCAATGACGTTTTAACAGAGGGTGAATGGGTTCAGAATGCCATTTCTGAGAAGGAGCGCAATGGTGAACACAACAAACTTTCACCGTAACACAACATTTCTAGCCTCTTTACACTGTTTATTTGAGCAGTTAACATGTTATTTTTAGGATTATATATTTAGGGGTGCTTGCTGAAGTCAAACTAAGCCAAGTTGAAACATTCAGCATCTGGGATCAAATATGTGACGTAATGTCGTCTTTATGGAGCTGTCTACAGTGTGAGAGAATGGTTAACTTATTCAAAGCAACTCTAATGTAACATGTTGTACACAAGCCCTAAATGAGCCAGATTACTTCAATTCCATACTTACACTTTTAAAGTAATGTGCAATCAAAGTTGTTAGCATGCCATTTATTGTATAGTATAAAGTGATATTTACTGCTTTAAAGGTAAACTTGGTAAAAGGTGACTAAAATATATATGCTTTGGGGAGATGGTATAAGTGTGATTTTAAACAATGTGAAATACCACTGAGAGCAGCCTGGCAGGGAGCAGCAGACAGCACTGTTTAATATCACTATTTTAATCAGCACTGTTAGTGAGTCTCCTAGAGCTGTGTGTGGAGCCATACAACCATTGCAAACCAAGCTCAGGCTCGCCTTAGAGAGGTCTTTAATCCTGCACAGGCTATCATAGTGAGAGATGGAGAGCATTTATCCTTTAACAGCATGTATTTGTGCACCAAAGTTGTTTGAAGAAAATTGGATCACAGGTGCACTGAATAGATTTAAGATAAAGACCTATGTGAAGTTTGGGTGCCTGTAAAATTGCACTTATTGACAAATAAATTACAAATCGGTTATGACCCTTGCCAAAGCATTGACTGTTGGTTCTTTGTCTAAGAGACAAGAAATGTATTGAAACTAATTATTTGTTTTTTTTACTTACTTAGTGAAGTTAGGATCTACAGATTCTGGATTAAAATTTAATCTAAAGCAAAATTGTAATTGTAATCTGTTTTATTACTATGCTACACTTGTAGGAGGAAATGACATGCACATCTGGAGAACACTAACTCCAACCCAACAGGGGTTTCAGTAGGATCGTCGCATGGCCTTTAAGTATGTTTTTATTAATTGTTTGGTCTTATGAAAATCTAAATCTCATGCTCCAGCAAATGTCTTACCTATGTGACACTTGCAGCACGGAGATGCCACTGCAGGTCTCAGCTCTATTAATTACATAAAGCATCTCGTGTCAGGATGCTAAATTCATTAGCGAGGTATGTTGGGCATGCTAGGGTCAGTACAGATATAGAAACGGCTCTCCAAAACAACTCCTTCACCACTTAACACACTGGTCCCAAATAATAGCCATCTGCAATATGTGATACATTTTTATTTTGAATGTAAGATTAATTGAATTGCTATTAATTGAATTGTTTGTGTAGGCTCCTATCAGTCAAATTATATATATATATATATATATATATATATATATATATATATATATATATATATATATATATATATATATATATATATATATATATATATATATATATATATATATATATATATATATATATATATATATATATAAATATCCTATTAACTATAAAATAGTCATGGGTTACTGGATAGGTGCAACTTTAAATAGACCCACCTTTGTTTTTGGCCTATTTTCAACACTTGCTCAAAGAAAACCAGGGTATAAATGTTTTTCTTTCAAAAAACATTTATCTCAGAGCGTACAACAGAATGGGGCCAGCTGACAAATGTGCTATGATTTCTACAAGGAACAAACTGTCATGTGAAACTTTGTCACTGTGCTCTGCCCAAATCTGAACGGGTTTTTATGCACAGCTTCTATACTTTATTTTCAGCTTATACTAGCCCACGTGGAACCACCCATTACATTGTTTATTATTAACCAATTCTTATAGTTGTTTAAATTATTTAGGTCTAAAGCCAAGCATTCCTATTTTATTCACATTTTTCATATTTTTCACATAGCTCAGGAATATGAACTGAGGGCTCACGTGGGCCAGAAACTGGGACTTTGTAGGCCAGTTGAATAAATGAAGTCACCTTGCCCGCAAAGACCCAGTCTCGGACGCACTCCTTCATATTCTCCTGAGACATCCACAAACTCCAGCTTTGAGCTTGCCTGTGGCGAGACTGTGCTCTTTGTGTTACCTGTGAGAGGCAGGTGGCAGCATCCGGACAAGACATGGACCCGAGGCGTCTGTCTGGAGGTGATCAGCAAGTTCAACTTCTTTAGCGCTCATCCATGATCACAATAGTCGCCACCGCTGCAGCGTCGCGTAGCCGGCGCATTGATGTTGCAAACATCCCTAATAGAGCAAGAATATCCTTTTTCTGGGAGAGGAGGCGAAACGAATGTCTTTTGAAGTAAGTGCCCCTTAGTCCTTATTTGTGCAAGGAGAAAACACACGCAGACGCAACAGTGTCTGGACTCCTCAGTCTGCCCCCTCCCTTTGCCCCCGAGAGATCCCCAGTGCGCGCCCGGTACCAGCCGCCACTTCCCAGTATCCTTTCTGGAGAGACAGTCGCAGGAGCTGTCGCTGACGCACAGTATTAAGAGTAGGATATTCCCAAACAGCTGGAAGGAGCTGATATATAATGGTGCTGCGCCCTCGTGCTGGGCCCTCCCCAAGATGGACCGGTAACCTGGTTATTTTCAGCGTGTCACTGGCTCGTCTCCAATTCCGCCGGACAGGGCCCCACAACCGTTTTGAGAAAAGATAACTTAATATCGATTGAGATGGGTAGTCTCGGAGCCTTAGTGAGTAAAGTGAACACATTCCTGTGGTGTTGGCTTGGCGCTCGACACGAGGTGTCCATATACACTCTTTAGCCAAACTGAGCACGTCCTCCGTGGCTGTGCTGTCTCGTCTGCCGCGCTCTCAAGGTGTTCCCCTCTTTTATCGATACAGCTCAGGGAGGCTATGAACAGCCCAGGTTTATCGCACACCTCTTTCCTTGTGCAACATGCTGGTGTGTTGCGGCCTCTGGCGGCAGTGATGCGTCATAACGCATCATGATCTGGGACTGTTAACACTTTGTGGGGTCACACGCTCCGCTTCATTCCTCTGGTGACTCGTGCCTGTCAGCTGCCTTAGTTTTGACAAGAAAACTTTATGACAATAGTCCCTTATCACAATCAAATTGCTACTTCAGTCTGCATTTTGAAACAAACCTCAATACGCCTAAAACCATATCAAACCGCTTAAGTAAGTCCATTCTTGCGTTTGGAATGCTAGAGCTGCAACTGCGTAACTTTAAGATTGTTTTATGCTGAAAGGTTTGCCCGGAAAGCTTGTGTTCAACCAGAGACTCAGGACGCACACAACAATGACCGATTTGGTGCCTGTCAGGAACATCTCAGCCTCTGCCAACATACATCTAACCTCACTGATTTCTCAGCTTGCCCGATGCTGGTCATTATTCATGCCCGACCAATAGAAACTCATGTGCAAGGGTAAGTTCAGATGTTTATCTGTGTCTTAGCACAGGGTTGTTGTTGTTTTCAGTCTTGCTCTGGGCCGTGGCTATTACCATTTTTCTTTTACATAAGCCCTTACAGCTGGTGTGAGTCTAAAATAACCAACAAAAGATGATAGATGACACAGATAAAGGCCTACATGATTAATATTATGTCTGCCCAATAGTTTCACAAATTCAGTATAGGCCTACAGCCTTTGTAAAACAGAACCATAATAGAACATTTCATTTCAGCCCATTGATTTCATGTGTCCTCTCTCCAAGCAGTGGGTGCAGTCAGCTTTCCAAATGGTCTCTCCGACCATAAAGGCAGTGGTGGACGCAGTGTGGGCAGTGTGGAGCATCGGCGCCTCCATCTATGACTACATCAACACCAGCGCCATGGAGGAGCGCATCCACGCGCTGGAGCACAACATCACCGTCCACCAGTGCGCCATAGGCCTGCTGTCCGCGGGGGTCTTTGTGCTCTTCACATACGTACTTTTTAAGAAGATCTGACAGACCACCATCAAAGACATTCTTGTGTATTTATGCAGTAACATAAATAGGCCGACCAAAATATTAATCTCACTTAAGTGCATTTTTACAGTGTTTGAATGTGGCAAAAGAATGATTCTGTACAAAGTAACTATTTTGTGTAGAACATAAAAATTAGGGGTGGGTGATATAACAAAAAATAAATGCATCATTAAAAAGCCTAAAATAGTGTAATTGGTTGAACATAAACAAGAGACTTTTAATAATTTCCATTGTAAAGACAATTAGCCCTGTGACGAGTTGGCGTACCCTGCCAGAGGCCCAAAGTTACTGGGATAGGCACCAGTCCCGTGATCCCTAATGGGAACAAGCGGTAGAAAATGAATGAATGAAAAGAACTGAACTGAACTTTGCTCCAAACCACATGCTTTCACTCACAGAAGAATAATGACTCAGCCCTATTTAAATTACATTGACTTAAATGTATACAAAGTGTCTTTCAGGATAGCCCAAGTGCTTTACATTGCATTACTCTTTCACATCTTGCACTGTGGTGGCGAGCTATGACAGTAGGAAAAGCGCCTCAGACAAGGTTTTTAAAAATCTTAAAATAAAAAGTAATTTTATCAGTATTAGAAAATAAACTATACACTTTTTACAACATATATAGCATCTCAGAAATATTACTCTTAATTTAAAGTAATTTTTAGTTACTTTAAGTTACTTTTTTATTTTAGTTAACCTTAAATGTACTTTGTTTTGTTTTTTTTAACAGTATTGCATTTATTGTAACCCGCTTCTTTTATATGTCAATAAGTAATTTAGTAATGATATAATTAAAGGTAGGGGTATGCAAGATGCTGTATTGCACACAAAAACAGTATACTCAGTGTTTTATTTCAACATGTTTTCTTCATATCCAAGGACACAAGAAATCCTACATACCCTACCTTTAGTTAAATCTCAATTCATTAAGCTATTTTCATGCCTTGACAAAAAGTTAATTGATAGATTATAGAAGTATATTAAGATTACAAAATGAATGAGGGTTATATAATCCTTAATATTGCTGTGTTCCCATCATCTCTTTGAGGAAGTCAACCATCCAATCAGGAGCACATGTAAACAGAGTATCCCTACTATTTATAGATTTATTCACTGCCAGATAAAGGTTTTTGTCATTGATACATAAATAATTTAAACAAAGTTAAATAAATGTTTGTGCATTTACAATGTACAGTAAAATTCCCGAAGAATCCAAAAAGGCATTGCTTGGTTGTGAATTAATTTATTGTTTCCCTAAATGCAGAACAATTTATTAAAATAGATTACATAAAACTGTTAAGATGCAAATGCTGCAGCTCAAAGCAGCAGTTATGACAATGTGTTCAAAAGTATTAATATTCACATGAACTTCCAACACCATCAACTAAGAGATTACCCTTGTTCTAACTGGGCAGAGCTCATTTGGTCTGATTGTTACAAGTGCCCAGTTTGTAGTAGAGTGTACTTCGAGGTGAATCGTTCCACACTTTCTCCCTCCAGGAACTTCATGGCTCTCCAGTGGATCTTGCCACAGTTCTCCAGCTGCCCAAGTGGTCCCAGTTCCTCCTGAATGTACTGTAGCCAGAGGTCTTCAAAAACAAAGGTTGGTGTTGAATCCCCAAAATACATACACACTTATACATACTTATATAGACATATGTACTTTGTCAATTGAATTTTAAAATGTTGACATCTGGATTCCGCCCTTACCTTCATCCGAGGTGCCAAGCTCCTGCAGGGCTCTCTCATAATAGTCTCTTAAATTGTTCATTTTTGGCATTTCCTGAACAGATAGGTTAAAATGTGTAATGGTATTGTGTTTTATTGACCATGGTGAGTTATATTAGATTAGAAGAATATTTTATTTATTTAAGAATGTAATTTACTTACTTGGTCCTTCTCTATTTCAATCATTCTGGTGAAGAACGTTTTGGACAGGGGGCGGATTTCTTGTAAACTAGAAGAAGAAGTTTTTTTTCTCTTTTATATGTCCAAACAAAACAGAAATGACATGACTTTATTTCTCTGTGAGCCGTTCACCTGGTAAAGGTTTTCCGTGCTTTCTTATAGCCCCCAGTGGAATAAGACCAATCGAGGAAGCGGTCTTTCATTTCCATGGCAACAGTTGGCACAGTAGACAAA
Source organism: Rhinogobius similis (assembly GCA_019453435.1). Classification (NCBI taxonomy): domain Eukaryota; kingdom Metazoa; phylum Chordata; class Actinopteri; order Gobiiformes; family Gobiidae; genus Rhinogobius; species Rhinogobius similis. The sequence goes on along the minus strand of CM033622.1, from coordinate 23,882,737 downwards.
AGGCCACGCTGAACAAATGAACCACAAACATTAACATAGGGGAAAATCTATAAAAAATTGAAATCATGGGCGTCCCACATACTTCTACTATTTTATTAGTTGATGAAATAATTGGAACATTACCTTAAAAACAGCTTCTGTCTGTTCAGCGTCCTGGTGGGCCACACTCCACTGAACATGCAGCTGCCACAGAGGCAAACTCTCCTGTTCATACGAGACCACATGAACTACTTAGTGCATGGTTTTAAATCTTGATACTTTTAAATATGTAGCAGCAGCATTAGAGGCTTCTCAAGGCAATGTAGCCATTAACATTCCCACCATATTACAATAACGCACCAGGATGTCTCAATTGTGTTAATATCATACTGTGAAATAAAATAGGGCCGCAACTAACGATTATTTTGCTCATTGATGAATTGACCAATTATTCTTGTGATGAATCATTTATTTGTTTTGATGGTGAACGGTCCTTCAATGTACTTTTAACATTTGAACCAAATAAATCTAAACAAAGCATGAGGACAACTTGATTGAGTATTAGCCAAATAGAGTTTTCATCCACAACACTAATTATACATGTTTCCTGTGTCATTCTTTATGGAATTCTTGCTTTATTCGAGTCTTAAAACCTATTTTCATAGTACATGGCATGTTTTGAAGTCTGTGCATACTCCAGATAACAATTATTCGATTACTAAATTAGTTGGTGATTATCTAAATAATTGTTTAGCGGCAATTAATTGATTAAGTTGATTACGCCCTACCCCAATATCTTCATTTTAAAATTCTGGTTCACTAGAAGACTAATTTCTGTCTTCTATCTTAAAACAAAGAAAGTTGCAGACGGTAATTCAATCTCGACTAATTGGGTCAAGAAGCTGGCCCACTTCTAGTTCACTACTCCCTGGGGACAACACTTGGTACTGCGACTGTCGAAGTGCACACCATTATAGTTTGAGCAGTTAGATCACATGTAAAAGAAAGAATAAATACACACCTTAGGATTAACCTTTGTGAGTGCTTCCTGGAAAACCGTGCCCACATTCTCACTCCCGAGCTGCATTAGTGTCTGAAGACTCAAGCTCCACATCTGCACTGATTGGCTAAACTGCTGTGTTGCTGCCATGGCAACACTGGCCGCTCCCTCCGCATCTCCGGTTGAAAGTAGTATCTGCAGCTGGTAAGATCAGAGAAAGGTTTGGTAAACACAAAATTCAAGTGTTTATAATGTTTACATATATATTTATTCACCCAGTTTTTGTAGTAATCTTCTTTTAACATTTGACAGCTGTGGGCACGTCGCAATACATCCATCAATCTCTCTTGCCTCTGCGAAAACAACAAAACACCCAGAAAGAAATAGTTCAGAACTTAGTGGTACCTTAATAACTGTGTACTTGTACTGTGTACTGTGTACTTATTCTCACTGAATTATGATTAAGGCAAGCGCAATTTCATATAATATGTAACATAAATTATTATTTTTGGTTTACTGATCACAAAACCCACCTTTTCTTTCAGTTCTTGGACATTTGTTTTTCTTTTTTGCCTTTCCAAGCAGAATGATACATAGCAAGTCCACATAGGCTCTGGAATAGACACAATGCCACAGTTTACAATACTACTTCATCAGTATCCATCTGTGTAGTTCTTAGTACTTATGGTTCCTACCCGTGTTCAGGCTCTTGACTCCTTCCTCATAGACCTGGCAGCAGCGCTCCTCTCTCCGGTTTATGTCAGAGGCCCGTCCTTTAGCAGACTGAAGTTCCTCCCCTGCTCCAGGAGCTTCCAACTCTCTCTTTGCCATGAAATCCCAGGTCACACAGTCACCAGTGTAATTAGTCTGTAAACTGTGACAAAAGGAGCCACAAGTTTGTTGACTTAACAGATTTTAAACGCATCAAGGACATCAGCAAAACTTACTCTTGAAAAATGGAGTCCTGGAGTTCTTTAGTAAAGTCAAAAATTGCTGCAATATTTAGTAGTGAGATGACAAACTCTGCATCTGTAAAAGAAAATGTTTGCGTGATAATTTTAGTTTCTGTTAAATGGTTCTTAACTTTACTTAATGGAGCAAATACACATACCCACAAGTTTTCCTGTAGCATCTTTGTATACAACTTCAGCCAATTTGCCGTTCAGGATTTCAGGTGAGAACTCATATTCACCCTAAGCATGAAAATGTATTTGAACTGCATTCAAATAGTAAAATGTTGTCAATATACTGAATTATTTATCTAACAAACCAGGTCCATCTTGGCTTTTTCCAGCTCTTCCTTCTGCTTCCTCAGCTTCTCACAATGCAACAGCTCCATGCGGAAGTACTAGATTAAAGATGGATTGTAAGGATGGATTTAATTGGACATTAACGTTATTGTATAATTAATGTGCATGGTCCATTACCTCTTGGTACACCTTCTTGCTGTTCGGGTGAAAGCGCAATGCCCTAAGGAAGAGATGTCTTGCACTTTCAGAAGAATCACGATCCTCCAGCTCACTTTTGGCAGCCATGATCCACAGTGCTAACACAACAAAACAAAAAAAACATTTATAGGAAAAAACCCAACAATCACACTGAAGTGATTGTAATACAAATGTTTTGCTTTGTACCTGGTTTGTCAGGATGGATAGCAAGCATGGCTGAGAACACCTTGCTCATTTGAGCTTTAGTTGCCTGAGAAAGAGCATACCTTATAATCAGCATCCATGTTTTATTCTCCTCTCCCTCATCATTTTGGGGAACCGATCTTAAATTCAAATGTTTACATACCCATTTCTTACAGAAAGCTACATGTGACAGCCATAGCTGTACATCATTCTGTAAAACAAACCAAATAAACACAGTAAAAAAAAAATAATAATAATATAAATAATCAAATGGTATATACCTTTAATTACTTGCATTACTTATGTCTTAAATGCACATATACAGTATTGTGTTTCTTTTCTTACCTTCCATTTATTAGTTGCTCTTCTGAAAATACTGTTGATTCTGCTGATAATAGGAAACTCTATTTCTTCTCTTTTAAAATTGTAGCGAATATGCTGAATAATATTAAAACATGTAATTAGTGAGGCAATGTATTGAAAATAAAAAAATTAAATATTATGTTGAACACTTACAAGTCGTCTCTTCTTGATAAGCTCCAAAACGTTAATTTCATACTAAAAGTACAAAATGTTATAGAATCATTCAGTTATTTAGGTACAAACATATAAAGTCTTACCTGAATGTAAGCAATAAAGTCCTCTTTCTTTACAATAAGCCTATGGAGCTTATATTCCAAGGCTGTTGCTCTTTTAATTATTGATCTAAAACCAAAGAGATATGAAAAATTCATCGAATTGAACGCTCTAAGAATTGTACTACTAAAATGGTTGGAATTTGCTAGATCGTTTAAGTTTTTATTTGGTAAATCTAAAGGTGTAGATGATTAAACTTACTTGACTTCTTTTTTGGTGAAGAGCCCTACTCTCTCCAGCTGCTCAAGCTCGGGGATCCGCTCCTCGATCCGCTGCTGTACGACCTCCGCCATCACCACTGCGAAATAACCACGTTTTCTTAAACCTTTTAAATATGGGGATATTGGTCTTTATTAATTTTGTGTAATGGCAAAAACTGAAATCTCTGGTAACAGTTTTTTTCTCATGCTTCTACCACACACATGGGTGGAAGTTATGATTGGGTGCATTTCCTGTGCAACATACAAAAAAGTCCGTGAAGAAACCTAACCCGTGTCTTTTCTCTAGAATCAGGTACAAAATATTCTTATTTAGCGTTGAGAAGACAAAAAAAATCACGTCTTCCAAAGTAATCTAGTTGAAGGGTTTTATTTTAATCGAACTGCCAAACTGTTATCGTCTTTCTAGATTAATCTGTTTCTAGATAATGCTATGTTGTGGATCCATTTTCACACACTCGAGTACTGCAACATCTACTTTGGTTGGACATTTAGATAAAGTGTATTAATTCCAGCCATTATACCTCACTAGGTTCGTCGTTGTAATTGTATTAAGATGTCAAAGGCACATGCATGTGTTTTCTTGTCATCAGCGCCGATCATCTTAATTTCCCGCAAAATCGCAGAAAGTGAGAGCGGGCTCACGTCACTTCCGGGAGACGAGCGACCAATCCCGGGTGCGCGTCCGCACAGCCCGTCTCCCATTGGGTGACCACTGACTAATGCTCTGTTGTTCAGTACAAACTGGAGGAGACATACCCGACATTAAAACATAGACGTACTGTAAAACATTTAGCCAGAATTCGAATCGAACGCCTAAACCAATAACTTGTTATATTATTACCTGATGCGTAATTCCAAGGACGCGTAGACACTGCTCATTCTGCCATGCTAGCGTTGGCTGCTAACTAAGTTAGCTGCGTCTCGTCTGCTCATCATCTTCATGGGCCACTGCTGTTGAGTCTTCAGGCTTGTGGCAGCGGGGCTACAACATTTATGCCATCAGCCAAGGTGTGTGATACCATTTTGTGTCAACAAGTTCATACATTATTTGATAAAAGCTAACCTGACTATACAAATCAAGCTAGCGATCACGTTAGCATGGTTGAGGGAGTCATTTTAGCGACAGCCACTGCTAATATTGCTGTGTCCACCATACCTGTCCCTAGCTGTGTAATAATCATATTCTAACAATAAAGTTATGCTTGTTCTTGCAGAACTCAGGAAGTATAATGAGCGGGGCGAGCTGCAAAGCAAACGGCGCCGTGTACCCGGCCTCATCAGCGGTGATCAACTCTGTGAAGAAGCCCAAGATGGAGCAGGTTCAGGCCGACCATGAGTTCTTCCTACAGGCCTTTGAAAGTGAGATTCCTCTGAAGATTGTTTTAATTTGCTTCAAGACACTTTTTAATTCACTTAAATGTATTGTTTGTGCATTAGAAATAAGTTTTCTTAGCTTATCAGGTCTTTTGCAATTCGTCTAATCAGCCAAACCCCCAAATCAAGTTATAGTATTAATAATTCAGGTTCATTTGTTCTGTCAGTAGGTCTGGAGTAACTTTAAAATCTAAATAATACTCATTTGTTTTCAGAACCTACTCAAATATACAGGTTTCTCCGCACAAGGAACATAATTGCAGTAAGTCAATTAAGCTTTATTATTACTCACAGTTACTTATTGTTCTAATAAACTTTTTTCTGTCTTAGCCTATATTCTTGCACAGAACTTTAACGTTCATGTCTCATAGAAATACCCGAACAAACAAAAAAAGGTACAGATTCAAGGCACTTAAAAAAAGAAATACTTCTACATGATATAATACTTGAAATTAACCTTTTCCTTTTTGTTTATATCAGAAAATCATTTAAAGTGGATGATTTGATGAAGAAAGTGGAAAAGATGAAGGGAAATCCTGACTCACCAAAGTAAAATGGCTATAAACCAAAATGTAAAGTAACTATGCTCCAGATATTAAACTGTCTTTTTCATTTGTCTTTCAGCATGTCTTCACATTTACAGCTAACATTTACTGGATTCTTCCATAAGGATGGTTAGTGCAATTCTGAAATATATATTTTTGTAGTTTTTCTATTAAAATAGGCTGACAAATGTATTTGTTTATTTGTATGTGGACACAGAAAAGCCATCACAGAATTCAGAAAATGACCAGAGTTCAGTTTCTTTAGAGGTGCTACTTGTCAAAGTCTGCCATAAAAAAAGAAAGGTAAGGTTGATTCACCAAGTGCCTTAAGTTTTCAGTGAAGGTTGGATTAATGCTGTTGTTGTTTTGTGTTGTCTCAGGATGTCAGTTGTCCAGTTAAGCAAGTGCCTACAGGTAAAAAGCAGGTGCCTTTGAACCCTGATGGTAACCAAAACAAGTCCGGATCCTATCCTTCCTTAGTCGTCTCCAGCAATGAATTTGAGCCCAGCAACAGCCACATGGTGAAGTCCTATTCACTCCTGTTCAAGGTGTCACGCACAGGAAAGAAGAATAGCAGTAATCTGGTCAATGGTCAGGCCAATGAGAATGTTGGTACGTAACTAATGATTGACTCTTTGCCCTAACTTGAAATGGCTTTGAAGCTTCTGTAAGCAAAGATACAATATATGAATGAAATATGTTTCTACACAGATGTTACTGATACACCCAGTAGAAAGAAGAGGAGTTCATCACATAGAGAAGAGGGGGAGACCATAGAGACATATATTGCACAAATGACTGTTTTTGATAAGAACAGGTGAGTGTTTAGTGAATTGTGGCTTTTGCTGGTCTTGTATTGTCTTTTATGTACACTTAATTTTCCTTTTTTAGAAGATTGCAGCTATTGGATGGCGAGTATGAAGTGTCAATGCAAGGAATGGAAGAGAGCCCTGTAAGCAAGAAACGCGCCACATGGGAGACCATTCTGGACGGAAAGGTTCGTATTAATGTTTTGTTTTTTTGTCAGCCATCTTATGACACAGGACACATTTTTGACTGTTATCTGTTTTTTCCAGAGGCTTCCACCTTTCGAGACCTTTTCTCAGGGACCCACATTGCAGTTTACACTGCGATGGACTGGGGATGTCAATGGAAAATCAACTGGCTCTGTGGCCAGACCACTCTCTACCCGCAACTCAGACACTTTCACTCCAATGGAAACCAGGAACAGCAACCACAGAGCACTTATGAGTTAGTACTTGTGTCTAGTTGTATTTTGTAATGGTCAGTGGCACTAGGTCTTTTATATTATAATTTTTCCTACCCAACAGTGAAGGAGTCGGTCAGTGCAGATGTTCACTCAAAAAAAGATAATGCCCAATTGGAACCGCGACAAAAATTAAGGATATTTTATCAGGTAAATTCTGGTGTTTATCAAGAAAAATACTTGACTTGGCTGGTTCTTACAAAAGTTTTTCCATTTTCAGTTTTTATACAACAATAACACAAGACAGCAGACCGAGGCCAGAGATGACCTTCACTGTCCTTGGTGTACGTTGAACTGCAGAAAGCTCTACAGCCTACTCAAACACCTCAAACTCTCCCATTCACGCTTCATCTTCAACTACGTGGTAAGGCTAAACCCAAATTACAATGATTTTTGACACATTTTCTCTCAAATTCCAAGGATTATCAGTAAGCCTTTTAAGATTCGCACAGATTCCTTATGACAGCGTTTTTAAGGCCTTGCTGTCTGGAAAATCGGGCTTTGTAACAAGTCCCCAACGCCGCCCAAAGCAAATGAGAAAAATAGCCTCATGAAACATTTGGGTTTATCAACCAATCACAGCACAAAAATCCACCAAAATGAAGCCTCAAAATACTGCCATCTACTGTGGACATTATTGTAGTGTAAATCATGTAAAGTTGAAACCTTCCTGCCAGGGTGTACAGCTTGAATATTGATACATTTTTTTCTGCTCACATTCACACAAACAAAGGTTTCTGACACGCTTCGGTTCGAGGTTTCATTTGGCATGCACTGTTTTGCTCAAAACACATTTCTAAGCCTCTGTTCATTATGTCCATCACTAACAACAACTCCTATTTGATTGTAGAGTCCTGGCTTCAATAGGATCCCACGTGAACCACAAGTGTATTGTATATTAAAATAATATTAGATGTCTCGTTAGTCAATATAATCATCATTGTGACAATCGTAGATCACTGTTACCTTTTGGTCTCATTAGGTGCTTTAGTTTATGCAAAAATCTAATTATGTGTGCGTCTTGTAATTTAACATTTAAAAATACTGTTGTTATGTTTTAGAAGTGTTTATTCTGTGTGCTCCTTTTCAGTTTTATTTCTAAAAGATTCCACATGAATTTTGTTACAGACATCCTTGTAATGTAATTTATGCATGTCTGTACACAGCCTCACCCCAAAGGAGCAAGGATAGATGTGTCTATCAATGAATGTTATGATGGTTCATACGTTGGAAACCCTCAGGACATCCACAGCCAGCCGGGCTTTGCTTTTAGCCGCAATGGGCCCGTCAAGAGAACAGCCGTCACTCACATACTAGTCTGCAGGTAAACAAGAAGCCTTAAAATGCTGCATATTCTGCTGAATTTACTTTGTGTTAAACAATACTGTTTGTTTTAGTCACATGTTTATGTAATAATGAGCAATTTAATTTCTACGGTTACTATCCTTGGACTCACTGCAGATTGAAAACAAAGGGTACCTTTACAAATCTATTCTTGGATTAGTGGACCCTCATCTCCAGCATCTCATAGAAGTGAGGAGCAGCAGCTACAGCCTTTACTCTTAGGCCTTGCTTCTGCTCTCTGTGCCCAAAGCGAACACAGAGCTGGGAAAGCTTTGAGATTTGCAGCCGCCCAGTCTGGAAATTAGGGAATTTAAATTAAGAGAGTTAATTTCATGCTTTATTTAAGACTGTCACTAAATGCTGTTTGACTGAGTGTATATATGTGCAATGTTGTTGTGCTTTTGTGTGCTGCTCTTGGCCTGGAAGCTGTTGCAAAAGAGATTTTTAATCTCAAAGACTTGACGGTTAAAGAAAGGATAAAAACAAAAAAAAGCTCCGTCTTGACAGTAGAGGACAACTGAATGTGCACAGGGAAAAAGCATAATATGTTGTCTTAAAGTTACTTTTAATTTATTTTTCATTAGACCCAAAAGGACCAAGCCAAGTTTGTCAGAGTTTCTGGAGTCTGAAGACGGAGATTTGGAGCAGCAGAGGACGTATGTGAGTGGACACAATCGTCTGTACTTCCACAGTGACAGCTGCATGCCTCTGCGGCCGCAGGAGATGGAGGAAGACAGTGAGGACGAGCGTGACCCGGAGTGGCTCAGAGAGAAAACGGCTACGGTGAGAACTGTATTCTCATCATATAATCTCTTACATATGCAGTCTATGGGTGTGACGCCCTCCTAAAATAAAGACTACATTAAAACGGAAACCACTGGTTTTCATGTGAGGAAAACACACAAATTAACTTTTGTAGTCCCCGTTAACAAGCTGTTGGAAATTTAGCTGAAAGGCGGAAATGAGTAGCCTGGTTCTCAAAACCTCAGTTTTTTGCACCTAAATTTTCACAAAATAATGAATCCTATCGTGAAGTAGTGCAGGTCACTCTGCTACAGATGCTTCACGCTGCAGAGCAAACTAATGTCTTGGGTGAAATGTCACCAAAAACAGCCAGTTAACACCCGCAACAGCCGTAACAGTGAAGGGCCTTGACTGTCTGTTCACGTACAACTATCAAAATTACCAAAAACATTTGGAGATCATAAAGGGAAATCTTTATGACTATTGAACAAACGATGGATAAAGGGCTGGTCTGTTGGTCTGGTGTTGAATGGGTTAGGGTTGATGTTAGATTTTAAAGCCAGATAAGGATTGCTTATCCTCACTCTCTGATAATGCTGAGCACATGTCTAAATCATAGGTCCTACATAAAACTTGTGCTCATGAACAATCGAGATGGCCTGAAGGCTCACTTCGAAATAAAACGGCTGCTGTTAACAGTTTAAACACAACATCATCCTTTATGATTTGAAAACCGGGAAAAACTTGCAATGCAGCTTTGAGTCCCAAGCAACCACAGTTTTTGAATTGTAAAAATATAAATTTGAATATTTTCAAAAACTGAAAATGTATTGAAAATGAAAATTGTCCATTACTATGTTTTGTGTACAGCAACTGGATGAGTTCACTGATGTGAATGAGGGAGAGAAGGAGGTGATGAAGCTTTGGAACCTGCATGTGATGAAGAACGGGTATGTTGAACATTTCTGTAAAATGTATTTTACAACTGCAGCTGGAGACATAAAAGATCAATAAATGCATCTCTTGTTTTGAAGTTTCATCGCTGATAACCAGATGGGTCAGGCCATAATGCTTTTTGTGGAGAGCTGTGGAGCTCACATTGTGCGGCGTAACCTGTGTCGTAACTTCCTCCTTCACCTCGTGAGCATGCATGACTTTAACCTGGTAAACACCGCCACCATCGACCGTGCAATGTCCCACCTGAGACGGATGCAAGAGGAGCTCAAAGACACAAAGGAGCAGGACCCATCACTGACAGCAGGCGCCTGCAACGGCACGGCCATCACCTCCTGCGGTGGAAAACAGGGCAAGAGGACGAAGAGCTCCCTCACAGACTGACCCTGGTGCAGGGGCAATAGTGGTGAACAGTTATGACCCTATGGTGCTTTGATAAGAGGATCATGTAAAGAAGCTCTGAACACAAGATGAGTAATTTGTTGAAACTGTTAACTGAACCAAAAGAAAAAAAACTTTGTAACTAAATTACCCACAATATTCAGAAATATTAGGGCTTAATGAATTTACTCAAGGACAGAGTATTGCATCTACAAGGGGCCATTAATTACTTGTCAAATTAAGTAAATTGCTGACGTCATGGTGTGGTGTAACTGCCTTTGGTGTTTGTTATAAACAACTGTATTACAGTTACAGTTAAAACTGTTCTGGTATCGCTGGTACCTTGTATTTTAACCACACTATATCCTTGTTCAAATGTATCCTTTGATTATTTTAGCACTTGATATTTGTATGTAGAAGACTTAACATCATTTGTGTGCTTTTATAGCACATAATTCAAGACAGTTCTGCTGTACATCATGTGAATTAATGAGGTATGTACATTGCAGCCTTCTCTTGACTTTCGTTACAAAGTATAATAAGGTTCTGTTAGGGATGGTTGTCTGTTTCGCATTTGAGTTGTGACAAAATTATTATATTGTAATATTGTAAACTCTGGACAATAGAACAAATTCTTATTTGTGTCCAGGCTAAAATCCACCCTCACCACCCCAAGCCTTTTGGCACTCCTCATTAGCTCAAGGAAAGCCAGGGAAATAAACCAACCAGCAGATCATCACTGTTTCAAGTCGACTTGCCAGCATCACGAGGTGTTTTTATAATCTGGAAAATCAGTGTTATGTTTTCGGTTCTGTAGCAGTGAACACACTGTAACGCATCCCTTTTTTAGTGTTGGCAGATTTCTTGCCAAAGCAATATGCTGTTGGTTCAATGGGAGTTAATTTTGTCTCGTTAGGTGCTCTTTATGCCAAAGGGTTTTTCTCCTCATCATTCTTTATATTGGTCAATTTATAACACGTTTAAAATCCATAGTTGTGTATAGTTTCGTGTCTATCAAATTTGTCACTGTTCAATTTTACTTCCCTTTCCTTCAGAAAATAATACTTCAAAAATGACTGTATGAACATCCTGGTTTGTACACTCTGGCTAAGGGGGCTTTTATATTTAAATAAAGTACATTTCAACTGTTTTTGTTAATGTATCTTTTCCTCGTCCTAAATATCAATGGTGTATTGGAAATGGTAGCAGAGGGGCATGTTAATTAGTGAAGTAGTTGGTAGTTTATACAATTGTCAAATGTAATGACCACTTTTTGGGGGGGAGGGGAAAAGGAAAGTTTGTCTTCATCTATGGCAGTTAAGGTTGACCATGTAGATACATAGATCATTCATATCAGACAACAGAAGTATTCCATGTAGGAGTGAGTGTTCATGTTTAACACACGATCTTTGGCCTCTCTTCAGACGCAGTCGCGCACAGTTTAAACGTCATCAGTTTTGAAGATCCAAACTTTTACCAAACCGTGCTCTGACTGTGGATGACTTGTAGCATATTATTTCATTTAAACTTTGCCAGCAAATGTTAATCCGTGCTATCACAAAAAGGCTAGAAATTGTTTTACTGCGGTCGCCACTGGAACCTCCCGCTAATTTCAAAGTAATAATTCGTTTCTGATGCGCTCTAAACTGAAGCGAATCAAGTCGTGTAAAAATGCGCGACGTGCAAACAAGGACCACAGACCAACAAATGAGGTGATTGAAATTTCCTCAGAGTCAGGATGCTCTGATATCGACACAGCATTTGACAAGAATTTAACATCATGGAATAACAACAAGCAAAACGTTTCAAAGACAGATTCAAATTGCACTGGACTTGCACCAATTTTCTTGAGGACAAAAAATACATCTAAAACAGTAAGTGGTTATAGTCAACCTCATATTATAGAAGTGGACGCCTCTTCTATTTGTCAGGAGTCAGACAAGTTGCCTATCTCAGATTTGAATGAGAGATTAAAGGATGTCCAAATTTCTAATCCAACATTTCTAGTCACCAATATTTTTAGTATACTGCAGAAGAAAGGCTGTCAAAAAGGAAACTGTTTCACATACAGTGGTGAGTAATCCAATTCTTGCGCAGTGGTCTTAATAAGATATTTTATCATCTCACTTTATTATCTCACTTTCAGACAAAGAACATTTACACCCAGTTCAGAAGAAGGAGAGCTTCCACCAGGACAATGCACATCAGAGGTCCGGTGTTGCTGAAGAGGACACCACCACTACATTATTTACCCCCCCATGTGTTGTTCGGGACAGCACCATGTCACCTTCTCACAAGCTTCACAGAACTAACAGATTAAGCCGTACTCGGAGACTCAAGCATGGAAGTGTCACATTAGGTCACATTACTGGGCCAGAAAATAAAACAAAAGAGACTAAATCAGATCACCAGTCAACCAAGACCACAGTGTTTTTACAAAGAGGTAACGAATGAATGAACCTCATCTTAACTTTGTACAGTATCATCAATTAAGTGTCATCACCATTTTTTTTTTTTTAACAGAACCATTTAGTGAAGATGTTCTCTGGACAGACAAATACCGCCCTCGTCATTCCAGTGAAATCATTGGCAACATTGCTGCAGTAGAAAAATTGCACAGGTAATTGTTAAAGATTTCACCAATTGACAACAACAACAACAACTGTAATTAATGTGAGTAACCTGCAATGTCATTTTGTTGTGTTTTAGCTGGTTAATGAAGTGGAAGCTAAAATCAAATGTTGAGGACCAGAGAGACAAACAACAAAACGAGGCACAAAGCAATGGTAAAAAGTAGGGCTGCAACAAGTTAATCGATTAATCGCAACTAATCGATTATATAAATGGTTGTCAACTAATTAAATAATCGAGTAATTGTTAACAGGTCTATACACAAACTCCAAAACATTCTGTGAGCTGAAAGAAGAGGTTTTATTTCTCAGACAGAGCAGGAAGGACAAAAAACACACAGGAAAATGTCAGCTGTGTGTTTTTGATTAAAATACTTGTTCATCTAAAAATATTCTTCACCAGGATGTCGTCAAATGCTTTCACTTTCAGCTTTATCTGGGTAAAATTTAGTAAATTTTTTTATTCAAGGGTCTTTCGGGCGCTAATAACTAATAGATAAATCGTAGGAATAATCGTTAGACTAATCGATTACCGAAATAATCGTTAGTTGCAGCCCAAGTAAACAGTTGAAATTGTACTTTTGTTTTACGTTGATACTTGTATTGACACTGTATTGCTTCTTTGCAGACTCGTGGGACTGTGGGGATTTTGAGGACGAGGTGGGGTCAGGAGACGGGGCAGATGAGCAGTTATGTACCACCGTCCTCTTATCTGGTCCTCCAGGTGTGGGCAAGACGGCCTCAGTGTACGCTTGTGCTTTGGAACTCGGCTTCAAGGTCTGGAAAAACCTTCATAGGGCATTTTAAAAGTACAATCTAAATGTATAGTGTTTTCTTTTAGCTGACTGTTTATGCCACATAAACTCTAATTTACAATAATAATAGATTATTATAACTCAGCACTTCTCTGAAAAAGTCCCTAAGTAAAAATTCTTTGTTCTTTTCTTTGTTCAGTTTATTTAAGCATTTGTCATTTAAGATTCATACAAACCGATTTGCAACAGATGGAAAATATATATAAAAGAAAAGCTCAAAAGGAGTAAGCAGAAGTACAAAAATACACTATAATACTATATTACTATATAAAAATAGTCAAGAAGCAAAAAATAAAATGCAATAACTACACAATGTCAAATGCCTTTTTAAATAGAAATGTTTTCAAATGCATCTTATAAATCAAAAGGCATCTGAACGTTTTCATTTCATAAAGCTGGTCACATTCAGGAGGAATGGTAATGTGAATGAAAGAAAATGAAGGATTTCACTGTTGTTTGGTGATGGTGTCAACAATCGTGAATAATCGTTAAAGGTGCAATACGTAACTTTTCAAGAGGAGGGTATGCCACCTGCCTGTCACCATGCATGGAATTATTTTGCTTAGAATATTACACATTATGGAATGAATCTATGAGCCTTTAGTCATTACTTGTGTTTTTAATTACAAAATAAGCTCTTGTTGGCTATTTGATTTTTGATTTGAAACAGAAAATACAAAAAACCAAAAAAAACAACAACACAATTTTCCAGCTGCCCATCTGAAAATGGAAATAGAAAAATAAGGAGACAAATTATATTTTCTGTTCGCCTCTCCTGAAATCTGACCAAGCAAGTACCACTAAAATGTTATATCGTAACATCCCTGCACAGGTTTTTGAAGTGAACTGCTCCTCACAACGTAACGGAAGAGAAGTATTGGCCCAGCTAAAAGAAGCAACCCAATCGCATCTAGTGGAGATTTCTTGTAACGACTCATTGAAGCCAGCTTTCTTCAACAGCTACAACACACTCCGGAGCTCACCCAAATCTGACGCTTTGCCTGGTAGAACATGACTGGATTTACAGAAAGTTTATCAGAATTGAATGCCAATATTGTAATTAATTTGTGTTTCTTTTCAACAGTAAAGACGCCCAAAAAGGCAACTGTCTCCACTTCCAAAAATAAGCTGGTACGGAATAGGTCCAAGTGCAAGGAGAACGCTAAACCCATCACCTTGACCAGCTATTTCAAAACGAAGGCAAAAGCTGATTATTTATACCATAGTGGGGCGTCACCGAGTAAGAAATCAACGAAATATACAGATCCTGCAATAAGCAAAGACCACAATGGGACAACCAACAAAAACATGACTAAATCTCTCATTCTCTTTGAAGAGGTAAATCATTTGACAAATCTAAACAATTAAACAAAAAATAAAAAATGATTTGTATTTTATCGCAGGTGGATGTAATATTTGAGGATGACGTTGGATTTCTTGCTGCCATCAAGACTTTCATGAGAACCACAAAAAGACCTGTTGTCCTGACAACCAGCGGTGCGTGCACAAACTACACCAGGCTACACATTGTTGTTATTTCATTGTTGTTGTGCTTATATTTCCCTCAGGGATTATTGACTCTAGGGAACTAATTATTATTCTAGTGGTCGACTAGTCATTGCATTGAGACTTTTTAAATACATTATCATAAATGTGGTGACTGAAGGCTTCTAGATGGAGAATATTTACAAATAAAGAGTAATATGGAGTTTTATTTTTTCAAACTTAGATTTTATAATAGCACTGTCTTTGTTACAGATTATTCATTCATTCATTCATTCATTTTCTACCGCTTATTCCCGTTAGGGGTCGCGGGTGACTGGAGCCTATCCCAGTGACTTTGGGCCTTAGGCGGGGTACACCCTGGACAGTGGCCAACTCGTCGCAGGGCTGACACAGAGGACAAGGACATTGACAGACAACCATTCACTCTCACATTCATTCACTAGGGACAATTTAGAGTTCTCAGTTAACCTACACAGTCATGTCTTTGGACGGTGGGAGGAAGCCGGAGAACCCGGAGAGAACCCACGGTAAACACGGGGAGGACATGCAGACTCCACTCAGAGAGATCGTGTGATGTTAGGGTGGTTCAGAATTCGAAACCACGATGTTGGGGTGGTGCGGGATTCGAACCCACGATCTCCTTATTGAGAGGTAGAAGCTCTAACCGCTCTGCCACCGTGCACCCCGTTTTTTTTCACCCATTCACTCACACATTCACGCACCAGTGTACGCAGACACTGGGGACAAGGTGGGTTAAGTGTCTTGCCCAAGGACACAACGGCAGTATTCACCTGCGGGAGCAATTGCACCGCCAACCTGTGGGTCAGTGGATCTGACCGCTCAACCAAGGATGTTCATGTCAGGAGCGGGATTTGAACCGCCGACCTTCGGATCAGAAGACAATCTCTCTGCCAACTGAGCTACTGCCGCCCGTTACAGATTATATTTTTGTTTAATTTTTAAATATATTTATGTGTTTTAGAATCTGTATAGTCCAAATAACAATTGTGATTATTAAAAGATTATTTTTTATAGTTAATTAATTGCGGTAACATTTGATTATTTGATTGATTTATTGACATTTGATCAAATTTAAAAGCATGTCAAATAAATGTGTGTTTTCTTTGTAGATCCCTTGTTCAGAGAGCGATTCAACTCTATCTTGGATGAAATCATTTTTCAGACACCATCAATGGCAAGCTGAAGTTTGACAATTAATTACTGGTGCTTGTTGTTGCTAGTAATAATAATAGTATGGATTTTATTTGAAGGTTGACATCTGTAGCTACCTGCGGCTGGTTTGTTTGGCAGAGAACGTCCAGCTTGATCCCGATGATGTGAAGACTCTCTGCACAGTGACACGCGGAGATGTGCGGCGCTGTCTGCTTCAGCTGCAGCTCTGGGCTAACAGCGGTGCAGGTCATGGAAGACACAAAAGTAAGTCATGTCTGGAGAAGTATAATATACACTTGGAAATAATGAATTCACTGACCTGGAATTCACTTATAAAGGCTGCAGTGGCAACATGTTAGGTCTTCCATCTGTCAATAAAAAGAATTTGCTACAGCTTTTGCAAGTAAGTATTATCATTTTGACGTAATTTCTTTACTATTGCACAGTTTTAGTGAAGTCTGTTTTTATTTTACAGGTGCCTTCATGGACAGAGCAACAAGTGACTGAAATACTGCAGCCCATGAAGGAAAGCTGGAGAAATGGTTTCCCTATACTTTACTCCAACCTAGAGCTCCTTTTACATATTGAAGCAAATAAACTGGACAATACATGTTCTGGTCCAGACGGTAAAATGCTAATCTGTGACACTCGACAAATAGAAACACCATCTGGTCAACATTCAACCAGATCTCCAACTAATTTTAAATCAGGACTCGGCAGAAAGAAGAATGTTTTGTCTCCGCAAATGAAACGCTCACCAACAAGGACTTCTCAAATACCACAACCTCCCACTGATAAACTGGAAACGGCAAACAGCCTGACTGCTTTGTCTGATTTCTTCGATGTCATGTCCTTCATTGATGCCACAGTTCCAGCGGCGCAACAACTAGTGGCAACTCCATGTAACCTACAGGAATTTGTTTGGACTGGCGCAAAGATACAGGAGGGGTTATTGGATGAGATGAAGGAGGAAGAGGACAAAAGCCAAGAGATGATGCTGGATATTGAGGCCACATTGGAGGCTTTGAGCTTCCACCGCTGCTGGAAGCAGGTTTCTGACACTGGACAAGTCCACAAATCCAAACAAGGAGATACTTTCGACAGCAAAAACCTTAACTTTATCACTCAGCATCTGGATCTGTAAGTCTGACTCTCAATGAATGTGTTAAATTCACTAATTGTAGTCTATTTTGACTGAAAATGTGCATCTTTTCTAAAGTGTTTCTCAAAGGCTTGAGCTAAGCAAGAAAATTCTCAGCAGTCAATACTTCAGCCTGCTCCACAATAATCGTGCCGTCTGTATTGACTACCTCTCCATCATACGCTTAATCTGTCGCACTCACAGGAAACAGAAAAAGCGAAGAAAAGAAGAGCTAGTCAGGTGACCAACAAAACAGGATTAACTTTAATTTTTTTTTTTTTTTATTATTGATGTCTTTATGTTCTATTGTAGATGCGTTAAGGCCTTCCAAACTCAACTAAGACTGACAAAGGAAACCGTTCAACTTCTGGCACATGAGTTCTCATAAGATGTAAAGGCAAAAGGACAAAAAAAAAAAGTAAAACTACACTACCTCATCAAGCTACATTATGTTTTAACTGTATGAAATGTTTTTTTTAATTAATTCATAAGCACAAAAATAAAACATTTTCTAGAACTGAATTTCCCCCTTTTATACAGTATAATTTATTTAAAAAAAAACAACAACCATAAAAGCAGTAAATGTAATTAGCCAGCAGTTTAATATCAAGTATGAACCTATAAGTTAGTATTAAAATGTTTACAGTAGAAATGTATGTCCTGAAAATCCAACTTTGGAGTTTGTTTGGTGGCTGTAGTATTCCAGCATTACAAAACAATTATCCAGACGATTCACTGAGGAGCTCATAAAACGCCACGGCCTGAAGCAGAGCATCACAAAGTTCCTCCCCTGTGCGCCGGCTGCCCATCTGAAACGAGTTTCTATATTTGACCAAGAGCTCAGAAGGGAAGTTTAGCCTTGGCAACTTTTGAGTCACTGATTCGGTCATTAGTTGTCTCACAGTCTGTGCCCCGCTGGTCCGAGATTCACCCACCATGAGCCCGAAGTGTCGCCCTACAGCCATGCGCATCATGTTCAGAACTCTGCAACGGGCAAAATGAAGACTTAAGTAAACTGTAAAAGATATAAGTTAGTATGAATGATAACTGTCGTCACCTTGGTGGGATATTTGGCTCTGGTTGTGGGACTCTTGGCTCCAGCAAGGCGAAAAGCATGGCCTCCACTGTCCTCATATGAGCCATTACAGGGAACAAAGATGTATTCTGAAGTGAGATGGAAGATTTCTCAATGATATAGAAGTCAGCTTCTGGAAGATGTTCCACAACTGCAGAAACCTGTCATAAAAATATCCATCAAAACCACATAAGAAACTAAGACAAAGTAATGAAATGTTTATAAAGTCCTACATCCGTGAGGTAAAAAGAAGCCATGTATGTTCCCTTCAGAAAGTTGGGACATTCCATCTGCTGCCAATCCAAGACAGTCATCCCACGATCAACATGAGCCCAGGCTATTTTATTTGTCCCGCAAACAATGGAAACTATTGAACTAGCATCCTGGGGGAAAAATAAATAAACGGTCAGTGAAATATTACATATTGAAATTAAATAGATGGGATATTTCAACTGAACTGAAATTGCAATTTGAACAATACTCAAATCACAAAGGCTGCATTTATTAAGATACTAAAATGCCCTCTGCAAAGAACAAAATATCCTGTCCTTATGGAAAAAATCTTGTACATGTAGTTAGACTTATACAAACATTAATGTGAAACTCATGAGAAGCCCATATGTTCATATTTAAATCTTTATGTTCCCTCAAATGTTCCAGCTGTTGTTCAACACACAACAGAATTGTGCTTTTTAAACAAATTTATTCACAATAGCTTTCCCCCCCCCAAATTCATGCAGTTTGTGATGGGTTTTACCTCCAGCCAGGATCTGTCCACCTCAGGTCTGATAAACTTGGCTAGATTAATCTTAACTTTCCGTTCCTTTTTAACAGGATTGAGAATGGAGTTGAACACAACCACAGCACTTTTGTGTTTGAGAAGTGGTACATTCACCACGCTTTCCAGGGTCTTAAACGGTCCATTTTTAGTCCTGTACTCTACAATGTTGTGCGATTTTCGGCCCCGGAGCAGCTTGACCCCAGACAGCTCGGGCAGCGCTGCATTGTTGAGAAGCTTCAGGATGACTTCTCTTTGCTCGGTCGTGTAGTAGGCGTCCAAGGGCTTGCTGTCATCGTCTTTACAGGGAACAGATCCGACAATTGTGGCGTTCAGAGTCTCAAAGCCGGCCACAGGGACACGGCTTCTCCAGCAGCATGTGCACTGCAGATAACGAAGCTCAACTTTAGGGAGGGAGCACTGTGGGGTCCGTCGGAATAAGCCAGGCTGTGCTGTGAAGATAGAAGAGTTTAAATTTATATTGTAGATAATTATTGTTTTTGTAAATATGCAAAATTAGAATATCAAGTATATCATCTATGATTGAAATTGAGCAGATAATCTCCCAAACAAGTGTTGTAAGTAATATTTCTGCCTTTTTGTGGTACATTTTATGGTCCATTCACGTTTTGTGCGATACTTCAACCTCAACCAAGACGTTGACAGACACATTTTAGCTCATTAATGATGCATTGTTTAAATATTGCTTGAATATCGATATCGATATAATTCATTTTTGTTAATATCACCAAACCCTACTATAAATGTAATTTTGCATTCATTATAGTTGGCATTTTCTTAAGCTGCTGCTAAAGAAGACAAACCGGTTGTTGCTAGAATATTAGCTTTATTGATTTGTAACTGAAAGTGCAACAGTGAATAACACATGTGATGACAAAAGGCCTACCTCTTTGAGCAACAGATGTTAGAAACTGCCTGGCGACCCACATTATAGACAATAATATTAACAAAAAATTACTTTAACGCCAACATGTTGTAGGTTCAGCAGCGTCGCCCTTCAGTTGCTGTGCTACACATTTTTGTCTCCGGTGGAAAACAGTGCCACTAAAGGTTCCGGGGTTTGGGGAGGAGCAATGCCGCTTTATCACCACCCACCTAATTAGCTGAATTAGAGCATGAAAAATTACTTTACCCAGGTTAAATAGGTACATTAAAAGCGCAGTATTTATTGTAGTAATTATGTTATTACCATATAATTGCTGTTTAATTAAAATGCACAGTCATCACAAAAGCTTTTCTCCAAATGTAAAATGGTGACATTGTTTCACTTCCTTTCTCTGTTATTTCTAGACCTCTGCATTTGTGTGTTGAACAATAAACTTCATGATGCTGTGCTGGTAAGAGGAAATGCTGTTTAGCTCAGTCACACTGCAGAAATAGCAGTGAGTGGTTGCAGGTGGGGTCAGAATGGAGTTTGAACCTAGTAGCTTTTTAGTTTGAGCTGACACATTTTACTCATGGCAAGTCTGGAAAGAAATAACAAAATCCTGCTTGAATTGATGCAACAACCTGGAAATAACGTGTGTGCTGACTGTGGATCTCCAGGTAAGTACAGTAGCTTATCATGATTGAATAATTCACAATATGACTCTTTTCAGTCTTTGTGGTTTCCTTGTATCACTGTTGTTTGTGTTTTTTTTCTGTTAAATTTGTCTGTGGTTTAGAGGAAGTTCAGTATGATTTGACTTGTTCCCTATAACTTTCAATAATGTGGTGTATGTAAGGGTGAAAACTGACTAACTGAGAACCATTTTACCATATCAAATGTTTTAAATCCACAGAACCTGACTGGGCGTCTTACACTCTGGGCATCTTTGTATGTCTCAACTGCTCAGGCCTGCACCGTAATATCCCTTCTGTGAGCCGAGTTAAATCAGTGCGGCTGGATTTCTGGGATGACACACTTGTGGAGGTATTAAAGTGTGTTAGAAGAGGGCACTGTATTTGGCACTGTAATTATTTTCAAATGCATATAATGTGCATCCTTTTCCTTGTCCAACCTTTTGCTGGACAACAACTTTAAACCCTGAATTTAAGAATGAGATAATTTTATGTGCACAACGTCATATGATACACAGATGAAACATGTTTAACCATAAAACTATAGAGCAACACTAAAAATGTAAATTTAATTCAATGGTTGTAGTTGTTATTTTCTTATTTCAGTCCATGCAGAAAAGGGGGAATTTGATTGTCACTGCCTTCTATGAAAAATCCATCCCAGTTTTTTATTATCGGCCACAACAGAAGGACTGTGTGTGAGTATAAGTATCTAATTACTAGGCTATAATTGAAAACAAAACTAAAATAACAAATGGATTGACTTTGAGTTAAATTACAAAAAGAGGAACGTAGGAAAGGCAGTGTTATGCCAGAGTCAGTTTTCATGTTATAGAATGTTGTGTATGTCCTATTGACAGAATACTTAAGGACCAGTGGATACAGGCAAAATATGAGAGAAGAGAGTTTACTGGTGAAACCAGTGACTTTCAGCAAGCATATATGTTGGGTGAGTATTTAACAAAAACCCAAACAACCAGAGTAAACCATGTAAGTGAGCCAAATATAAAGATATAAATACTGTCTTTTATTACTGTTTTAGATCCATTTGAGATTGTACTTTGGAAGAAGGGCAAAAAGAACAAGCAGTTCCTTAAGAGGAGTTTCCTTCTGTCCCAGGAAGACTTCACCCTCCGATATTTTGTAAAAGAGGATGTGGGTAGTTTTTCTAAAAGTTGCCTCTTTAACTGTGGATATATTGGGTTTGCTTCTCTAATGTTTGTTTTTTTATGTTGTCAAGTGTAAAGTACCCAAAAACATCATCAGTATGAAGGACCTAAATGCAGTTTTTAAACCAGAGAAAATCGGACATGCTCATGGGCTAGAGATCTCGTTTCTGCATGAGGACGAAAAA
Source organism: Rhinogobius similis (assembly GCA_019453435.1). Classification (NCBI taxonomy): domain Eukaryota; kingdom Metazoa; phylum Chordata; class Actinopteri; order Gobiiformes; family Gobiidae; genus Rhinogobius; species Rhinogobius similis. The sequence continues at coordinate 23,860,608 of CM033622.1, read as the reverse complement.
ACCAGAAACATTTTTGTTTACCATGAAAATGCCCAGGTGACTGATCACATATCTTTTAGTATCATATACAACTACATCATACAATAAATGCAGATTTGCATTTGATAAATGTGTATTCTCAAATGTAATAGTTTTTTTCTTTTTTGCAGTTAATTGTTTCTTTTTTTAATGCTCTTCGGAAGACACGCTTGGCATATCTCCAAAGGAAAAATCCCACTCTTCAAGTTAATGACGTAAGTCAAATTAATCAACAGTACATCCATTTTACCTGCATATTTCACCTTCCTTGGGTCCATTTCAGTTAATACCTCAAATCACTAGACCCTGTCTAATGGAAGGGTACATGGAGAAGACTGGGCCAACGGTTGGTTACTCTCAGAAATATTTAAAGCAAATACATCGTTTTAGTAAAATAGTAACATTTTTTACTTTGTTGTTTTTTTGTAGCAACGTGAGCCCTTTAAGAGGAGATGGTTCACATTGTGCTCCATGAATCGAAAACTTCTATATTTTAAAACGCCCCTTGTAAGTGTGTTGTCCATGTAAACAATAGTAGCATGTCCCATTTTGAGAAAGCATCGTTGTCCTCACAGGATGCCACAGAGCTGGGGGCAGTCTTCATTGGCACAGAGAGCCACAGTTACTCTGTGTCAGAGTTCAATGGGCGCAGCTCGAGAGGCGGGCGCTGGCACTGTGGAATCAGCCTGCAGACCCCCGGGAGAAAGTTTGTCTTTATGTGTGAGCAGGAGCAGGACCAGCACGACTGGCTCAGCGCTTTCAGAAAAGTAATTTCTCTTCCCATGAGTGCAGAGGACTATGCAAGTAAGATGTAGTTTTGCACCAATACAAAGTTCTTTTGAATAGTGCTACCTAACATTTGTTTTTGTTTTATTAAGATGAAGCCAGCCTCAGGAGGGCAAAATGAACACTTCCACCAAGAATTTCTGAACTAAACATAAAGTTTAGATGGTGCTTTTTGCACTGTTTGTTTATAACTAAGTAAATGATCCAGGACTGGACATCCTTATTGAATATGTAATGACTGAATAGAGCAACACAACTGCTGCTATTATATAGCAGAGTTGAGTGTTTCCTTGTAGGATAACATTCACTTTTGTAATATGTTTTATACTCCTGCAAAATTGTATGAGTTGTATTTATTTAATTTTTTTAAAAACTTCTTGTGTTGGTCCATTTTATTTATTAAGTGTTTATTAATTAGTAGTACTGTCTGAACCATGCAGTTAATGAATGGAATTCTCCTTGATTTTTTTGACTCCTGATGTGACTGACCAAATCATAGCAGGGCAACAGTGGCTCTAGCACACACTGCTGTTGTGTCCTTTGGCAAGACACTTCATCATATCACATGGCAGCCCAGTGGTGAAGAGGGTATTTGCACTTACGCCTCACAGTTTGTCTTAGGCTCATTTCTTGACCATCTGGGGCCTGTCTTTGTAAAGTTTGTGTGTTCTCTCTATGTCTGGAATGTTGTCCTCCAGGTGCTCCACTTTACCAGAACAATAAAAACATTTACAAGAGATTCTGAATTGGTCCATGAAACTCTTTTTGATTAAATACATTTTTTTCCATTCAGGCCTGTGTATTCTTTATCAGTTTATCCAAATTATTGTTGCATGTTTTTTTTTAACTCTTTAGAACAAAATCACATCATTATTTAGCATCTATTTATCTTCAGTGTAGAAAAGAGTGCCATCCATGGGGCCATTATTGTCAAAAGTTGGGTAGTTTGAGTTTCTTGCAGTAATACACGATCTTTGGCCCGTATGAGGGGCGTGGCCATGTTTACGCTGATGCCGTAAACGCTTCGCTTGCAGGTTAGCGGTGAACAGCTTCGTTGGCGAAGGGACATATATATGACAACCTGCTGGTTGTGAACGATTGATTGCACTTCCTTTAGATCAGTGTCTTGTGAATTGTGCGCTAAAATGTCATACAGGCGCTGAAATGCACACGTAGCTTTGCCCCCACAGCCAGGCCGCTGCTGTGCGTCGGGGCAGGGCATAGTTAGATGTTGCCTTTACTCCGTGGTGGACCCTTGTGTTCCTGGCTGCTGCTGCTGCTTTTCCACGCTGGAGAAGATGCGCAAGGACGTGAGGATACTGTTGGTGGGAGAGCGTAAGTCAGTATTTGTGTTGTATTTACTGTCCACGAGGACTAGGCCGAGAGCGGAAAACATTCATTACACAACCTGTGTGACCTGATACATAGTGAAGGTGCGTCAAACTCACATTTAGCTGCTGTCAAAACCAAAATTCAGAATTGTTTTATGATGTTATATACTATACGATATATGATATTATTATTTTATAAACTCCCATTTTTCAAATTAATTAATTGCCACATCCCTTCTTTCGGTGTGGCTATAATTATTAACACTAATCCTTGTGTATCTTTCCTCCACAGCCAAAGTGGGAAAGACCTCTCTCATCATGTCTCTCGTCAGTGAGGAATTCCCAGAAGTGGTGAGGATCAGTCCCACTCTTCCTCGTGTACAGAAGTGTGTGCTGTCCTGAAAGATGCACTATTGTGCAGAAAGTGTGCTCCCTCTGTGCTCATGCTCATCAAATCCAAGAGTTATACTGGGTTTAATGATTTTTATTTATCTGCAATATAACTATTATATAGACAAATTTTTAGGCTTTGCATTATTTTAGTTTAGTTAAAGACTTAATGTCACAGCTGGTCACTGTTTTTCTTGTAGGTTCCTTATCGAGCTGAGGAGATTACTATTCCAGCGGATGTCACACCCGAGCGTGTGCCTACACACATTGTGGACTATTCTGGTACGTTTATTTTCTTTTGTTTTTAAACTGGAACAAGAAGTGATGAGGTGATATTTCCCTAAATGTTGTTTTTAAATATTATTTTCTTTTAAACCTCACAGAGGCTGAGCAGACAGATGAGCAGCTCTTTCAGGAGATCTCTAAGGTCAGTGTGTTTTAAAGTGTTAGTCATCAGGAACTTCTCACCATCAATCCAAATGTTCTCTTTCTCTTGCATAGGCAAATGTGATTTGCATCGTTTACTCTGTCAACAACAAGAAGTCCATAGAGAAGGTCAGCTGCTGCTCGCAGTAAAATGTTTAATGCACTGAATGAACACACAGTGTCAATAATCTGTGTTACTGCAGGTGACAAGCCACTGGATCCCCCTGATCACAGAGAACACAGACAAGGACAGCAGGTGTGTTGTCCTCTTATTTTCTCAACTTAACGTTATGTAAAAAAAAAAAATGTAAATAAGAATGCGCAGAATGCATTTTCTATCCGAAGGGTTCCTTTGATTTTGGTGGGGAACAAGTCGGACCTGGTGGAGCATAGCAGTATGGAGACCATTTTGCCCATCATGAACCAGTACAGTGAGATTGAGACATGTGTGGAGGTAAGATTATATTATACATACAAGTATACTGTAACTAACACTAATACACAATACACTCGACACACACAATCAGTATTTTGCTGTTCACTTTCTCCTTAATCTAACTTCCTGCCTGTTGACCTGCTCCTGATCCCTTTAGTCCTTACGTCTCACTGTTAACAGCTTCTGCGTTTTTTCAGGCAAGTTAATTGTTAATTGGCACAGGCGTGTCTCTCAGACAGATCAGAGCGTTAATCCCTCGTCTGGCTCTAACTTATCTCACTCACTCACACATGTAGAGTTGTAGCAGCATGTATGACTGTGTATATCAGTCTATGGTCCAACAGGAGTGGCCTCACATAAACAGCATGCTTTTGATGAACTTTTTGCAACCTGCAAGTATTTAAGATGTTTCTCACACAATGTGTTTCAGAAACATTAGCCTTTTAACAACAACCAATTCATTTGTGAGAATTTCCTGAAAATAATTGTGTACTAATCATTACAAACCACATGTGCATTTACTCTTGTGCACATTATTTACATGTTTAGCTTTCTATTTTATTTGATAACTAATAATAATAAACACCTTTTTGAAGTGTTCAGCAAAAAACCTGAAGAACATTTCTGAGTTGTTCTACTACGCTCAAAAGGCCGTGCTGCACCCCACTGGTCCTCTCTACTGTCCTGAGAAAAAATGCGTAAGACACTGACACGCAGCATCTTCCAATATTTTTATTTGATTATCTTTCAATATAGTATTCCTTTCTGACTCTTTTGTGGTCCTTGCTGAAAAAGATGAGAACTATGTGCGTGAAAGCCCTGACTCGTATCTTCAAAGTGTCAGATTTGGATAACGATGGGATACTGAATGATAATGAGCTGAACTTTTTCCAGGTAAATCACTTATTTTTCGTTAATGGTTAAACACACTATACTGCTTTTTTCTTACATTTTCCCCTTTTTCTTACATAGCGAACATGCTTCAACACTCCCTTAGAACCCCAGGCGCTAGATGATGTAAAAAATGTGGTAAAAAAGAATTTGAACGATGGCGTCCGCGACAACGGACTTACTTTGAAAGGTAACAATTGAAAGCGTAAAGCTTTTTGTAATAATCTTTACAAATGTTGCTTAATGTATACTTTCTGCTTAGGTTTTTTGTTTCTTCACACTTTATTCATTCAAAGAGGTCGCCATGAAACCACCTGGACAGTTCTGCGGAGGTTTGGTTACGATGATGACCTTGAGCTCAATCAGGATTATCTCTTTCCTCTGTAAGAGTCTCAAAATTTAAATCCCCAGTTGTGTTCATATCATTCTAATAAAAGGTCTTCTTCCAGGTTGAAAGTCCCTCCTGACTGTACCACTGAGCTCAATCATAATGCCTACCTCTTCCTCCAAAGCGTCTTCGACAAACATGACAAGGTGGGCTCCTGAACATCTAGTTTAGTGTTTACTTCAGTGTTTAACTTCCATCGCTTATGTAAAGGGCCACTATTAAGTTCGCATCTTTACACACGCCATCGCTGATCACCTGCTGTGAAACGATTTAACTTTTGACCACTTGCAAAGGATTTACAGGAGAATTAGACAGAGGGGGTCAAAAAGTCAAGTTGAGAAAGTACCAAATGTCATGCGAGAGCGTAGCTTTGTTTGTTTACCAGCACTGACTCCATCCACGCTGCCTCTTCCAGGATCGGGACTGTGCCTTGTCACCAGACGAGCTGAGCGACGTGTTTGATGTTTTCCCATACATGCCCTGGGGTCCTGATGTGAACAATACAGTGTGCACTAACGAACAAGGATGGGTCACGTATCAGGGATTCCTCTCACAGTGGACGTAAGGGAACACTATATATTAACTAATAAAGTCAAAACTGCCACTTTGACTCAGGGCTGCAATATTAATCAAATCGAAATTGCAGAAGCTTGAAACTGTTTAATATAATTTTCTTCTGCAAGTGACAAAATATCTTAAAACCTTCTAAACATGTAGTTTTTACCTTAACAAACATGTTTAGAAATGTGTGTGATTCTTCCCAACACTCCTGGACGTGAAAAAAAGTGCACTCTGAACTGGAGATGTCAAGATTGTTCTGTTAATCGTTAACCATTATATAATCGTAAGAACTTGAAAATAATTATCTTGAGAATCGTCTACAGCAACAATTAGTAAATTCAGTTAAATCTAAACTGCAAAAAGTCAAACTACATCTGGTTGTTGTGTATCATTATTTTTTTCATTCAGAAAGTTCAATTTCATAAAGCCAGTAGCTATTGAAAAAAGGGAATCCATTAGACTTGAATTAAGGATGTAAATGATTTGGTCATAGTAACATCATGATGACTATTCTCATAATCGTAACACTAAGGTTTAATATTGTGACATCTCTACTCTGAACAGAATCGTACTATTAAACATAAATTGCAAATCGTTAAGCTCTTCTTTGACCTTTAATTCTAAGATGATGTATTTTTTTAAAACTGGTTTTGTTTTATTTTGTTAGATTAACGACTTATTTAGATGTGCAACGATGTCTGGAATATTTGGGTTACCTTGGTTACTCAATAATAGCTGAACAGGAGTCCCAAGCATCAGGAATAACTGGTAATTATCATTGTCAATTATCTTCATATCTGAAGTTACATTACTATAAGCTACATCCATGTTGGTCTTTGCTAAAGTAATTGCTAAACCGCTGCAAAACACTCAACTATTTCTTTAAAATTATGCTGTCTTATTTGTTTTAAATGTTTTGGCTTGAGGCTCTAGTTTCTTGGGAAATGCAACAGCTACTCACCGCTTGTGTTACATACAGTATAAACTAAACATATTTTTGTTACATTACCTTTTTGTAGTTTATTTCTCATGACATAGTTCTTGGAAAGGGCCCTAACTGCGTGTTGACAGTAGATAATTGAAATGACTACATTTGCCTTTAGAGGTGAACTGATCCTGTGCTGCCTGTGTGCTGTGCCCCCTGCAGTGACCAGGGCTAAGAAGATTGACCTACAGAAGAAACAGACTCAGCGCAATGTTTTCCGTTGCAATGTGTTTGGAGACGTCGGCAGCGGAAAGAGCGGCTTCCTTCAAGCTTTTCTGGGCAAGAATCTTATGGTAAACAAGTTCAAATGTGGGCAAATTATAACTTTTAAACACAGTGATTTACATATTAAGATGAGAATGAACTGACCTGAAATACTGCCTCAAATACAGATTATTTCTATATGTGCAATGCAATTGTATAAATCTATTTTTTCACAGGTTTATCAAAATTGCTATCACATTAAATTAAATCAAGTACAAGATGGGAGATATTAAAAATTAGAATATTGTGATATTTCTGTCCTTTTCTGATATTTTTAAGGTCCATTCACATTTTGTGTGATAATTGAACCTCAACCAAGACAATTACTGGCACATTTTAGCACGTTCCGGATGCCTTTTGAAAATATTGCCTCAATATCATTATCAAGATAACGAGATGGTCATTTTTCTCAATATCGCCCCACCCCTGTCTCTAATGTATATTCATGTCAATTCCAGCGCCAAAAGACCATCCGTGAGGAACACCGATCGTACTATGCCATCAGCACAACCTATGTTTATGGGCAGGAGAAGTACCTTCTTGTGAGTGTTGCCTTAAGAGAGTTTATTTTATCTATTGATGTAAAACAAATGTTTGAGAATATGTGCGTCTGGGGTAGGGTTATGTCTCCATCAAGCTGCAGCTAACTCTGGTGCATTTACATGTTGGACTAACACATGTTCATTATTGTGCACTGTCCCATATTAAATAAAATAAAGATAATTCTCTCTATGACTGCAAATGATTATGTTTATGTTTTATATATTTATGATTTTTCCTTGCGTTCTTTAGCTTCATGAAGTGTTTCCTGACGTTGACTACCTGACTGATGCGGATTTAGCCTGCGACATTGTCTGTTTGGTCTATGATATCAGTAATCCTTACTCCTTTGAATACTGTGCCAAAGTATTTAAGGTAACCTTCCACCTTTACTGACAATGTTATCTAACATATCACAAAATTATTCAAGAATTTCTTTTTATTTTCAGCATTACTTCATGGACAGTAAGATCCCGTGTATGATGATTGCTGCCAAGTCCGATCTTCCTGAGGTGAAACAGATGTACGGCTGCAGTCCTCTGGAGTTTTGTAGGAGACATAAGATGCCTCCGCCTCAGTCCTTCACTTGTAACACCTCAACCGCCCCCAGCAGAGACATCTACACCAAACTGACCACTATGGCCATGTATCCGTAAGTATATTTTACATACATAACATAGTAATAACATGTTTTTTTTCTGGTTGCTGAACAAAAACATAACTTATACATGAGAAAAAAACAAAACAAAAAAATTACATTTTAAGTTTGTAGTTACTTTTTATTACGCTAAAAATATTCAAAATATCTCTTAATGGTGTGTTCCACAAATCTTTTGTAATGCAAATGTGCTAAAAAATAGTATACAGTGAAATGCTTGATCTGGTCTTTGTGCATCTGGCCTTCAAAATGATGAAGCACTGTTTGGATTCCTAACATGGTGACGGCACTTTCTCTAACCTCCTTCTCATTTCTCTTGTGTGTGGGATGTTGGCCTCTTCTCTGCACTGTTCCTCTTCAGTCACGCCCGGCTGCGCTGCATGTGCACTTGTAACCGCTGTACCTTCTGCTTGTGTCAGAATTTCCTCAACTCTGAGCTCCTGCTGACCATCAGGGCCAAACTCTACGCTGTCGTCCTCAGAAGGTCCTCTGAAACTTATTTACAGTTTTTATTATTATTATATACATTTTTTACGATGACTTTTTGAAATGTTACAGCTTCCATTTGTTCCTTTTGTATGTGTAATTTTTAAAAACAAAAATGGCACTACAAGAGATAAATATTCCAATAGTTATGATGTTAAAGAACATATATTGACATTTTAACAACATGCCTCTCTATAGCATCTTTAGGAGGTCGTCTAAAGGAAGTTAATAGTCCAGTTCTATGGATTGATTCTCAAGAGGACTTTCTCTGTATTAGAATGCAGTTTATTTTTGTAATCTGTGTTGAGTTGAGTTTTAACTGAGAATTTCCAGATTCAGAACAAAGGATAATAATAAAAATAATAATAACATCTTGCATCATTGGGAGCATTTTGTTCCTTCACAAGGATAGAACCCTAACCCATTTTGAATTTTTCAAAAAGTTATACGTTTCTAACTCCTACAATAAAGTTTTGCATTAATAAAAGTTAGATTTTGGTTATGAATGAACATTTTTCTTGTGCTTTTCTTTTCCATAGACATTTGAGCCAAGCTGACCTGAAGAGCTCTACCTTCTGGCTCAGAGCGAGTGTTGGAGCCACAGTATTTGCTGTTCTGGGCTTCGCCATGTACAGAGTCCTCCTCAAACCACGATGATGCTCCAGCCCTCCCCCTGGTACCACTTAGACTAATTCATGTCGTAAAAAAGTGACTCAAAATAGGTTTAAAATGCATATATTTTGTAGTTTTATCTCTTCCATTCCAGATTTATTTTCTAGTTTGCATAACATTTCATTTATTACATTTCCTCAGTTGTATATTTCTCACATGGGAAAGAAATGGTGCACATTTAATTTTCTAATAGCTTACAATGTTTGTCTTCAAATGTTGGTAAGTCAAGATAAATATATTTATATTTATAAAAAGGTGAACTGTTGCAGGTGAAATGTGTCCCATATATAAGCTATTTTTAGGGTTGATGTGAGATGAGTTGTGTGGCCTGCATTGCTCCAGTAATTTGTTATTACTGTAAATATACAGTATCAAGTAAATAATGATTTAGTTCTGCCCTTATGGTACACAGATATCCAAATGGACATGCAAAACAATGAAAGAAACACATAAATACACATGATGTTTTAAATTAAATAAATCAGTCTGCATTTTTGCAACGCAATGACGTTGGTAATGTGGCAATTAAACTCCTTTACCGAAATACTTCACTGACCAGATCAATATTCCAGAAACAACTTGATGTTCTCCATAAACTCCTGTTTATGTTTAGTCACTTTATTTCTCAATCCTATGCCAATACAAAGATGTTGCTGTTGCATGCTTTACATTACAGTATTGTCGAAGCAATATCCTACTAATGCATATTACTTTATTTTGTGTGCTAAGACAGTGCTAAAAGATAAGATACAATGTATAGATTTGTTTTAGATTTAACCATGTTTTTTTCCTCCCAAAAAATGCAATAATGTCAACCCATGTTACTTTTCACATATGCTTTTTGAAATATTTTTTCCGTCCATCAAATGTTTACAATAAAGTTATTATTTACTACTTCATGTGCTTTGTCGAATATCTTTTCAGAGATGACTTTGAGTTGATTTGAATGGGTGAGACAAGCTTTGACTCCAACACAAGGGGGCAGTGTTGCTTAAATCACACATTTGCGTGAGAGTCTCCACAATCAAACGATGTCAAGGATTAAGATGTTGAACAATTTGATTTTAATAACTTGACTACCAACGCGTTTCATTAACGTTTGCCATTGCCCATTAGCCGAATAATCTTAAATGCAGGTACTTTTTCATAAATGTCAAATGTAGGCCGGTATAACTGCTCTTCAGTAGCTCTTCTGTTCTCACAACTCATTAATTTACACTTATTCTGCAGCAGATTACTTTTCAGGTAAATCTTCTCTTGTGACTCTTTTCAATCAGTAAAACCATGTTAAAGGTAATGGTGGGTCACTTATCTCTTTAAGTCTTTAAGTTCTTTTAGTGACTGTCTACTCAGTTTACTTTGTATGTATTGTTTTACTTTTACAAGGCATATGTATGTATGTATATATATATATATATATATATCATTGTCATTCGGCTGGAAAAGTGCTGTCGGATGGTAACAAAGAGAGGGAAGGTAGTCCACACAGAAGGGGTCTCTACTCCCACAGGAACAATAGCAGACATTGAGGATGGGTACAAATACCTTGGAATACCACAGGCAAATGGCAACCTCGAAGGGGCAACGAGGAAAGCAGCAACTGCCAAATACCTCCAGCGAGTAAGGCAAGTCCTAAGAAGCCAGCTCAATGGCAAGAACAAGTCCCGGGCGATAAACAGCTACGCCTGCCAGTGATCAGATACTCCTGCAGGCATAATAAGATGGCCAAAGGAAGAGATACAGACCACAGACGCAAGACACGAAGCTCCTGACCATGCATGGAGGGTTCCATCCCAAATCCAGCACCCTGAGACTGTACACTAGCCGTAGGGAAGGAGGCCGTGGGACTAGTGAGCGTGAGAGCCACTATCCAGGATGAAACATCCAAGATCCACAAGTACATCAAGGATAAGGCCCCAGATGATGACGTGCTCAGTGAATGTCTCAGGCAATGGGGAACAGAAGGTGAGGTGCCGGAGGAGAGACCATCATGTGAGGACAAGCTCTCACATGGGATGTACCACCGAACATAACTGAAGTGGCTTATATCAAGAAATCCTACCAGTGGATAGAGCGGGCCGGACTAAAGGACAGCACAGAGGCACTCATCATGGCTGCACATTGGTGAACAGGCCCTGAGCACCAGAGCGATAGAGGCCCAGATCTACCACACCAGACAAGACTCCACGGTGTAGGCTGTGCAAAGAAGCTCCTGAGACAGTCCAACACATAACTGCAGGGTGTAAGATGCTGGCAGGGAAAGCATACATGGAACGCCACAACCAAGTGGCTGGTATAGTGTACAGAAACATCTGTGCGGAGTACGGACTGGAAACCCCAAGGTCAAAGTGGCAAACACCTCCAAAGGTGGTAGAGAATGACCGAGCGAAGATCCTGTGGGACTTCCAGATACAGACTGACAGAATGGTAATGGCAAACCAACCAGACATCGTGGTGGTGGATAAAGAGCAGAGGAAGGCCGTTGTGGTTGATGTGGCGATACCAAGTGATGGCAACATCAGGAGAAAGGAACATGAGAAACTGGAGAAATACCAAGGGCTCAGAGAAGAGCTGGAGAAGGCCTGGAAGGTGAAGGCCAAGGTGGTGCCCGTGGTGATCGGAGCACTTGGGGCAGTGACCCCCAAACTGGAGGAGTGGCTACAACAGATCCCTGGAGGAACATCAGACATCTCAGTCCTGAAGAGCGCAGTGCGAGGACCAGCTAAGATACTGCGCCAACCTCAAGCTCCGGGCCTCTGGTAGAGGACCCGAGCTCAGAGATGGATGTGACCACCCGCGGAGGGTGAGCAGGGAATTTTTTTTTTTTTTTATATATATATATGGTTTGCATTATTTTTCCCAAGGGTTAGGACAGTTCACACATATTTTATCTATTTACTCTCGGGATGGTTGTGTAGCCGCCAAGTGGTGTTCACCTTGGACTATCGGCTGTAGCGGAGAGACTTTAAACCACACTGGGCTGATTTTAACATGCACCGCTTCGCCAAAACATGGATGCAGTGGAGGTAACCTCCAATGATCTGCAGAATCCACAGAGAAAAGCTGCCTCACAAACACCATCTAACCATGAAGGTACTTTTCCTGTTGCTTCATTTGAATAATGGACACTTCCACCCCATTATTAGTTTTGTTTTGATGTCTCACATTTTAATAGAGTGTTGTTTGCCCATAACATCTACACTGTCATTTGTGGGACAGTTCCTGGTTGAAGGGGGCATTTGTATCCCCTCATCTAACCTGGAATTTACAGCAGAGGACACTCCCCAATCCAATGAGCCTCCAGGACACACCATACAATTTAACAAAGGTGTGTCCTTTAACAGATTGATTAAAGGGTACTTCAAATATTGCCAACAGCACACTCCATCTAATAATATGTTATTAATAAACAGGCTTTAAGCAGTGTTGAAATGTAACCCAAATCACTGCACAACATGGAATTGTGTTAGATGTCAGTGTTAATTACATTTGTAGCTGTATATTGATCAGTAATTTAAAAACACTGAAGCTGAGTCATCTATTGACTTGCTGCAATTTCACCCGACATTGCAGCTTGTTTAACTTCCATGGCATATTGTAGTAATAGCAGGTCCCTAGAAAACATGGTTTGTGACAAAGATGTAGGCCTAGCTTTATGAAAATGGTAAATCTATGTTGTATCTAATATTCCTTGGTTTATTCATAAAAAAATGTCAGGATCATAATGAAATATAAGGTTGCTGTAGACTCAAAGAAATTCTAACTTGTTATGAATTTAAATACTTATTTTACAATTATAATTATTTGGATCTCGAGCTGTAATTACAGCTGTAATAGATTGAACCAGCCCACTGTTTTAGGGCTACATTTATTAAGGTGTGATATCTTTGACTGGTATGAACTCCATAAACTTAAGTTAAATGGCATGGCAGGTGGCGTCAAATTGGGGGCTAAAGGGTGCTTTAAGAGTCCTCACGATCATGTGATGTTTTTTTTCTTCCTCAGTTTCATTATTCTAGTTTTGTTGCAATAAAATGTGTCATGGTTGTGTAAAGTTATTGAGAGACTAAATACAATTATTCATCTGGCCCCATCAGCCCTTTAAAAAAGCATTGTTCGCATATTAACTAAGTGGATAACAAATAAAACTTGTGATTATAATTTCCAGTTAGTGTATTCTATATAATAATACTTTTCGAGATGTTTGTGAAGTTGGTCTGGTTGCAAAAACAGATGAGTTATTGTTAGGTGTATGAAGTAGTGCGACCACATGTCCTTCTTGTTTGTTGTCCTGCACAGCCATTTAGGTCTTTCTCTCTCATCCCACTTATTTATTTATTTATGTCCCACTGATGCCACATGCATGTAAAAAGTGAGATTTACGTAGAAAAGTGACTATGGTGATCTTTTTCTCATCAATAAATCAACACTTCTTGAGATGTAGTGGCTTTCAGGGTTGTAATATGTTGGGACCTATTGCTATTCCAATCTCTCTGTGTTTGATGATTGATAAAAATGTAAAATTGTATGTAGTTATCGCATTTATTATTTATCAATGTCCCTCTATATCCCACCACATTCAACAGCTTGTCCCTCTTTCTCTAAAATTAGACGTGGTCACCTGTACAAGCAACTTTTAAATAACCTTGTCAAAATTTTCTGCTTTCATTGTCGTCTTTGCCACATTAGTTTGCCATTTTTTCATAATTTCCCTTATCAAAACAAAAGTCAAGAGTACTCTTATCAGTTTCATGCCATTTTAGTAGTCTGATAACTCCAGAAATCAGACAACGATCAGATTTTTGGTGTGCATTTAAACCTATAGCCACACTCCTCGTTCCAGACCAGCCCCTCCCCTTTCTCTGCCATTTCTCCGCCCACTCGCTCTCTCCTTTCTCTTCCCTTCAAACCCAGAGGACGCAATTTCCCCGTGCACCTGGAGCAGAGATGCGCTCCCGTGTGCCCCCGGTGTCACTGTCCGCACGGCTCTAAACCCACGAGTCTCCGGTATGACGATGACGCACCGCCGCTGAGAGTTGCCGCCGCTCTCCCGTGGACTTCTACCGGTCGCCGCTTGCACATGTGACACGAAAACCCCGCACTGTTTCACTCTGGACGGATGGAGCCGCACACGGGACTCGCACACGCACGTCACGCCGCGTCTCCGTCCTGATGCGCGCTGTTTGGTGATGTCATGATTGGTCTAAACTTGGACCGCTGCCTCTCTTCTGCTCGCGGGGCTCGTGTCCAACTTTAGCCGCTGGATTACGCGCGCACGCCTCCGTAAACCGCATGGATCTTGCACCTGACGTGAGCTCAAGTGTGAATTCGTTTTGATGGCTGCGTGGACTAGTGATCCTTCCTGAGGCGGCGTGAGGGTCGGGGTTCTCCGCGGATCCATGGAGGAGGAGAGTAGTAGCCCGAAGATGACAGGTGGGACCCGGGAGACGACCCTGAACTCGTCTCCAGCGGTGGCGGCGCACGCAGAGGGGGAAGAGATCGAGGTTCTGGAGAGCACAGACGTGGTCCCCGCTGCATCAGAGGAAGTGAGTGCACATGGACTAAAATGGCACGGTCAAGTTCAGCTTTTTGACTCACAGAGATGGGTAGAGTTCCCAAAAAATGTACATAAGTGATCAAGTTGAAAAATGAAATTACTCAAGTAGGATTACAACGTAGTAGTCCAAGAACTGACTGAACTGAAAGTAAAAAAAAAAAGTATTTGGGTAAACTACTTTTGGGTGTAACATCTGATTTATAATTTGAAGTCAATATAATCCGAAAACATTAAATAATGAATGAATCTGGTATTTTCAAAGGGAAGACCATAACCTGAGAAAAACTTCTGAAGCCACGAAACAAATGTATGAATCCTTTAATATTGTTAACGTAAAGCTTTTCACATAAAGCCTAGACTTGAGGTGCGTTCACACTTGTACTTGCCTGGGTTAGGGTTAGGGTTAGTTACTTGTTTGGTCCTAGTTTGAGTCCAGTTGAATTCTGGTGTAGACTTTATTTGGTCCTGTTCTAGTCCTGGTTTAGCCCTAGTTTAGTTCTGGTCTTGATGTGCAAGTGTGAACGTAGCCCCTGACCCTCGAAGTGGGAAGAGGAGCCAAAACTTTTAAGAGTTCTGTTACTTCAAACGAGAAGAAGTAAAAGTACAGTGTCTAAAAACTACTCAGAGCTGTTCAGGTTTATTAAAAAGTTATAGTAAATGGAACTGAGTACCCACCTCTGTTAACTTATGGCCTATGTGTCAGTTAGTTCTTGCAACTATTCATTACAACATAATTTTCAACACTATTTGAATAAAGCAAGCAAGTTTTTAGGACATTATTAATAAAGTAAGGATACATTCTTTATTACTGTTGTATAAAATTGTATTCTGGTACATGTTTGACCATATTCAGGCAACTTTCAGTGCGTCTGTCACTTAACTTTTCTCTCTATATATTCTATATATAATAGGCTTGTAATGATGTAGGCCTACTGTGGAGTGAACATACCCCTGTCTAATAGTCCACACTTTGCTGCTCCATTATCTTCTATTCGCCCCATTTAACTTAATGATCAGTTAATAACGCTGTGATTTTAAGACTACAATTAAGACACGCTTAAATGTTAAATGGCCTCATAAATGGACACAGGTGCTTCTCTGACAGCACTGGCCCCTAGCGCTCCCCTCTGACTCACTCTATCTTTCTCCATCACTTCTTTCTGTTTGTTTTTTCTCTTTTTTGTCTCAGCAATGGAAATCTATGTTTGACAAGGTAAGCTCCCATTGTCTTTGCGCTCATGCATGATTCTCACAGCTTGCAGCAGTGTTGTTTTGTGTGAAGTGTGACTGACCTCCCTAACCACATCTCCGTGATCAGTATTCAGAGCAGTGCAGATGTTTAAAGGTCACGAAAAACACTGGCGGAGAAATTTTATATTGTTTTGGAATACGGCTGCGACGTGTAGCAATTGTAGTCTTTCAATGAAATGTAAAACAGCTCATGGATATTAATGTGAAAGAACTGATTGAGAGTCTTGCACAAAACTGTAATCCTGTAAGAAGCCAGAATTGTTATTTATTCAGATTTCACATGTTAACAAAAAAATCTTGAGTTGATGACGTTATGAGCAATGGGTTGTGTGTCTTTGTGAATGGCTTTTTGCTTTTGCGTATGCCAGCAGTTCAGCTCTATACTACAACCTGTAACCTGTAACCTGACTAACACAGTAACATTATAAAATATTAATAGCTCGACAGCTCATGATGATTTCACTGCACTAACTTCAGTGTTTTGTCACTATGTAAAATGTTTGTGTTACAATTACTGGGAGAAGAAACATCATTATATAATAATTATTCAGTGAAATCCTTACATTTTCTTTCATTCTATTACTGTATGTGTAATAAATAAAAATAAAACTCCCTGAATGCACTACACATTTAGGTGTTCTTTTATAGATTACAGATTGCGTTTGACTCAATTTGCTTCTAAAACATTATTAATATTCATTATTATTATTAATTATTAATATTTTTCAGTTCTTACCATTATACCATCTCCTGAACAAAAAACAATGAATGAATTAAGTGAATAATCTTGACACTCCACATGTTAGGTTTGTTATTTGTAAAAAATGTAAATAACACATTGTAATAATAATAATCTCTACCCTTGTGCACTGTGAGCTTGCATGGGCCCCTTTAATGCAATTACAGAGACATCCTGTATACGTTACACAGGCTGATGTCATCAGTGAAGTATACACACATACAATGATGTATCTAAGAAACCCCATGAGAGCAGATACACAGACCAGCTGAGCTGTGCATGTGGGCTGACAGACGGCAGGCACCCCCTGCTCTCAGCATTAATGCACTCTGTGGGACTGTCCCGCACCTGCCTGTCCGGGGCCCCGCACTCTCTCTTATACGTCTGGGGGGGCTCGTGTCATACTCACGTACCAGACAGGCTAAAGCTCCAGAGGGATTATGCATAACACAAGGTAGAAAGTAACACATTCAAGTTATAAGTGGGCCTCTTAATGCCGTCTGAGGGCGATGGAAGTGCCCTCAAGTGGAAGTTTTGTAGCATTTATCTGAATAGTAAAGCATTCGCTTGATGTGGCAACAACAAATCCTCCCTTTTTATTCCGTCATTGTCCTTGGCTTCTGCGTTCTACAAAGCGCTGCTCCATTTGTCAAGGGAATGACCTCAGAGAAAATACTGTTTTTTGTACGAGTGGTTAAACACAGCAAAAGCGTGGCCACTGAAGAGTTCAAATAAGTCTAACAACTTGTGCGTGAATAAATACAAATCTTCTCATTTTCTCATATCCTTTTCTCTTCACATCACCACTTCTTGTAGTTTATTGTCCTCTAGGTTTGACAATGACATAAAGACAATCAAGAAAGCTTTGGTGCTTTCTTTGGGTATTTATAGTTCATTTTAGCTTAATCACAATTGTAGAATAGAGCCAAAAATATTTTCTGAAATCAAGAAGATAGTGCAAAAGATAACTTCTGTTTTATCACACAGACTTGTGTAGTTAAATGTTTCTCTTGTTTATTCCGTTAGCAAAGTTTACACTGTGCTGTGAAGACGGGATCAGCTTTTCTCTCACTAACTTTTTCAAACTGAACTTTGATTGCATCTTAGACAAATCATGTCCCATCCTCGTTTTAAAGTGTCCCTCAAGCTTTTCTTATCGGAATTTCAGGGCATCAAGACCCTCTTCAATGTGCTGTGTGGCTGAGTTGTCTTTCCCTTCACTCCTCTAACTTACTCTTGTCCCTGGAGAGGATTTTGTTGCTGTATAAGTGCTTTCCTCGCTGTGTGCAGGAAGTTAGAAACCAAAACCTCAAATGATCTGATTGTGTTCTCCTCCACCACCCGAAACAAACATTGGAAAGAGACACAAGTTGGAAGAACAGACAGGATTGCCTTAATCTTTATAACAGAGCATAAACAGTCCTGTATGTTTAAAGCTGGCACAAGTACCAGCGTTTGTGGAGGATTTGTGTGGATTTGAGACTGCAGCACAGTTGTCAGTGTGCTCAGGGTTTATCTGATTAAGCATGTTGTCATAGTGCTGGAGTTGGAGCCAAACATGTTTATTTGTTCAGTATTTTTGTGACTTGAGATGACGGAAACAAGAAGTAATGTTGCTTTATATACTTTTATTTTTGCTTATGTTTCTTAAGACCACATTAGACAGAGGGCACCTAAAGTTTATTTACAGTTCCTATTTATCAAACACATCAGACAATGAGGAAAAGGAATAGAGGCGACCTTTTTTGTTGTCACTGTGGTACGATTATCAGCAGAATATATGAGAATCTTATTATAAGATTATTTAATTGTATTTGTGGGAATTTTGGGTAACCCTTGTTTCTATGTGACAAAGTCACATATAAATATCACATATAAATATCAAAGGCTTATACTGTCTTTGATATTTAATTTTTGTATTATGTGTCAAATTTAACATAATATAGTGTCGTAATGTCTGCTCAGATTAGACTCTCAGGCAGCTCTCAACAATTTTAATCACAATAAAATATGCCAACACTTAACCTGATTATTTGTCACATGCGGCTTTTGGGCTAAGTTTGTCTCAGAACTGTATTTCTTTGATTTTGTGTGTGCCAACATGGAGCTCCCAGGGGTGTTTTTACGCACCCCAGGCACGCGCCCGCCTCAGCTTAGTGATTAAACACTTTCACATGGCTGCATACCTTCCATTCAAAGTCGTCTCCCTCTGATTCTTGCTTGGTGGCATATAGAATAGCCCATAAACGTGTGTCATGATCCGACAACCCGCCAATTAACAGTTAAGACATTTGCAAGGAATGTTTTACTCACACAGTCAAACTTGACTTATTCTTGTAAATGAGTGAATTTAAAATTTCTGAATTAAAGTGTTTTTTTTTCTTTGGCATCATGGGACATTAAGATGTTTCCCACAAATAAATCCTCCAATCCTCCTCATACCTTTCCGTAAACATTAGGCTTAGCATATTGGCTGTTTACCTATCCTTCTGGGATTGTGCCATAGAGAAGCATATTTTAAGCATATGTGAGGCAATTTGCATTTCTTATTAACCTCCTGAATCTTTGCACATTTCAAAACTGAATTTAGTTGCTTATTGGCTTCTGAAGTAGAACTGAAAAGAGAGGTCAAATCATGTTCTATTGAAAGTGCGTCTAATAATTATTTTAAGTATTTTCTCAATTACAAACCCAGTAGATAGATCCGTAAACATTGCTAAGATTGACTGAGAGTTGGCGATCCACTCTTTCTTCACTTCATCTTTTAAAAACGGTTGTTCTAAAGCTGTGAACGTGCCCAAAAACTGAATGCATGTAAATACTGCGGATTGTGAGCTAATTAAATATATTTGATTTAAAAGTAATGAAGTCTTAAAGGGGCATTATGTGGTTTGCTAGTGGAGGGTGTGAAACATCCTATTCTCCTGGAGATGGAATAAAACCAAGCGATCGAAGCCAAGCAAAGTTATTTTTGAGCCACAAAAACTTCTTTAATCGGATAAATGAAAGATGACGAGTTTATGTCATACTGTGGAACCTTCCGGACAAATCATCAAAAACAATTTTATGAGAAAATCAGGTGATGCACCCTCAAAACCTATTTAGTGCACATTTTAAGTATATGTTTTATGTTACATTAAATCAAGATTTATTTCAGTGGGAAAAAAACACTGTCTGTTTTATACTGTAATGAACATGCATAACAAAGTTGCCTCGATTTCTGATTCTCTCTGATGAATCTTGTAAATTGAGTGGGGAAGCCCTGACTCAGTGCAGTGGAGCGTGCAGAAACAGCATGTTGCATCACGTCTGGAAAAAGTAACCACTAGTTAAAGCGATGATGTCATGGCAAGGTTATGTTGTATTACAAAAAACACAGCCATAATTTAATTTACTTGATGTCTTTATTTTAATTTGTGTGCTGTTGGAATTTAATTGTGTATTTTGTATGCATTGGTTGCACTTTAAACTAATAAACATGTCGGTAGATACCCACAATGTAAAGTCGGGTAATGCATCACTGTGTAACCTTTTACTTTTAAATTAATATTGACTCAATCTACCAAATATTGACCTGGTATGTTTCCATGGTTCAGTGCCTGGTTTTCAGCTGGCCTGCCTGTGTGGCCTTTGTTCACACCAGACCTTTGTGTAAACAATATTCAGGTTTTAGAGGGGCCTAATACTGAACTGCATATATTCAGGGTCTGCCTCCTATGGTGTAATGATTTGCATATTGATTGTACAAATGTTTCTGTGCCCCTCCCAAACCGCCATTGATCTGACCCCATGTGGCTTGATTTTGGGTTGCACATGGTCTGAGCAAATGTCTCAAACATGAGATATGTACTGAAGTAATTGCTCCCTTGGTTGACTCTAACTAGTAGTTGTGGTCTTTGTCTTGTAGCAATAATGAATTCTGAAAAGAAGCACAAAATCGGAATCTTTAATTATTATTTTTGGACTGGAAAGTGCTTGTCAACCTAATTACCATTGACACATGCACAGATGGGGAGGTCACAGTCTGTTGACCCTGTTGCTCTCACTGACTGGAGCCAAAGCGAATTGATCTGATTGAATACTAACACTTTTTGTTTTGGCAATAGGATCATATCTACCACACAGAGCTGCAAACATTTTTGATTGAACAGCCATAATCACAGCTCATCTCCCCTGCTCCTCTGCGCTCTCCCTCTCTCAGCTGGAAATAGACTTACTTTAATAAAAGCCAGCGATCGGCAGAGCACAAAACACTGTCTAGGTGGCTGCAGTGGAGGTATAAATAGAACAGTATGTCTGGTCTTTTTGGATCTATAAACAGGCATGTAAGCTTTAAAAATGTTTACAGGCTTACATAGCTTTAATGCAATAATACACATAGCACACATAACATATGGCAATGATCCAGTCTTCTCATATGCTGCAAGTGTGTCTGTTGGATTGGCTAAACTATGCTATGTCTTCACCGGTTTTCTTTCCTTTAACAATGGAGCTAAACAGTGACTACTCATTTCAAAGCCTGCCCTGATCCTGTAAGTAAAACATATCCCATAGATTTCTAAAACTATTTAATGTTAAGAATGAAATCCGCTATGGTGATAACTATCAAAACTTGTAATTTACTTTATATATTTCTGAAATTGCGCAAACTGTTACAACAAACATTTAACTAAATTTTAAGTCTCTAATATGGATGGAAAATAATTCTGATATGGCCTTTAGATAACCCATTGAAGGTCAGCCTCCTTTGTGCATTAAACTCTTTGTATTTGTTTTGAAATTTACTTCCTGAATCGTGGTGAACTTTGAGATGTGTGTGAGACACAATGTTGACCTTTGATCTTTTTTAAATTTGCGTCTCAAGCTTGATGACTAAAAAAATTCTCTTTTGTAATTTATTCCACTAGCAAGCACAATCATTTTGCTTTACCTGTCACAGGTCCTAATGTTACGGTGAATTGGTGTAATGGGGTCATTAAATCCAAAAACATTTGCTACATTTTGTCTGATTTTAATAGCCAGCCTTAGCAGTATGTGGTGTCTTTTGTTGAGTAAGTGTGAGTGATGAGGATGACACTGCAAATGTGAGGCTCTGTTCTTCCGTCAGCTCGTCTCAGTCCATTAGCTGTGTTTACACTTCATCAGCATCAGTGTGCTCAAGTCGGACTGCTTTATAAAAGCTCATGCTCTGTTTTATCAACACACCAAGGTCACGGCTTTTATTAGATCTGTCTATCACTGGCACAACTTCTGTCCAGCTAGACAGATATTATTTTTGCGTTAAACTAGCTTGATGTATTGATAAGGCTTCTGGTCACAAGATTATAAAGGTGCACCAAGTAAGAGAGTCCGCTTATCTCACTTCTGACAATGACACTGCAGCAAAACATAATCAGAAAGTTTGACATTTGAATGTTAATCTTTACTGGTATGACCATTGCTAATCTGCATCTAATTTGCAGTGATTTGCATTTTAATTTGTAGTAGATGTCCTTAAGATGACCCTTTTACAAAGGCATCCTTTTGTGTAAGTGGACATGCTCTATAAAGGAAGTGACTATTAATATTACAACAGAAACAGACTGGATTTAAATAGGGCTAATATTTCCCAATTCACTTTTTACTATCAGGCATGATGGCTGTTCTGCTCTTTCGTGTTCACCGTCAATAACAGAATGACAAATATTCATAGCATCAATGTGAAAGCATGTCTTGCCCAAGGACTCAAGTTAACTTGAGTCTAGCTCTATACATAATGTTTGCCTTTGTCTCTGTGACAGACACTGATTAGTTCAATAGTGTCAGCCATGGTCCCAACTCATTCACTCCTTACTTTTGTAACATATTTTTAATTTTAACATCTTCATTTTTCACTGGGATGAGTTTATAAGGAAGTGTGTCAAAGTGCAAAGTAGCTTTATACATCCATGAGGCTAGACATAATATGTAAAACGTAAGAAATTGGCTAAAGTGCCAAAATTATTCAATGCCAAGAACCGTTATTGATCCTGTGTTAGTGTTTTGAAATTGTCTACCAACAGAACTTGACTAAAGCTGATAATTTGCTTTGAGAGTGAATTGACACAGAAAAAAGATTATGTGATCACATCTGTTTCATATTTTTGTGAGTGTAATTTGTTTAGTTTTTATCACAGTGGAAAAAATCCTACCATAAACTCTCAAAATTCCCAACATAACACGTTGGCTGTAGGTCAAGAGGTGTGTTGTAAGGTTAACAATGTAGCCTTATTTTGGGTACAGCAAGGAAGTGTGTTTTGTGTAATGTGAATAAAGTCTTTGTTTGAGTGTGAATGTGGTGTTAAATGGTATGCAGCTTCCTATTTCATCCCGCCACTGTGATTTTGGGGGATCAAAGACTGCGCAGAGGCCAGTCATTCTTTATGGCTGACAGTGGAATACCTTCCCACAGGTGATAGTTTCAGAGCTGCTGATGGAGTGGTGTCCTGGATATGAGCCATCGCAGCAGCGCCTTGGGCAGAGTGCAGCGTGAGGAGGTGTGACTCTGGTCTATTGACTATTCCTTTATTGTTTTACGCACACGAACTCCAAATCTAAGACAAAGATGCACCTAGTTTCTTGAAAAATAGGAGCGATGGGACAAACACATTCTAAGTCACAGTTCAGTGGTGGTAAGGAAGAGAAAAGTGACGACTCACTTGAATTCGTCGTTTGAGCAACTGTTCTTTCAGACACAATTTGATTGATTGATTTAACGTACGATTTTAAGCAACAAAAACTCTGATTGATCTGAGATATTACAAACAGTGCTCACAGGTCATCTTTGGTTTTCATGCGCTCTACCTGTGTCTGCAGTACTTCTGTATTTTATCTCTGACACGAACAACTTAAAGCTAAGTGAGAAATGAGCTGAAATGAGTTCAATTCAATTTATTTTGTGTAGTTGTGATTTTGTATCACAACAACATTTGCCTCGATGGGCCACAATTTTGATCTTGTTCTTGGCACCCATGGCAATAGGGCTTAGTGATATGACAAAAAAAAAAAAAAAAAAAAAAAAATTTATATATATATATATATGTTTTTTTATTTTAAACATGCAAAGTTACTTCTGTCTATCTATATACTATCTTCACCACCTGCTTAGCAATGATAGGACAAGTTGAGCCTATCACTGACCAACCTCGTTGTTTTGAAATTCAGACCTCTGTCTCTCCATTCAGCAGTTTGGCTCACGCAGCCCTCCTCCACCACAGCACCATATTTTCAGGTTTTTATTTTCACCAGCACCAGTGTCTAGGCCCTGGGGGGAAGAGTCCTATCACATCCTGCTCTACACCTCCTGCACATCGCTCATCATTCCCTGCCAGGGTCTAAGCGCCAAACCTGTCGATCAATAGATATCATATATCATTATAGTTTTATTTCATTTATTATGTTCCAATCAAATATCGTCTTTATTTGAGTCTCTTCAGGTTGAAATAAAACACTGAACACACTGTAGAATACAACACAGAGAGAGAGAGAGAGCAAAAAAAGACACAAAAAAGTAACAAAAAACCTCCAATGAAATTACGGCACATTTTGTCCAGCATGTAAGTCCCCTCTGGACCAAAGTGATCTACTATGATATTCAATTACGTTTTATTTGGTCTTATTATAAACAAATAAAAAAAAGTTTGTTCAATATTAATTTCCTGAACATTTGCAAAACAGAATATTTAAAACCAATGAATTGTCCCCTTTATTCCTCCAAAATCTGAACTCCACTCCAAACGACATGCTCTTGCTGGCAGAGGCTGTGGACCTCTCGATTGAAAAGAAAGACCCAAGTTTATCGTTGAGGATTAGAGATTACTGAATCTCTAACTTGATTCATAGTCTATTAATTGCACATCCCTATGTGGCAATCTAAACCCTGGTAGTAGTATTTGCAGTTTTCAGTCTGATCGCTGTTTGTAGATAGTGACTAGTAGTAGCTGTGCTTCATATATTGGTGGAACATTCCTGTGCCTCAGGTCCAGCAGGTCCAGACTACAGTGCGGCAGGTGCACTGTTGACACTCTCACAATAACCCAGTGTCTGTCCATCCTCCACCTGTTTGTGCTCTCACTCCGGCACTACAGCTCGTTAGAGACGTCCACGCTATGTACAACAGCTCTTCAGGTTTTAGTACAATAGTTTATAATTTATTTAGACAGATGGCACTTTGACAACCACAAACGATCACTGACAACTACCAGCACAGATGTACTCTTTGCTGAACGCTGCCTACACTGTTTGCTGTTTGTGCTCAGCTGTCCGTAAAGTGATGTTCTAACAAACTGTCTCACCAGCGAATTTGTTTGTTCCCTCTTTTCAGATCTCTAGAGATGCTGTGACAGTCAAAAGAAAATGTGCTGTGAAGAGTGCTGTATAGACTTAAGTGTATAGGTTGTTAATTCATTTTCTATTATTTATATTATATTTGCCATTGAATCAACTACATGTTTTAGACTTGGTAAAGCCCTGATGGTTAAGCCTGTCACGGTAGCACATTTTGAAGCCTGTTATATTGCTACATCAAAGTATCGCGTAAATATCAAGTATCATGTACGTTAATATTGAAACTACTTTTAGCCGCTGACACAAAAAGTCTAAACACAAATACAAATACAAAGCTGAATGAAACACTTTATTCATTAATTAGTATCTATAATAAGTGATAGAAGTTACTCATTCAACTCTCTAAAGCTCAGATCCAACTTGTAATTATTGAATGATAAGTCAATATAATAATTATCCTGACAGGCCTGTATTAACAATTGCCTGTCCCAGGTTTGATACAGAGAATCGGGGTTGAGTTACATTTCTGTATCCATACGGCTCTCTCTCTGTTTCTCCTTTGCCAACAGCCCAATTAAAACATGACAGTTTATTCTTCACATTTTAGACCCTCATACTCACTCAGGCTTGTGACAAACTTACAGCTTTGAAGTCAGTAGAAGTTCAACATATCCTGCTATGACTCGGTATATAAGGGGAACGCAATCTCCCTGAAGCGCAGAGCAGGTGTCTTCATGTGCGGCGCTGTCATAGAGTTTGATTATCACTGCTCCCACAGGAACAACTATTTAATGTCCCGCCCGCTGGAAGACTTTGTAAGAGCTTAGAGGACTTCTCCGCACTGTGAGGCTGTCCCAGTTTCTTGACTAAGAAGCCTTACAAGCCAGCACGGCATGTGGAAGTGATATTTGCTAGACTTGTATGTCATGTTAAATGGAGTAAAATTAGTAACTAGTTGTAATACACTCCACAGAAAGACTAGTTTGTTGCTAGAAGAACAATTAGAATCAAATTATATCTTTTTGACTACCTTGACATTATGCCAGTTTTGTTTCCTTTGGATAGGACTAGTCTACTATGTAATAACAGAGACATTAACCATGCAACTCACACAACCTATACATTTTACAGTTTGAAAGCCAAATTTTATGAAATAATTCTGACTTGTCTGCTGCTCAATATTAATACTGCGTCATAGTTTTTGAATTCTGACATGTAAATTCATAGTAGAACAGCCTTACATTTTAGAATTCTCAAACACGGGCAACATTTCAGAATCCCAAGTTGATCTGAGTTAGACAATCCAACACGCTGTGCATTGCGTTTGAATAAAGTTTAACATCCAACAGTTAAAATGTTAGTACGTGTGTTGTTTTCCCTTTAGTTGCTCTCTGTCCACCTGCTGTTTGTGAAGCTGCTCCTGTGCTGCCGTTGAGCCTCTGCCGTTATATAAATGCAATGTTGTGCTAATGTTGCTAAAATGAAGTCTGCACGGAGCTAATGTCAACAAAAGCAGAAGTTCACGTTCAAACGTGACATGATTTATAACTTACAGATGTAATAAGATTGTCCGGGTCAATAAATTAACTTAATTGGATCCATAATATGGTTTATTTGAGCTCTTTTTTATTTTTGTTACTGTCTATAATCAGTAATGTTTTCCCCATAGTTTTTCCGCCAGAACACAGATGGGGAAAAGTCCAAGTTCCGTCTGGAACTGAGCATTAATTATAATGTTGTGTGAACAAAAGGGATGATTATCATATTATTACATACAACTATGTTATGGAAAAAACCTATGGAAAATTCTTAAGTAACACATGTCTTGTCTTTTATTGAGCCCTATTTCATTTTTATGATTTGATTTTAATATGTGTTTTTATTGAATCATGGGCAGCTGCATTCACATCGCCATAGCAACCGGGCCTGGCTCAGCAGATGCCCAAGGTGAGCGAGTGACCGTGCTTAGCTTTCACTCTGATCTCCTCTCCCCTGTGGGTCGTCTTACATGGCACCGCTGGCCGCTCCTGACTGTGCCTCCACACTGAAGGGTTCAGAGTGGGGCAGTGACAATGAGGTGATTTAGTACTACGGGCATAAAAGTACAAGAAGTGCATTTGAGGTGGTAAGATGTCACCTCTAAACAGATGAATCGGGGTGTCCTTGTTTCTCATGATGTAATAATAGCTTTCTCCTCAAAGCAGTATCACCCAAGCTGCAAGTGCAAAATATGTAAAAACAGGGCCGCGGGGAGGCTTTCAGCTGATAACACGGATTTCTCTGTTACAAACTCAAACAGGTTTCCACAGCAGTTTGAGGGCAGATATGAGAGTTTAAAAGTGGTGTTCTATGTAGATGACAGGTAAGGTAACTTAACATCAACCGGTAACCCATCCAGGCTACGTTGTGATACAGATATTTGCAGAGTGAAAAGCTGTCATAGCCACATATATTGAACTAAAAAAAAAATGTAAAAAGCTACAAAAAAAGCTTATTAAAATGTAAAAAGTAAGGGTATAAGGGGATGATTCTGCACTTTTGTGATTCATTCTACAATTCACATTTGTCGGATAATTAAACCTCAACTAATACGTTTGACATATTATCATCTGACTATTGTTTAAAAATAGATATCAAGATATCAATATAGCCCAAGTTAGTAAAGCTCTTTTGTGGCTTAAAAAAATAAATAAAATGACAACATTAAATTTAAAAAGTACTAGCGTAAATACTGTATAATCTATATATTTTTCAGAGTGTAAAATATTGAGCTGGTTTGTTGGTCTGGACGTTCGGGGGTCCGCTGGAGGATTTGGGGAATAGGATTATAAAGCAGAGGGTGACTAGCACCACCACATCTGACTGGCTTAGGACACGATTTTAGCAGATTAAGAAAAACACTCGGGAGCCACATTTTCAGTCCCTTTGACTCAAAGTGAAATGTCAGTGGTAACAGTAGGTCTTTGACACTATTGCCTTTTGATAGCCTTTTGCACTCCTTCTGTTAGTTGCTGACAGACAGATGGGACCCTTGAAAATCTTTCTGACGCACCCTATTCCCACTCTCCTTCTTATTCTTTCTGAGATTTAAAGAAAATACGTCTGGACCCTCCCCTCAGGCACAGCAGCCCTATAGCCTTGGTCCATTTGCCTGCTATTAGACATCATAAATCTCTTGCGTGAATGGCTGCTGCTGGGATTTGGTGCTTGAATGTGGCGAGGGGGGGTACTGACCTCGGGACAGGCCCAGTGCGGAACAACAGGGTGAATGGAAGCGGCAGACAGCCCGTTGAACAAATGTTTCTCCCTTTTTTTTTGTATCATGCTCATTATGTGGAGTGCGTTTTGGTGATAAAGGGGGTTGCCACTGTGTAAATGCAAGGCTCGGGGGTCAGAGTTCACGGGTATGATGCTTTGTCTCCACAATGACCTGTCTGTGCCCTACGCCTGCCTGACACGATGCTCCATCTGAGGATTTTCTATTTTTAAAAAGCAGTTTTGTTTCTACCATAAGCGAGTCTTGTGTATCATG
This sequence comes from Rhinogobius similis, assembly GCA_019453435.1. Taxonomy (NCBI): domain Eukaryota; kingdom Metazoa; phylum Chordata; class Actinopteri; order Gobiiformes; family Gobiidae; genus Rhinogobius; species Rhinogobius similis. The sequence continues at coordinate 23,832,393 of CM033622.1, read as the reverse complement.
TTGTGCGTACAGCTCTTTTGCAAACGCTTTCACTGGCAGCGACAGGGGGTTAAGTGTTTATGTGGACGCATGCTGCCGAACCCGCTGTGGGCTTATTGTACGACCATCACAATTCTCACTGTTAAAGAAACAACCCCAGACAAGAGCGCCCATAGCCCCCCATTCTCTCACCATCAACCAGGCCTCTGTAACTGACTACACTGCTATGTTGATGAAAACAATGACCAACACGTCAGCTGTTTGTGCTCCTGCCTATTTAAGTGTTGTTTACTGCAGTCCGTCTGTTTAAAGGCAAGATTCATATTATCAACTTTAATAAACACATTTATAACATACTGTCATATGGCTCACCGCCTTCATATTCTCATTATAAGTATCTGCATCAATGAAAACACGCTGAAGAATGTTGTACTCCAAAACTTAAAATGTACTCTTCAGTTTGCACAAAATGCAATTTCTTTGACTATGGGAATGGCAGAAAAAGCACTGGTTTTGTGGAATTGGGCTGCTGTTAACGGCAAAAACACATACAGATGAACATTTTTACATAAAACTTGACTGCCTAACGTATCAAATGATGATCTATCTCCACTCAAACATTATTATTGTAATGTATAACAACCTTAATACGACCAAAGAGATTTCTACAGATATTTTTACTGGCATGATTGAAGATAAACACTTTGCTGTTTGTTAATGTTATTATTTATTCAAAAACACATTTAAAACATTGATTGCTTTATCCATTTCTGTTCTTGGCTTTCCTGGTTTCTGATTAGCTTTTGTTCTCAGTTTGTCTTTTGGTCAGCTATACCATGATTGCAATTTCCCATGTAGTCCCCATCAACTGAGTGAGAAGTTAGGGAGAGAGCCTGAGGAAGGGAAAGTGCAATAGCAGGGCGCTGAAGTGTGAGGGTGTCTTAATGAACCCTCACGGCTGACACATACAGAGGAGCAGAGTGAATTTGGGATGTTCCTCTGTGGTTCTGTATTTGGTAATTTTTATAACTAAAACTACTTTTTTCATCCGAAACACCCTATCAATTCTCAGCAAATAGGCTACTAATGGCCTCTGGCTTGTTTTAAAACCTAATTAGTCAAGCAAGATTAACATAATGACACTATTGTTTACAGCAGCAGGTGGGCTCAGTTACAGACAAAGCTAATAATATGTCAGTGTAAGAAGTATCTCAGCAATCTTTGTAATATAAGGTTACAGTTGACATAAAGATTAAAAGAGCGACCTTGATTTTGGCTCAAGCTTTAAAGGCCGATCATTATCTGGCAGTTATAAGCAGGTTGTTCAGGTACCATTAAGTTTGTTTTTTGTTTGTTTTGTTCCAGTTGAGTGGACTGTACATTAGCATAACTCTGATGGTTTGCATTAGGATTGGGGAATATGCCAAAGAGTATATCACAGTTTTTTTTTTAGAGCTGTCAAAGCTGTTTAGGTTTGTCAAATTTAGGTCAAACACTGTTAATATTGGCAACTAATAAAAATTCCTAACAGTGTGATGGAAGAATATTGGTCCTTTGTAGTCGTTGTAGTCAGTCTTTCAACATTTTCAACACGTTTTTCCAATCTCAGTCTAACTTTCCAGTACTAGGATGTAATTTCTTGTTGCATCAGTGAAGACATCCAGGGTCCTGAGCCTTCCAGACATATATTTCTGATATTTATGTGCGGGTGGTGCAGACGTCCTCACTTCAGCCTATGTTGCCTGGTTACAGTCCAGTTGGCAAGGAAACGAGCTAAGACCACTGTGTGTGGGACAGATGAATGAGGCTCTAATCTGTCAGAGGAGACAGGTGACCCAGCACAGGCTTAATAAATGAGGATGAGAGGAAGCGCAAGGAAGATGTGGAGCTTACAAATGTGAGCTGCCGGTGTGGTCACTTTTATGAGGGCAGTAGATGTCATCTACTTCTGCTGCAAGTATGAATTTCATTACATAGCCTACAATTTTGTTAGAAGATATAACCAAATAATTATGAATTAAATAAATTAAGTTCTTCCTTCTTCTCTCAGTCACATATTTTAGAGTTTCCCTAATGCTAGTGCCACTCTGTAAAGCACGTGCCTAGCCCAGGGGCGTTTCAAGGGTCTGCGGAGATCTGGGGCTCAGCTCAGACGTACATAACAGCATTTGTGCACAAGGTTAAATTCAATTAAATTTTATTTCAATGTAATCTCAGTGTCTTTGCTGTCATTTGCTATACAATGTTTTGTTTCTATGTGTATGCATTTTTATATGTGTATACATTCTGTTGTAAATATTTGTTAAGTGATCACACTTAAGCCCACCACCTAGTAGTCCTTTTATTATTGCCCTGATGAAGACACGTTAGTGTCGAAATGCGTCGGCAGTTAAACATTTCATACTACAGAGTGCCTCAGATACTTTGCTGTTCTACAGTGTCTGGTAATACCAAGTCCTAGCCACTCACAAGAATCATGGCACAAGCCTCTAATGGCACAAGCTCTCTTCTGTTTCTAGTGCCTGCTATACTTCAAAAGCGAACACTGGATTTATTCTGTGCTCCATTCAACAATAATTATCTCCGCGCACAATAACAAGCAGGTTCAGTCTCTAGTCTTATATAAGTAGTGCACATCCGGAGCAGCTGATTAAAGAGAATGGGCTACGTTGGAAGAGTAGTTGACTCTTTGCCTGGTAATCTTGGAGATGTTTGGAGAGTCAGGCCTCTAGTTAATTGATTTGGTTGCTTATTGAAATGAACTTAATTATGAGCCAACACAGCATCAAAAAGAAGCAATTTGGCTTGGAGCAGATAAACACAATCTTTATGCTACTATATGCATGTAGTCTATTAGCTTTTATTGCAGCTCTATGCTCAAAAACAAACTCAAGTCAATCTCTGTCAAATTAAAACATATTGCGAATAAAATAGAAATTGTGATCAAGTAGAACATTGTACAATTATTATTATTTGTTCCTTGTTACCCCTATTTCCTTCAGAAGCTCAGCTTCTAAATGTTCATGCTGCTTTGGCGGTTCTGTGACATCTTGTTGGCTATCCTGAGGCATTAGTCACCACACATGACGTGGGTACACCATAGATCCAGGGTTGACGCTGAAGCAAGCTGGTTTGTATGCACACCAGACGGTTGACCTTTTAGTGCTGCGTTGTCTATAAATTGATGTCTGGATAATTAATAGTGAATCCCATGGTTTCAGCTGTATTAACTGTTAAATCACGAAAGCACTGAAGCCTTTTGGTGGCCATTCACAGTCTTCCTATCACTTTGTCTCCAATTGGTGTTTTTTATGATGGAAATATTCTGTGCAAGTGTGGAGCTATGGGACTTATAAACAAGGCTGCAAGATTAATTGAAACAAATCAAAATAGTCACAATAAACTGATCAAAACCGCTATATTTTGTATTTTTGTATTATTTTAGCAATTCATCTTTTGGTCGTTTTTGTAATGTCAGTGCCCCTGGATGTGTTTTGAAGTGTGTATTGTGAACTGCTTTTATTTTACAAATCTATTCATAATTGAAATACTTGTAAGAAAAATGTTATATTTCTCCCAAATGCTGCCCTATTTTACAACACCTCGTACACGTCAGAGGGAACTAATATCTCCAGCTCCACGACTATGATCCGAACACTATTTCCTTTGTGTGTTGAACAGTGAATGGTCTTTCTGTCAAAATGCAATGAGACAAACTGCTGCCTTGTGCCTCAGACTGCTGTATCCCATCAGCCCTGATGCTGCCGCCGTCAGCCCACACTGTGCTGCAGATTAGACCAGTTCATGTCATGCCGACCCTGTTCAACCCTGCCCTTTACTCTTTTGTACCACACAGAGACATGATGATTTTTTTATAGACACTTTTTACAGCAACTAATTCACATATCTCTGTCTGTTGTTGTACTAGAGTTATAGTATTTCGGTGTTATTATTTGATCTGCAAACTCATATTTTTTTATCATCCCTTTTAGGCTATACAAAACAATTCAGGTTAGTTCAACAATGCATCATTAGCTCACTACTATTGCTTTGCGATCAAGCCACAATGTAACATCACAAGCTGGCCTATTCCCAAGCCAGATAAAAATAGGGACTTTATTCAAGAATAAAGTCTCGATTTCCTGAGTGGCCTGAAGATAGCTTTATTGTTCGTGTAGAACTCATTCTCTGTTGAGCTCGCCTTCCCCATGCAAACTAATATAACCGGAGAAAAGATGATGCCGCCCCACAGCAACTTTCGGAATAAGGTGAATAGACCAAATCATTAATTACAAATTCAAGGCTTTATTATTAACAAGATAACTTTTCTTTGTATTTCATGATGCAAAGCAATCATAGATCAGTTTGCTTTTTATTATTATGCATGTCCTTATTACTTGTATTAGCGCACATTTTACACACACTACAGTTTAGATGAGGTTATTTAAATCTGTCGTTTGGTGCTGTCCCTTGTCACTCAGATTGACTTTTCACCCACCCATCATTTATTCTTCCAATTCAGACTTGACTCAAGCTGCCACTTCCACTTTAAACAAGTCTGTGCAATAAGATGGGACCTCCCCACCGGGACATCTGCCGAAAGCCCAAACCCCAAATATAGTCAGACACATCACAGGGCATTGGCAACCCCTCTTCCCACAATCCTTTGCTTGGCTGATTAACATGAGAAGGTGAGCGTGCGCGTGTGCCTTTGTACCTGCCACGTCGGCGCATGTGAGTGACGGTGGCTGAATACGCTGGTCTTTTGCTCCTCACTGCCGCTCTGCTGTAATTAGCCCACAGACTAACAAGCGTCCGCCTCGTTATTACTACGGCCGCTAATTGTGCTTCATCAAGGGAAAGGCTCTCTCTTTACATCTCACAATTCTACATAAATGAAGGACAAACTAGGGCTTGAATTCCATAAACTGAATGTAGGGTGCAAATTTGAGTTGTAGTTGATTATTTGCTGGAGTTTGCAGATCGAAGATTTATTCATTTGTAATTACCAAAAAGATTGCTGTTGAATCTATGTTACAAAGGGAAATCAATCCAGCACTTCTGATTTTCAGTCATTTAGATTTAAAACTTGAGGTGGTTTACAAAATATCATCATTATACAACAGGGCTATTCAATTTAAGATTAAAGCCCTTCAAAAGATCTGCTCTGGCTCCAAGACCCATCTTCCAAGTATATCAAATACATGTTTAGGGTTATTATTGTTTAGTTGGTTTGGTCCTTGTTTAATAGTTAATAAATTAATTGTTTCAGACCTGGTTTTTATTCTGGGATAGTCCTGATTCAGATCTCGTTGAGATCTAGTTTTGTCATTTAGTTCTGGTTCATTGCTGGATTGCTAATTTTGTAGAGCACCGGTAAAACATTTTGTATTTTTTATATTTTCAGCAATTCAGCAATAGTTATTTTATCTCGATTAAAACAGATCTAAAGTTGGGGATATTTTGTTTGTCCACTATACGAATGAATGTGTAAACTTGTTTTTAGCATGAAGTGTTTGGCTTGGTCTATAAGGTTTGCATTGACCTACTTTCTTGATAATTACATAGAAATACTATGTTGCTGTGGAAAAGTGGATTAAAGATTGGCAGCTTCGTCACTTTCACTCTTAACTCCAGCATATTGCTCTTGGTCTCTGTCACTGACTTCTTTTAGTTATTCTGGTCACGCTTGTTGCAGAGCTGATTAACCACAGTCACGGTTGCCAGTACTTCAATCTAGAGAATGTTATTTGTGTGTTTATTACGTTGAGTACCAGACGCAAACTCAACGAAATAACACACAAATAACATTCTGCATACAGCGTGTTGCTGTACCTCTGCTCTTATTTTCAATTGCAGCACATGTCAACTTGTGAGTAGAGAATAGCCCTGATACAGGCAAATGGCTCCAGAGACAGGTCCCATACGATGCAATGCTAATTGATGACTTCGTGGTCATTTTCACCCAAGTCAGTGAGACTGTATTAGATTATAGGATGGAATAAGATGAGGATACCCCAGATATATCTCTATAAGGCCAGTGGGTGTGTTCTTAGTGCTTCAGCTTTTTATTTATACACTTAGAAGGAAATAAACTGTTATAAATCCTAAAACTGTGTCTACTCTATGTGTTGCAGCTCTCCCTCACAGCATCAGAGTGTCATGTGCTGAACTGTCCATGTAATGGGAGGTTATTGGGATCCATTTTCTGCTGATGTATTATGGGCACAATCTTTTTTGTCAGCAGGGCATCTAAGGTTTTTGCCTTTGCCTTGGTTTCCCAAAAATCAATAGGAAGCACTATTTTTATATGAAACTGATACAGATGAAGTGGCATGTTTTGAGTGCACCACAAAACTCTGCTGCCATTGTCAAACCATTTCGAGTGTTTATGACAAAGCACTTTACTGTTTTGGCTTTGCTTTGCTTTGTTGAGTGTCACGACTCAAAATCTTCGCGACAAGGTGGTTATGAGTAAAGGTTGGAGAGAAATTTAAAAATTATTGATACTAAAAGTAAAGGAAAAGTTGAACTTTGCTGAAAAGTATCTTAATCAGAATTAGAAAAGCTTTATTGCTATTATCAGTGTCAGTGAACAAAATCAGAACCCACGCATGAGCTATGGTGATATGGTGTAAGAATTATTAATAATTGTACAGTATGGACAGAACATCAGTGCAAAACTAACTGTGGAAATAGATAAAGTACGTATGTATGTCAAGAGTCCAAAAGCAGAGGTGAAGAAACTGTTCTTGTGACGTGAAGGTTCTGGTCTGAATGGATCGTATCATCCTGCCTGAGGGAAATGGTTCAAATAGTCCATGTCCAGGGTGAGCTGTGATCCGACCTGCTTGGCCCAGGGTTCTGGAGACATAGAGGTCCTGGGCAGATACTCAGATACAATACATACATTTTGTGCCATTTTCCTACCCACATTGGTTAGGGGACAGCGTCACCTACAGTCCGACTTCTCCAGGACAGTATCCCAGGCCCTTGAAAGCTGAAAATCTGATTATTAAGAAGGCTGACTTTCCTGAAGTCCACGATCATCTCCACTGTCTTTTGTAGGCTTTGATCTCCAGAACACCGGCCCACCTACCTCCTGTAGGCAGTCTCATTACCTTACAAGATGAGCCATTCGAGGATGGTGTCTTCCACAGATTTCCGTTTTACAGAGTTATGGCTGTTGCAGCAATTGATGTACATTGAGAAGACAATCCTGTGTGGAACCTGTGTTGGTGGTCCAACTGTGCCGAAATTCTAGGCACCAAAACTCTGACAAACTAACAAAAATAGTGTAATAATAGTAAATAATGGCATACTTAATATCATTTAATGCCAACTTTAAAACTGTACAAATTTAGTGCCTTGACTTTAATTGTCGGCATCAAAAAAACAATGAATACACAATCTTAGCAGCACGAGACACAACTGCGTTTTGCGCTTAGGCACGTTTTAGTACATTTGTGATGGATTATATAATGTCCTTGGTTTTAAGTGCAAATTGTTCATCATTCCTCACCAATACCTCCCCTCATTTACTCTGCTTTACTGAATCACCAAATACTTTTTGGTTTCAGCTCATTCTAAAAGCAATGATGTCTTTGACTTTATTTGAAAATAAATAGGATCATAAAATTTGGTAAACACATATATCCCAATCTCTATTCCCTTTCAATGGTCAGCCATCACCCCGAGGGCTGCATCTGATTAAAGTTTAAGTTGTTTGGCGTTTCCATTTGTCCGCTTGTATATTTGATGTTGACCGGGCTGCGTCGTTCCCTCGAGCTAGTGTGGGATTTAACAAACTCTCCGATCCTCTGACTGCATACTCCACACTTCCTAAATATTCAGCTTTATTAAAATGAGGATGAAGACAAAAGGCCTGGTATTGTGCCCCCTCCAATTTCCATATCTTCACTGCCCGCCTCTCCTGCAACGGCTGCTGTTTTTCCCTTGGCATTGGCACACTATACACTTGCGCATGAAAACTGTGATCATTTATGGGTAAATTGTGTCTGAAACAGGATTTGTTCTTGATATAATCTGATGGATTTAAAACACCAAACAAAAAAAAAAGACAATACATTATTTTCAGTCCATGTGCATACTCCTTTGTTTTTCTAACATCTTTAGTGATGAGCGATAGTCTTACAAAAAAAACTTTTCTTTGTTCGTCATAGTATTTTTCACCCTATGCATTTAATGTTGGTACACAAAGTGCGCAGTACATTGCTCAAAGACAATCATGTATTGAAGTTAAAACTATATTAGAGACACATCAAGAAATCATTTACATTTTTGTGATTATTGCAGTTTGGATAGTATTACAACAATTAGTTCCTTATTTTTTCAATATACTTCAGCCTTTATGTTTATCTTTATATCAATATCTGTTTTTTCTGTTATATTATTTTCAGTTCTGTATAGTGGTTGTTGTAAAGTTGATAAGAAGACTAAAAACTGATGGAAAAATGGCAAAGGCTGCGCCATAATCTAATTGAGACCCGACCATTTCAAACTGTCAGTTATTTTGTTGGGGCTTTATAATTGAGAGGTTGATAAAAGTATGTGGTTTAGAGCAGATTTTAGTCCTTAGAGGAAGCAAAGCCTGTCTATTTTGATTACATTAAGAGAGACGTATATGTTTTTAATACACCACTCAGCACTTGCCCCAATAAGTGACACTGACCTCCTAGTAGAGGAAATTCAGACAAATTGATAGGAGGTACTGGTTAAACCTCGCATGAAATTCCCAGCAGGAGCGCTTTGTGTCCCTTCAACCCTCCTGCCAGTGCTTACCCAGTGCACCATACGACTGCTGTGGAGCCAAGATAGTATAATATGAAACTTTTTATCGTTTGGAGATGACAGACGAGATAGACGAGATAAAATGTGTTTTTATAAATTGTGATTTTCATTTGGGAAAATGTTTGTCCATGACCTTCAAATGCTGGATCACTTGTGGGGTGGGTTGTGGAGATTTAGGGTGCCTGTATCTGGGTATGTAGGTGAGAGGCGGGAGTTGTGGGTGGGGGTTTACGGTTTGAGTAATAATCCCTACATGGAACAAACTGTGTAGATCCAGAAGTGCTTTGTTCTATTGTTCCTGGCATGCAGTGATTGATTGGACAAGCTCATCATGACAAAATATTGAGTGTTGAGATGTACAAATAGAGGCAATGTTCTAAAAAAACATCACAATTTTCTTGGAGGCTCATCCCGATTTCGATTTTGGTCATGATTCTAACTCTTTTTATCTGTATGCTTGAAGAGGTAACTAAAGTCATCTGCTTCTTGCTGAGGTGGACCAAGGTGGGGGGTGGGGAAAAGTGTCTCTGTTTGACCCTGTATAGAGGTGCATTCAAACTAAAACTAGTGACTCACAATATGGTGATTTTACCATTTGTGTGAATGAGATCACAATTTGAGTTTATCACCATATCCCCCAGCCCTATGTACAAAACACCGAGGAGGGGAATAGTGAATTTTAAGTAATGATGCTGGTACTGATGATGGTTTGTAAATTTGACCTAAGAAAAGAAAATAAATACAATCTTCATGGCTTTTGTTTAATTGCTGTGTTTTTTCTTCATAATTGCATCTACTTTTGGGAGCGCACATTCATGCAAGATTGTTTTTCCTAGAGTTGCACTGGCCATTACGGCATTTAATCCCACTGAATCAAATTCACCCTGAATAAATAAATCTAAATAGACACCAAAATGTTACCAAAACAGGTTATTTAACACAGTGGTCCTCAACCTGGGGGTAGGTGTTGATTGCTAAATGATTTCAGGGGGTTTCCAGATAATATGGGGGAAATCTGAAAATGTATGCAATAGTCTTATACGAGACTTCAGCTGCAGTGGTAAATGTAGATTCCTATTTTTTGGTAACTAAATATTTTTCTTGGTCTGTATTCACACTGTATTCTAAATCGTAAAATGAAAATCAAACATTAAGGCTACTTTATCATTTTTTTGGTTTAGCCTGTTTTTTGTGTTTGGGGGATGCGAAAGCCAGTGTCTGTTATTATGGAAAAAAGGTTGAGAATTGTTGATTTAAGAGATAAAAGAACCTTTTAAGCCCCGTAAAATCAACTTTTAGATTGAGATTGGCTTTAGAGATGTTGTTTACATTAGTTTACTCTCAAACTTTTGAAATTACAAGAATTTAAATATTCTCTGGGGTAAACATCAAGGAAAAACAGCTCGGTAACATGCCAAGCTTGTTGTCCCTGTAGTGATGGGGCTGAGCACATAACACCTGCTGCCAGCCGGCTTTACTCAGCTCTTGCCAACACCAGCATATGGCAGCCGCACACACTATGTACCCCGTATACAGCCACTATATTTGGAATCTGGCTGGCTCTTTTAATTTGTGTGAATGTCACATTGTTATGCATGAATTTGCAGTAATTAGACATGCAGTTGTTTACAAGGTCTACATTGTAGCGCTGTTATAAACCTGCCTGAGTATTTTTTGTTTCATGAAAAACAACTTGTGTTCTGTGCTGCTTCAGGCTTTTTGGCATGGCTCATCAAATCATACCTATTTTCTCATAACCAGGAATATGCCAAATGTTTTCTGTTGCAGAATTTCAAAGAAACAGATATTTCATAACAGTACACAATGAGTGGAGTATTTAAAGCATTTTTTACTCATTTTATTGTTTTTAATGTTTTACAGAAAATGAAAACCAAGATAATAAGAATATTACAGTATGATGGCTCAAATTTGAATAATAGTATTTACAGTTATTGCCCCAATAAAAAAAATTAAACAAAGACAAACACTTGCTTTATTAAAATCACACACACTAAAACTAACAAATTGTAAAGTAAAGTAAAGCGAGATTTTGTACTTCATAATCTATTATTTTCCCCAAAGGCCAGACACTTGCTTCTGCTGTCGGTTTGAATTAATCAGTCTGACTACCACCACTCCGTTAATATGGACTAATTAAATCATACTAACAACTGAAATAAGTTAATGTTTAATATATTTCACTCAAATTCTTTTACTTTTTGAATTGAACTGCTGAAATATTTTAACAGCAATATTCTCTAAAGTAACCCACTTTGAAGACACTCATGTTTTTGCACTGTGTGTGTGTGTGTGTTTGACTGCAGTATGACCCGGAGCATTCGGGCTTCATCAGTACGGAGCGGTTCAGGGACCTACTGGCCACTTACAGCTCTGAGATTGACCCTCACAAACTGGAAGTCCTTTTGGCCCTCGCTGATGGCAATGGCAAGATCTGCTACCAAGACTTTGTCAACTTGGTGAGATATTTGAGGGTCAATGCTGCTACATAAAGATACATGTGTTATCTAGTGATTAGTTAACATGTCAGATAAAAAAAAAAAAAAATCTTCATAATTTCAAAAAGTCTTTTATCCATCCCCCAGTAACTGTTGATAAATTTGCCTCTTAACTTTCACCTTGTCCCACTTTTAGTTTCAGCATCCATCCTACTTATAGTCCAAGGTCCCCTCCAAACATCTTTAGCTGTCTTATAACTTTCCTTTTTGTTCTGCCTACTCTGGTCCAAAGGGAGGCTTTATAGCTCTGACCCAGGACAGTCTGTTGTGTTGGGAGTGTGGTAATAAACCAGTGAAGATGGAGGCCTTCTGACACACTGGGGAAGGCATTGTTGTCTGCGACTGCGACCACATCCATCTCCCTGTTTCTCTGAATTGAGTATTGTCTCATACAGCAAGTGCAAGTTCTTCACCCTGATCGCTGATTGGCTGATTTCTTGTCACGTGACCGACTTTATTTATTTATTTATTTTCTCAAATAGTGCTGGATGGTAGGACAGTGATGACATTATCGGGTTTTAATTGACATTGCCTCCAACAAATGAAAAAATGACTTGATAAAGTGCATTATTTACGGACATGTACAGAAGAATGTGAAACATGCTGTTTATCTTTATGTTTTTGTATTGTTTTTTTTAACTTGACATCAGATTTTCCCAAGCCAGACTAAATTAAACTTGACATGAATAAGGCCAATTTAAGTAAATCTGGATTAAGGACAATTTGTGGGCAACTGTAGTTTATGTAAGCTTTAGTTTGGGTTGATTTAGTCTGATTTAAGAGCTATACACACACACACACACACACACATTTTTCTGACAGTTTTAACAATCATTTAACAAAATAAAGGTGTTATCGGATATTATTATTTGTCAAATCATAACTATTGTGTAATTTATATGGATATTGTGTAATTTATATGGATTTTGGCCCTTCATTACATTATGGTTGCTAGGTAACAAGTTGGCAAACTTCTTTAGTAAAATCTTAAAGTTTGCCTATTTTTACTACGTTTTCATGAAATGTTTAGTCTAACCTGCCATTTCCACTTAAAGATTTACAGGCAAAAGTGATTATACTAACGGAACTTTTCTCAGCTTTTAACCCTGTTCTAAAAATTGTTCCATCATCAAAAACATCTGGAGTTGCATTTAGCTACATTCACATTTGTTTGATGAATCCTGGTTAGAAAGTACTCTTCCCTCTGAGCTTCAAAAACATGCCATTCTGAATTTCCCCGATGTCTGACATGGTTTCAAGAATCTCCTGCTCTGTTTTTAAGTTGATCAATCATCCACAGACTCGTTCTGAGATTTTCTGCCGTCTAATCATGATCATTACAACTGCTCAGTTTCCGAACATCTCCAACTCTCCGCTGTGGAAAACAGCAGAGATACAGATGTTAATTCTGTTTTTTAATCTTTTTTTGCTCTAAAACATGAGATGCCAAACTAGAGATACTCAATAGCATGTTTAAAGGCTAATGACAATATAAATAATGCATATTATTTGTTCTTTAAGATTTATAGTTTAACTTTGGCCACAGTTGTGAGTCTGTGTCATTAAACCATCTTATTTAGATTCCTTACCGTAACATCTTAAAAACTTAAAAACTAAGTGAAAAAACCCATTGAGAACAACCTTCCAGTCTTGGTGGTGAGTCTTGTCGGCTACGTATAAACAAAGCTTTGAGGCGAAATTTCTTTTCTTCATTTACTTCCCAGAATAGTGCTGGAGGAATTTCAAGAATGTAAATACATTGTAAATTACTTTTAAAAGTCAAATGTAAGTAAGACCAAAGGCTACATGACACATTTCAGAGAACTAAGGAATCTATAATTTATATTCCAAAAGGTTAATTGACTTTGTCTGGTTGAGTTCACATTCTGGAATTTCATTATTCAAATGTGAAATCCCCAAAAGAAAGCACAGCCTATATTTCTCTGTGGGGAACTCACTATTTTTGAAAGAAATAATCTGTTTTGTTAATCTTCTATCTTAACACAGTCACCTTAAAAAATAAATAAATAAATAAATAAAACACACATAACCTTTCGAACTGGTTGTGATAAAGTAGTTTCATGTTGATGGACTCTGTAATTACATGAATGTTAACCACAGACCAGGTCGAAACATTTACAATATGACCGTTAATAGGCAAATGGTACCATAGAATTAGTTGTCCTCCAGTCATTTGTGTACACCAAATATGGAGACTTAAGTTGTGGTTGTGTTCTCCTTTATCACAATTATAGTCAGTAACTGCATGACCACAGCTTCATCATAGCAAAGGTTCCAATCTCAGCTCTGGGTCCCTCCATCAATCTTCCACATGCACTCTTCACCCTGCTTCCTCTGTTCAAGTTAAGCTTTTTTCATGCTGCCACATTCTTATCTAAAGCTTTCTGTCTTTCTATTTTGCTTAGCAGCTCCTCGTACATCACACTCCTGCGGTGCTTATGGCTGTCCTCCAGTGCTAGTAAAAAGTTTATGTCTCCCAAAATAACCTGAAGATAAAGTTAAAAGTTTTAATGTTGAACTTATGATCTATGTGTGACTTGGGCTCAGACTGTTATTGACGTAGTATAAAACATGTAGGTTGCTGCTATTATATTACTTAGACTACTACTACCATCACCACTACTACTGGTTACTACTGCTACTACTATTATTGCTACTGATACTGCTGCTGCTGCAATACAAAGCTTAAGATTAAATTATTACACCATGATAACATGTTTTACAAAGATATAAAGATGAGACACTATAACTCTTTTTGAAGTCGTCCATTGGTGTTGCCAAACTATACCAACAAACCAAAACCAGGACAGTCTTACACACTTCTGAAAGTTATGGATTATTTGTTCTTTAATTATACTGTGTTTGTGTCTCTCTCGGCTCTCTTTTCATCCCTTGGCTCTGCTTGTCTATGTCATTGATCAAACAGTAAAATTGTTAGTGGCTCAATGCCCATTTGCACCTTTTCCCTCTCCTCTCCCTCCTCTCAAACAGGCAAGATGTCACTTTTCTTTTGTGTACAACAACGAGAGACGGTATTGAAATTGCAGTCAGTTCACACAAAGCATTGACTGTTATTGGACGGCGGTTACTCAGGGGAGCTGTGTCTGTGTCTTATTTGTTTGAGGGACTTTATGGAAGCGGTGCAAAAAGTGACCATGGTGACCATGGTAACCTGTAATCATTTTCCCACATCTTGGGCTTAGTACATAAAAGCTGGAATAATTGGCTTTTCCTCAATAGTCTTCAAATTGATAGTGATTTTTCCAGACATGGCCTCATTAAATTGAACAAAGCAATATTTTAAACAAGGATTTGCGTTTTTGGCTATGTAGAAAAGTTTTAATAGGGCTGTAAATACGTTTTATCCTCATAGGCTTTATTAAATTGCCATGTAAAAAGATGTATGTAAAGAATAACAGGAACTATTTAGAATATTGCAAGATGTCTTAAAGGTTCTTTGCCCACTTCTAACACCTACCATTTACTGGCTTATTATTTCTGGTAATGAGAGCTGGAACCATGCATTGTGCTGGTTTTCGTGAGTCCAAGGAAACCTGGACATAATGCCAACTGTATTTGGGGAATGAATGTTTGTGGACAGAAAGAGGTGAAGTGCAGGGTTTGGTGGTTGCTAGGAGATGGGACAGGCATTCAGCTTCTGCGACAGGGAGAAAGGGTCTGCCACTGTCAGAGTGGGTGTGTGTGTGGTCCAAAAACAGGAATTTACCAGTCTACATCACAAAATATACACGCAGGAAGCTGTCACTTACCAACTTGAAAAAATATTTACTCATATATCAGTTATATTTTTGTCTGCTCCTTCCAGATGACCAACAAGCGCTCCAACAGTTTTCGGAGGGCCATTCTTCAGGGTAGCCGACAGCTGAAGGGGTGCAATCTGCGGGACGAGGTGGGGCTGGGACTATCCCAGAGGCTGGTACGGCACATCGCCTATGAGACTCTGCCGCGAGAGGTGGACCGCAAGTGGTACTTCGACAGCTACACCTACTGCCCCCCACCCTGGCTCATACTGGCCATCACCATAGCAGAGGTCAGTTTATATACTTTTAGTTCATTCTTCATTAGTTCACCAAAATGTAATTTATATAAAAATCTACATTTGTAACTTTTTTTCTCAGGATTTTTTTCTCTCAACAGACAAATAATTTATGACAGGATGCCCAATGTAAGGCACAGCAATGTGGAATAACTGAAAGAGTAATGTAACACATGCTTTTTGGGGGGTATTTAGGATTAAACAAAAACATGCTCAGGTTATTTTGTCCATAACGATAACTATGATGATGAGTTTAGGGGAAAAACTTATAAACTTATAACCCACTTATAACCCATTGCTTCTTTATAGCTTTTTGATGATTTCCCTTCAAAAACCTGTCTGCTGTTTTTAGCTTCATTCACATACAGTAGTATGTTTAAGTGATCTTTTAGCCCGTCTCTATGTAATTGTTGATTTAGTGCTTGACTGTGTGTGCACTTTGGCAGGTAGCAGTCTTCATGTATTATGGGTTCAAGTTGGACCGTCTGGTGCTGCAAGTGTCTAGTCCGTACTTCCTCAAGAGCCCTTTACCGTATCATCCTCAGCTGAGAGCGCAGGCCTGGAGGTACCTCAGCTACATCTTCATGCACACAGGGTAAGTCTTCCTATGTCTACTCTGTCTACATACAATAGCCACTTCTTGTTCATTGAAATTAACAACATCTTGACGATCTCATAACTGTAGAGATTGCTGGCTTTTATCCGCTTTATTAAAGTACACTATTATTCATTTCTTTTGATTATGTTTCTTTTTCTTGTTCATTTTGAAACAAATGCTGGGATTATTATGCTTTACTTTTGGACCATTGTATCGGTGGTATAATGGTCTTTAATAATATTATCATTTATCAAGGTGTTTCTTGTGTAGTGCCCAAAGTCAACACCACTGTGCCTAGATACAAAATCAATATGTGAAAAATGTATGTCAGATAGTCAGTAATCAGAGCCCGGTGTAAATGTTATTCCAGGGAAGAACTATTAAAATGGTAATTGAATTAGAAGGAGCCGGAGGTGAGCAGATGCCGCTGAATAGAAAAGAAGGAAAGATTTAGGTGTTTAACATACATTGATTGTGTTGGAGAAAAATAAGTACTTGCCTCCAGTGAAAAATCTATTTAATATTAACTAAATGCACACCTTTTGTTCTTGTACCATGCCTATACAAACGTTAAAGAAGGGCATACAGCAAAAGTCAGTCAAATATGCAAACAACATGCATATATTTTGTCGTTTGCAGTAAAAAAGAAAGCTAAATGGAAAGTTCAGAAGATAATGTTTTTACTTGAAGCAGGTGATTTGCCACAGATGATTGGCAGCTGGGGGCCTTAAATGCAATCTCTCCATGAGTGCTTATATAAGACTATATATTTACAGTAGAGCTCAGTGTGAGTGATGGTACCGTCACAAAGGCTTACAAACTGAAGCCACTCAATTCTCTTCACACACACAGAGCATCTAATCCTGTCAACAGCTCAACACTGCAGTGACTCTGATCCTACCCAATTCTCACCACTAAATCTAAGTATATTGGATTTATTCTGCAAAACTGTGACATTAAGAGGTGCATAATAAATAAATAAATAATCTGAAATATTTTCTTAAAATCCTAATTTTGTGTTGCTGCTGCTGTTAGCTAGGTTTCTGCACAGACCTTTGACCTGATGGATAAGCCATATTGTTGCGGCTTATTGGACTTTTGCTATTTTTAAACATTTCCAACAGTGAGAGAATAAGGACAATTGCGGGATTTCTTGCTATCTAGTATTATATATGCTACAGCGAGCTATAATGAAGAAAAATTGTTTTTCACTTCACCAAACTAATGTGTTCCAGGCCATATTTTGAAAAGTTGTGTCATCTTGGATTGTTCTGTTATGTAGCATTAAGAAAGAGGGGACTTTGAAGCTCAGAAATGCACTGTTTTTATGCCTGTAATGATCAGAAAGCATGAGTGGAATTGGATATGCTCGCAGTGGTCTTTAATCTTGTATTTTGGGGTCTTTAAGCTTGTCTTTGTGCGTGTGTTTGGGTGCATTGAAGTGTGCGATGGACACTGGATGTGGTCTCATGGAGGAGCAGATGTTTCTGAATGTGTGTGTACGCAAGATTAAACAAATGAATGTGAACTGGGAAAGCTCAGACTGGGTTGTAATCAAAGCTCAATCCGCATTGTATTGTAAAGGAAAGTGTTTTTGTTTATTATTTGCCATCACATATTTACAAAGTGTGCAGTAAAAATAATTAATGTCTTTGTTGCAGGATTGAGCACCTAAGTCTGAACATGGCTATGCAGCTCTTGGTCGGGGTCCCTCTGGAGATGGTCCACGGAGCTGCAAGGATCGGGCTGGTCTATGTGTGTGGTGTGTTAGCAGGTGGAGTGTCTCTCGCACACGCGTATAACTCATTCATATACATATTCATGATCCACTTATCCTCCACTCGCTGCATAGGGCACACCCCCACCTACACATTTAATTCAAATGCAGTGTAGGCCTATGGAGTGGACTGTTGTTCTTTCTGCCTGTTGTTATTATGCATTCACGTTCTTGTCCAAGCAGTATGTGAGCAGAGTCTGTTCAATGGTAAAATGTGACGTGAGTGCAGTTGTTGGGGCAGATGGCTGAGTGCTGGTGTCTTGATAGCAGACATGGTGAAATGGGGGTTGTCAATAGCACATCAAAGCCACTGCATCTTTCTTCTCTATTATGTCGTATCTTGTGTTCATAGTTGTAAATGTACATCGTCATGAGTCAAAAGGGCTAAAGCTAAATTATTTGAACCAAAAGATTTAAAACCAAAACTAAAATTTTGCCAATTCATTTCTCACTGGTCCTGTCTCACAATGTTACAAAAATGTTACAAAGTTGTGAATCAGAACATCTTATAATTTATTTGTGCTTATTCAAGAGACTGATCAAGTGCATCAAGGGAATAATGAAACAAAAAACAGCTACTTACAATATGGGTCAGATACAGTCCTGATCAAAAGTATAAGACCAGTTGAATATATAGCAAATGTCACATTTTACATAGTTTCCAAGGTTCCAAGTAGAGCTTTGATATGCAATATGAGACAAAAAAAAGTTTAAGTAAACATTCTATTGAAAAGAACAAATAAACAGAAATAGGCGGTTCTGCAGCTGATCAAAGGTTTAGGACCACATGCCTTTAAAAGCCCAAATCTGTGCTGAAATGCACATTTAATGTTATTTTCTGTCAGGTATTCACACTGTCATGGCGTTCTGACGGCAAAGGCAAAAAAACGTTCTCTTTTTGAACGTAGTCGGGTTGTTGAGCTGCATAAGCAGGGCCTCTCACAGCGCCATCGCTGCTGAGGTGGGACGGAGTAAGACAGTAATTTGGAATTTCTTAAAAGATCCTGAGGGTTATGGAACAAAAAAGGTCAGTGGAAGACCCCAAAAAATAACACTAGCACTGAGCCTTGACCCAAATTAAGGCTGTTACTGGTGCCGAATACAGCCCAGTAACCATCCTACTACATCTGTTAATGAAGGGCTTCAAAGGCCTTGTCCTCTTGAACACCACATAACTGCCACTTGGACTTTACAAGAAACCACCAAACATGGGCCCTTGAAAAGTGGAAGAAAGTGTTATTCTCTGATGAGAAAAAATTTAACTTTGATTGTCCTGATGGTTTCCATTGTTACGGACATGACAACTAGATCCACCTGAGATGTTTCCTATGCGCCACAGGGAGGGGGCGCCATAATGATCTGGGGTGCTTTTTCCTTCATTGGAACAATGGAGCTCCAGGTGGTGCAGGAGCGTCAAATGGCCCCTGGCTCTGTGCAGATGTTGCAGAGAGCATCCCTCATGACTGAGGGTCCTCGTCTGTGGTAACCACAAGGTTTTTCAACAGGACATCACTACAGTTCACAAAGCCCCCAGGACAAAGGACGGATCACTCTTTTGGACCATCCTGCGTGTTTGATCTAAATCCAATTGAGAACCTTTGTGAATGGATGGCAAGGGAAGTTTACAAAAATAGACAACAGCTCCAGACAGTAGATCCCTTCTTCATTTTTTAAATTTGAATTTTTGAAGTGATCAACAACAATGGTTACTCATAACTGAGTTCATGTTCGGGACGTTGATTTCTGCTTTGAGCGCGGTTCGGGGTTGTTTTTTTGAGGTGTGGTCGTAAACTTTTGATCAGCTGCAGAAGATAACAATTGTTATTTTCAATAAACTGTTTACTTAAACTTTTTTTTGTCTCATTCCCATTTCTTTGTGCATACTGAAGCTCTAGTTGGAACCTAGTTGGCCCATCTAGGCAACTGTTGTTGTGATTTTGGGCATTATAAAAATAAATTGATTTGATTTGATTTGAACCTTGTAAAGATCCAACTATGCAAAATGTGACTTTTGCCATTTATTCAACTGTTCTTAAACTTTTGATCGGAACTGTACAGAGATAGACAAGCTGTGGTCTATAGTATTAACCCCATTGTAAGCTAACAGGAAATGTGTTAGAAGTCACTCACACATTCAGTGAGTTGAAGTGCTCAGACAGACACGCACCCGGCCGCCTCACACCCTAATTAGTTATCGACCACTGGAGCCAGAGCAAAGATATGTCCTATTTGGTCTCATGCTTGGATTTTTTGTGTCTTCTCCAAGTTTTTGTGGAGGACACAAGCCAAAGTCAACTTGCATTGCTTTTGAGTTGGATCCGGCAAGTCCTATCCCCTGCTTCACTCATACCAACTAACTTAACCTATTTAACTGCATCCATAAATCTCTTCTTTTGTTTTCCTCTAGGCCTTCTACCACTTTTGGAATGTTGGTTGATTAGTTCATTAAAAAGTAATTGACTTTGAATACATTTTAATTAAAAGTCAGTGATAGAAATTGATGTTTTAATGGTTCTGTGCAATTGCTACATACTGTAGCACCAAAGCATGTCTGTGAAGAAACAGTGTTTTACTGGACTACAAAAAGGCTCAATTGATGGCATTTACTCCTGAATAGAAAATAGTTTGGACTATATTGTTCACTGAATTGTTCACTATTGTTCACACTGTTGGATGAGTTATTTCCTTACTTGCAATAACAAGATTAATTAGACATGACAATAATCTTATAATCTGGTAGACGGTCTCAGATGTCATACAAAGGGGTCGGGGCAAAGTTTAAAGGTCAAGTAATGATTCAAAGGGCAGTCAATGGACATTCTGGTGGGCTGAGAAAAGCGCATATACAAAAATTAAGTTAAGTGTTTTCGTAATGAGTAGTGTATGTATTATTATTGCCATTACGTTCCCCATCCTCCATCTGCTGTTCAGAGGATAAATGAGCTGTCACTTTGCACAAAAACTGCAGGCCTCAGAGGAAAAGCGCTAGCTGTTTCCAAAGTTGGTGTACTTGTTAGTTTGGGTTCAAGGGCCTCCATAAAGAACCTCAATATTATTAATCCTCGAGGCATTTCATGGATTGTGTCGCATGTATTTTAGAACACTGTGAAGCTGAATAAGCCCTTTAGGGGCAATGAACATTTTAGAATGCCACTGTGATATTGTGAAAGTGGAAACCTTACACCATTACTGGATTAACTGATTTATGCAAACTCAAAGTGTATGATGTAATATGAATTAGCCAAAAAGGAACTTCTTGTCCAGTCCAACCACACTGTAAAGAGGATAGTTCCAGTGGCCCACAAATATAACCCTGAAAAACTACAGAAAATACTGGGTCTCAAAGTCTTCAATGAGCCATTTACCATTGCCATGGTCATCTCTGTATGTACCATTCGGACAATATTAACACAATAACCTCCTCATCTCTTTAGGGTCACTTGCCGTGTCTGTCACCGATATGACTGCTCCAGTGGTTGGTTCATCGGGTGGCGTGTATGCACTTGTGTCGGCACACCTGGCTAATGTAGTAATGGTAAGTTTATTTCTATGTACTACAAAGATCCAATCGAAATAAAAGTCGGGTGGATGCGGCGCTCAAAAACTTGTCTTAAGTGTGTAGTTGACGGAACCTTAGGAATCATCCAAAAAGGATTTCTAGAACAACATACAATCTCCTGTGCAGGATCAGTGTCAAAGAATTACAAAAGACTGAACTGCTAGGGACTGGCACATACTCTGACAAGTACTCGGCTGAATACTTGTGTCAAGATTTAACCCGAGGGACCTGGTTGGCCCTCTGGTGAATGAACCAGCGCAAATGCTGAGAAGAAAAATTATGCTGAGAAGAAAAATATGATGATGATAATAATAATTATAATGAAAAATATATTTTATTTTGAGCCGCCTTTCAAGACATTCAATTGAAATTCAATATGCATTGAAACAATTAGAGTAAAACTGAAAGTATGTGCAACGGCTGCCAGTATTCTCCTTTCCAAAATTGTATGCATCAGGTGCTCAAGGTGAACCTCTACTGTGCGGAGATAAGCTTAGTTATTATATACCTCTTCACAGCCACCACAATAATCTGCAGGTCGAGATGGAAATGGCCTGCCCTCTCAGCTTAAATCACATTATTTCTCCCAGACAGAGGAGATTAGGGGTCAGGGTGTATCTGGAGAGGTGGAAATTGACATGAATTGAGGCACGCAGTGACCATGTCATGTCAGAGGACTTTGTGTTTCCACATGAAACGTGACCTTCTTGTCCCGTTCTTTGTATTTGAAAATATAAGATGTCCTTGTTAATTCTGTGTCCTCTTTCTCATTAGAACTGGTCGGGAATGAAGTGTCAGTTTAAGTTATTCCGTATGGCCATGGCTCTTGTTTGCAGTAAGTTTAATAACATGTAACATGTACATCTAGCTGTTCCAAAACAATACATTTGTGCCACATTTTCATAATAATATTAATAGCCCGATCACTCAGACTAACACATTCTGTGTCATTGCCCCTAATCATTTCATTTCTCTGTTCTGTTTACAGTGAGTGTTGAGTTTGGTCGGGCTGTGTGGCTCCGGTTTTACCCCCCAGCTTTTCCTCCATGTCCCAACCCAAGCTTCGTGGCCCACCTGGGAGGTGTGGTTGTGGGTTTGACTCTTGGCGTGGTTGTGCTCCACAATTATGAACAAAAACTCCAAGAGCAGTCCCTGTTCTGGATCTTCTTCTGTGTCTACACCTTGTTTGTGCTATGTGCTGTTTTCTGGAATGTTTTTGCATACAGCTTGCTCGACGTTCGACTCCCCCCACCACCGTGACTTATGACAGAGGGGCAAGAAGTGACTATTTGTAGCACTGGTATAACTGCCATTGTGAGAATCATGGGAATGCCAAGTATTTCATCTTAACACTATACTGACAAATATGCTGGCCACATTATCCAGTACATTTGTTTTATGCTTCTAAATGCAAAAATAGAATTACCAAATGCTGAAAATGTATGCATTATTTAGTCATGAAAGAAAACTTTGGTTAAGTTCAAATGAAGTATGTCTCCATTCTTGTGTATTCTGTGGTTCTACCTGGTGATCTGTTAATTTGTTTTTTGCAATTAGAAGTGTTTTTATGTGTACTGTCTCAC
This sequence comes from Rhinogobius similis, assembly GCA_019453435.1. Classification (NCBI taxonomy): domain Eukaryota; kingdom Metazoa; phylum Chordata; class Actinopteri; order Gobiiformes; family Gobiidae; genus Rhinogobius; species Rhinogobius similis. The sequence goes on along the minus strand of CM033622.1, from coordinate 23,809,492 downwards.
AATGTGGCCAGAAAATGTATACGTTCAAAGGCCTTGGATCTCCTCATAATATCTTCTGCCTCGTCATGCACAGCCCAGCGATGCCTACAAATTATGTCCGCACACTTGCCTTTTGTGTAGGGTAACTCAAGCTCAACCCTGCAAAATGTTGATGAACTTATATCGTTATAAATTAGAAGCTTGTGTTTTGATTTGATTTACCTGTGGTAACAGCTGAAACTTCTACAGTACAGCTTTTGTTCTAAATATGGTGTGTTGGCATTGCATTGTGCTATGAGTAACTTTGATGCTATATTGTATGTATGTTATCGTTCATTTTTCTCTTGGTCGGCTATTTCGGCTAACTTACAAAAGGTTTTAAATTTAATTAATTAATGGAAGGGGCAGTGGTCATATTATGGTGTCTCTGTGTATAAAAGTGCCATTCAGACTTTTTAGCTTTTAAACTGATGCCAAAACACTGACTGAAGCACTTGGGAGCGTAAGCTTTTTGTCAATAAATGGTGGAATGTATATGTGTAGATAATAGGCTTACAATGTCCACAATTGCTTGATCTCCTCTGGCCTTAAAAAAGTCAAGAGACCCATATCATCTTAAGAATGAGAATACAATTGAAAATGTCCATTGAAAAACAAAACAAATCTGTCTTTTTGTCTTTATGTAGGCAAGCACACACCCCTCTTCTTATGTCCCTGTTTAAAAGATAAGGTTGTACTAAATCAATGCAAATTGCTAATTGATTGAAAATTCTGGCAGAAAATTCCTCCTTTCAGCGATAATTCCGAAAGTGTTCTGTGGGGTACTCAACTATTGGCTACTGACATACTGCTTCGCACTTAACGGGCTATACCCTGAGATAGAAGTTAACATTTTCATGTTATTAATTACACAATTTTACTTGGTATTATTGTGCATATTCTGCATTATGAATCGTTTGTTTTTATCCCATTTACAATTTGGGAGACTGTGTGTGGATGGGCCTCTTGTAAGGGCTAGTAGGCTCTCCTGTCTCATTGTGAGGATTATGTTCATGTTTTGTAGATTCTATATGTATGTACTCAAGTACATTAAAATGGTTTTATACATAAACATACCGAATGGTTATTTCATATTATGCATTGTGCTCATAGGTAGTAGAAAAGCCAGGCCGCAAAATGATTGTTGGTTGTATTCCAGCTTTGTGCATACTGTATCTTTTGGTAAGAGACTTCACCATTCTTGCCAGGGCATGAATAATAGCCAATACAAAGCTTAGCTAAATAAAGAGCAAGGTCTAAATAAGGGTCTAAATAAAATGTTGGCTGCCAACCTGAATTTCAAAAGACTGTCATATATCTTATGTGAGAAATCTGACTTCTTTTTGTTTGTTCACACCTGTGCTGGTGTTGACAAGGAAAATTATTCAAATAAGGGGTAACTGATGCAAATATATTGTTAAAATGTTAAAGACTGAAAGAGTAATTTTAAAAATCAGATCAATAATTGGATTATCTGATTGTCCTAGTCATCTAATTTTTACTGGCTGTGACGTACCAAGTATCGAAAACGCTACATGGACTCCATCCCATGGTCATAAATTGGTATTGCAGACTTGTTAGTAGTTATCCATCTTGACTTGTTATAAGTTGTACTGCTGCACGTATGCGAGTGTGTGAGAGATTAAAAAAAAAAACATCATCCTTCTTTGGTCTACTATTATTTTTGTTTTGTGTTATTTAGCGCTTTTTCTCGGACATCATGTGATCTCGCGACACTCCCTCTCTTCCTACATCACCCTTTGAGCCAAGCGCCATTTTCGGCATCGTCACGGCCCTGGATAAAAGCATGCCATTATCAAACAGATAATAAGATCTATATTTGCACTTGTAGTAACTCGTTTCAGTATTTCTTGAAAGATGGGTCGCAAGAAGAAGAAGCAAATGAAGCCATGGTGCTGGTATCCTTTTACGTTCATCTGTAACTATAATGGCTAATGTTAGCTTTGCCAACTCGAGGCCTGTGTTTGGAAGCTAACACGCCAAACGGAGGCAAAATAAACTTTTAATTACTACCGCAAACTGTTGAAAGTATGTATACTGAAGTAGGTATATTACGTTTACAGCGTTAGATCATCATCATCCGTGGAAGTATTTTTTGTTGTGGTGAATCACTGTCATTCCAACCCGCTAGCCTTAAGGCTCATGGGGCTAACGTTCACGCTAACACTAACAGTCGCTTAGCGTTATATTTTATTTTTGTCAATGTGAAGCTTCTATTGGTGCTTTTACTTTGGTCTATTCTGTCTATGTATATTTGTCTGTTGTTAATCACGTCTGTATTTTCTAGTGTCAATCATACCAAGTGTATGTCAGCATTTTTGTGTTTTCTTGTATTGGTTCTTAACTATCGTCCTAAGGTACTGTAATCGAGACTTCGATGATGAAAAGATTCTTATTCAACATCAAAAGGCTAAACATTTTAAATGCCACATCTGCCACAAGAAGCTGTACACTGGCCCTGGGTTAGCCATCCACTGTATGCAGGTAAGTGTTTTAGACACAAAAAATAGAGCAAGGTGTCCTTTGGTCAATTAGTAGTTTTTTGCCCCTTTCTCAAGTAAAATTGTTGTGTTTTATGCACTGCAACAAGAGTATTTTGCTAATAGGCATGTTGATAAGTATGAACACTGGGCCACATGCGCTTAACATGTTCTCAGGCAACGCACCATTTATGCCTTATTCGAGCTGCATTTTGACATAAACGAGGTGTGAAGAAGATAAAATATTTTAGGTGCGAAAGGCTGCAATACACACATTTGGCCACTGAGCGACGCTGTGTGCCTTTCTGCTGCACTGCACTACACTGCAGAAATAATCTTAGACCTTGTTTACATCTTGTAGAAAAGTTTCAGTCGATGTGCTTTTCTCGGGTAAAGTAAGGACGTGTCTTGTTTAGTTATAAACGTATTAGACTTAAAAATGTTGTATTTTGCAATCCTGGGCCAGCTGTATGCTGCCTGTAAACAGCCAGATCAGGGCTCCTTATTCAGCCTTCTGTGAGAAAATCAGTTTGTCCAGTATTTATGTACTCAGAATGAATGCTTAACTCGCTGACATTAACCTGGCTCATGCCAAATTGCGGCGTTTAACATGCTGTTTGTTTAGGTCGGTCCTTTTGACTTCCGCTCAAGCCACAATGCTGCGCTGTGATTGGTTTGCCGCATGGCTGCCAGCTTAAATCCAGCAGCAGAAGCTTAGTCTAGATAGATTCTCAAAGAGTTTGTAAACTCACAAATATCATGAGAATTCATCTGGCTGGCCAGGTTACGTTATGTAAAAGAGAGGCCAATTGATATCAAGACACTGTGATTTTGAGAAATCTTTACTTTACATTTTAATTTTTTTTTTTTTTTTTTCATATTTTACATTTTAATAAAAGTCACCACCATCTGTGAGAAGTGGTTAGCTAAGCCTGTTGTATTGTGCAATCTAATATAACTTAATTGTTGAGTAATGACAAAAATAAAGCATAGAATGAAATGAAAAAAATATGATTTAATAGTTAAATGTGTTTCAGGTTCACAAGGAGACGATTGATAGTGTTCCAAATGCAATTCCTGGACGAACTGACATTGAGCTGGAGATCTACGGCATGGAAGGAATACCGGAGAAAGATATGCAGGAAAGACGGCGGACATTAGAGCAAAAATCTCAAGGTCTGCACATATATCTTATTTGTTTACATCACTATTTGCTTGGTCACGAATACTGACTTGTATATTTGTTTTCAGAAAGCCAAAAGAGGAAAAATCAAGACGACTCGGATGAGGATGATGATGACGATGAGCCTGGACCTTCAGCACAAACAGCTGTTCAACCTCAGGCTGGCTACGCTGCTCCCATGGCCCAGCCTGGGATGCCTTTAGCTGGGTCACCAGGAATACCTCCTGGAGGATACCAAGGTACAAAACAAATTGTAGACAAGGGACTGCCTGTTATAATTTTTTTCCTTAACCGTTAGTATCCCTTATAATTAATAGTTGGTTATTGCTTTTTGTTGTCACTGGATGACTCGTAATAGATGGCTAACTCATCCACTATCTTCTCCTTTTTGTTGTTATCCCATATAAATCTGTATAATCTAAATAAAATGGTAAATCCACCATTGCAAATTTTGGTAAACTATAACACCATCAACCAATGAATCAACTTAACTAGAGACCTTCAGACATAGTTAATTGGTTAACCATGGGTGTTTCCCCCCTCTAAAACTGCACTGCACAATCCAAAATGTCATATTTTTTTGTTGCAGGAATGCCTCCTATGATGCCAGGTGTTCCTCCAATGATGCATGGCATGCCTCCTGGAATGCATGGAATGCCACCAGGGTATGAAATCCTCTTCAAAAAAATGTGTTGCTTTGTTAAAGCAGTTAAAATCGCTAAGTGTGTTGTTTTTTTATTTTTATTTTGCAGAATGATACCGATGGGTGGGATGATGCCTCCCATGATGCCTGGGATGCCCGGAATACCTCCAGGTTGTTACACCACAGATTTTAATTAGAAATTGGTGTAGTAGGTTATCCTGAAATGACAACAGATATAAAGAAAATTATCACTTTGTCAAATATGTGAGTTGTGTTTGTGATCCTCAGGAATGCCTCCTCACATGGCTCCACGGCCAGGGATGCCTCACATGACACCAGCGCCCACAGGAGCGATCCCGAGCCGACCAGCTGCAGCAGCACAACCTGCTGTCACTAAACCTTTGTTTCCTAGTGCAGCTCAGGTAAAAAATAAAAATAAAAAGACCCGTGAACAAGTAAGGGATCTTAACTCCAGCTTGATCCTTAAGTGGTGTGAAAGGGTTAGTTTTAATAGAATATATAGTTTTGTGTCATCGCTGTGATCTCCTCTCTACCATGCTGCAGATGGGCTCTGGAGCTTCATCTCCTGCAGACGTTCAGTCTGCCTCCTCCCAGTCATCCTTTCCTAACACGCCTCAAGTATGCTCCCAGAAAAGACATGGACTGTGGCAGCTGCATGTTGCTTATTTATGAGCTTAAAGCCTGTAATTCTTGAGTTTAGCCCAAAAACGGGGCATTTGGGTTGGGAAAGAGCAGCTATTATGTTTCCAAACAATATTAGATTGCATGTGCTTTTTCAATACAAAAGGGCCTTCATTGTGTCAATTACTGCAGCATGATTCTGTTTCGTGAATCATGCCTTTTCAATTAATCTAAAATGTGAAATGGTGTTAACTTGACGACACAAGAATGAAAGACTTTGCTATTTCAGAATTGTTTTACCATGAATAATTTATCTAGCTTGGAATTGAAACAAATGCCTATGGTTTTGTAATGGTGTGTCTTTGGCATTTTGGTTAAAATGTTTAGTCATTCATTCTTGTCTGCTTTATGTTAATGACTTGTATAGTCTATCCAACATGTTGGCTAAGTGCAGTTTTCTTTTTGAACAGGCCCAGCAAAGTGCATCAGGAATTGCTGCCTCCACAGCAGCCACATCTGACCCTCCCAAAGCAACGTTCCCAGCCTACACTCAGCCCTCTGTCTCTGCCTCCTCTTCTTCCACTTCTGCTTCTAATCCCTCTAGCAGCACTGTGGCCAAACCCCCGGCCACAGTGACTAGTAAGCCTGCCACACTAACCACCACGAGTGCAACTAGTAAGTTGATCCACCCTGATGAGGATATCTCACTGGTAAGTCGCTTCAGCTTTTTGTTTTTCTCTTTTCACAGTAAGTAATGAATGCTATACAGTTAATAGGTATAATATGCTATAGTATAATTGAACACTTGAAACTACCAAAATGATAAATGCATCACAAATTCTTCTATTGATAATTTATTTGAAGGATAGTTTAACTTGTTAACAACACTGTGCCCTATGCCCCGTTTATGTTTTATCTGCATCTGTGCGTTTTTTGTTTAATTTGTCTCAAGTCTGTCAATAATGTTTTTCTGAACAGGAAGAGATGAGGGCACAGTTGCCCCGTTACCAGCGCCTCGTCCCCAGAGTGGGACAGGCCCATGCAGCTGCTGCTGCAACGGTGGGTGGTATGATTCCCCCACAACAAGGAATACCCCAGCAGCCTGGAATGAGACATCCCATGCATGGTAAATTAGCAATCTGAACTCTACCAGTAAGTGTGGCGGCGACATCTAAAGTGTTGTTTTTTCGACAGGTCAATACGGCGCTCCTCCACAAGCCATGCCTGGCTACATGGCTGGTGGGATGCCTCCATATGGGCAGGGTCCTATGGTACCCCCTTATCAGGGGGGCCCTCCCTTGGGCATGAGGCCACCTGTCATGTCCCCGGCCGGACGCTACTGAAGCTTCAAAGCTGCCGCCACATTAGGTTTGAGGCTAACACCTTTTCTCATCCTAGTGCTCTTTTCAACAGTAGCTGCACGCAACCAGCTGTGAGCCCTGTGGTGGTGAACTATTGTTAGACACATGGACATTAATGCAACATTATCAAACACCACACAAGATTCTGACAGCTCTCTGTTGCTTATGTGTAAGGATGTATTTTCCCCTATAGGTTCCACTCAGGTTTATAGAAATGTGTGTTAAAACAATTTCATATTACCTTTTGAAGCTGCTGGAGTAACATGATCGTACCATCTTCTTACAAAGGCAAGTTTCTCATGTAAACATTGGATCTTTTTTTTTTTTTTATTCCTTTTGTAGATATTGAGAGCCTCACAGCACATTTAGGTGCTGTTGGACTTGCGTCCCCAACTTTGGTTGGTGAGGGTCTCAGTGGTAAAGATGATTCCTGATTAGTGTTACAAATCCATGACTCATCAGTCTCTAGCTTTATTTTTGTTTCAGGTTTGTTTTTAACAATCTTGGTTAAAAGGGTACATGTATTCATCCTTTGTAATGTTTTATGACTCTGTAATAAAATTCATCTTGAAATCCAATGCTGGTTTGTCCTGACCTACGAAGGTGAGTCATGAAGGTTAGTACTGGTGTTTCATTTGGACATCAGCTATATTTAACCTGATATTTCATCACACAACTTTGCCTTCATCAAAATTGGGAAATCCACCACATATGTTCATCTCGCAAAAATGCCTGAATTTTTGTCAAAAATATATTCAATATTTAAGATGCTGGCTAACTTAGGGTTTCTAGTACTGCATTTTCTTTTTGTTTGTTTGTTTTTTTTTTTTTTTTTTGCAAGCTGATTTGACTAATTCTGTATTTCTTTTGCCTATATATTCCACAAATACATTGGCAAATAATTGTATTGTAATCTTTAATCTTGCACTAAATAAAAACTTTAACTGACACATGCCAACTGTCACATACTTTCTTATAGCACGCCTGATCATCCATAGACGGTATGTTGTGGATTTCCCATACAGCTACAGAAATCTGGTACAACAGCATTAACTGGTGCTTCCAATTAAAAAAAAAAAGTTTAATTCCCTGAAATGAAGTGGAAAGGAATTAATGGGTGATGTGATCTTAATATGAGCCCCTGTTCACATCATAGGGGACTGAGATATATCCTCAATTAAACATATCATTGATATGTATTTGTTTTTGTCTGTAGCCCTTCCATCAGCTTTTGAGCCTTTAAATCTACTGGGCTGCCATGACAGGTCAGTTAAACCCAGTAAGTACTTGCCGTTCATTGTTCAAGTTTGGCTTCGTTCTCACTGAATGTCCAGCTCTTCTTGTGATGTATTGTACTGAAGCAAGAAAAATGTGTTTCAGTAACTTTGAGATTGGTATTTCAACCTAATAATTTTAAAGGTGCACTATAATTTCTGGTGCAGTGTCTGCCACCTGCTTGCCTCTACGGAGATGAGCAGGTGATGCCACCAGGCGAAGTTATAAGTCAGGTCTCTGGTGAGGTAAGCCTGCTCACAGTAAGAATGCATGTTTCCAATATTTTTGTGCAATCAACACTCGCATGACTGTTTTAATGCCATACTGTGAGACATTCCAGGCTAAGCAATAATATCCATGGTAGCAAGCAGGTAGTGGACTCTCCATTAGAAAAGTACATAGTGCACCTTTAAAGAGGGGGTCTCCTATACACTGGTAAGTAACCAGTCATGCCTAAAACACAGCAGCTGGTATAAAGACCACATGAAGGTAGAGAATTGTATTTTTGTTGTACACATTGATTTTAACAAGTGATTATGTCATGTTTACTTGCATTTGTACAAAATGTTTTGCCAACCTTTATACATGTTTAAAAAATTAAATTTAATAAACTGATGTTCTTCCATTTGTTTCCTTTTCCATTTGTACTACCATACTCAATTACTGTGTATTTTGTCAGTTCTTCAGCATCATGCATTTCATTCTCACCAGTTGACGAAAAGCCTCTTATTAACATGCATAGACCTCTGTGCCCGTATTGGGCAGCTTTTTCCAAGTCCAACAGGCCTGTAATAGTCTGTCAGCAGTATTACAGTCCACTCACATAAAGTAACCTAAACCCACTCGATAAATGTACATCTAATCATACAAACCGTTTAGCAATGAAATGTTTTAGAGCCAAACTAGTGCGCCCTCTGGTGGATTTATTTGGCGTAAACAGCCCTTGTCAAGCAAAGTAGCCTGTAATTCATGAAAAATAGCCAATTTGTAATTTATTAGATTAACTTTTGTGCTTGAAATTGGGTACGTTTTAAGTAATGTAGGTACTTTTACCTGATAACATTTTCATTACACCATTGGCTGTATTTATTACAAGTTTATGGATGGGAAACACTTGTAACAATTGTGTTGAGTGAAAATCTAATGATACTTGGACAGCAATAAGGTATCCATCATTTCCTTAAATGGTTTCTGGCTGTTGTCATACAATTTATTTTATCGGTCATTGTCCAGTTAAAATAAAATACAACATTGAAATCCAGTTTAGCAAATTCATGGTCAAGCAACAAACGTCTGGTGAAAGGTATCCTGTCAAACTCTGGTTGATGTAAATTAATTGAATTGAACCACACGTAGGTCTACTTTGTCACAGAATTGTGTAATTTGGAACAAATATGTTGGTCTGATGAGGATGATAATAGAGTAATTTTATTTGGTCTGTGTTTTCTTATTTTCAAACATGTTACATTTTATCTCCTAAAAAGATCAAAGATGACCATTCTGTTGAAAGCGTCAATACATTTGCACTTCATTATCTTTGGGTTTAATTCAAAATAACAGTTGTAAACAGAACAAACCCAAAATGATGCAATGTTTGTGAAGAGCCCTTTTCACACTTCTTGTAGAACTGATTTGATTTTGATATTTTGCTACAACAGCACGTCCCACCGCAGGACAGAAAAAAAGGTGTTACATCCTCAAACGACAATATTAATTCACTCCATACTCATTAAATTCAATACTCCATACTCAATTTATTTTGTAGTGCCCAAAATCACAACAGTTGAAATCCTCCAGGCACATGAGGAACAGTTCATCCTGTGTAGATAGTTTCTCCAGGCAGATGAGGAACAGTTCATTTCACCGTTCAGTTCCTCCGTTGGAGTTCCTCCGAGCAAAGAAAATACACATGCACAGACCGACAGAGCCAATCTGTAACTCCAATCACCACCAATCAATCACTTTAAGAACACAATGACAGAACTTGGTTTGAGCTGGAATCAAACCTCAGACCTCCTGGTTGGTGGATGAGTGCTTTAACCACTGAGCCACTGTAAGTTAAGGGTTGTGTGCACGTGGTCCAGACAATGGGTTATTGGCGCAGAGGATAGGCATTGTTTGCCATAATGTAAAATGGCTGTCACATTGGATTTATTTATTATTATTTTATTAAAAAGTGATATTTGGAGATTATTTTGAACAAGTTTAATGTTTATATCCCCAACTGAATATTGCACTAATCTGTAACACTGGCAGAGTGCAGGCTATGACACCGCTTTTTGTTTTAATAACTGCATGGGTTTTCAGTAAAAGAGAAGTTACTTGAGGTGAAATGTTGGCTGTACGATTTGGGGAAAATATCTTTGCGAGTTTTTTCTGAAAGTATTGCAATTAAGATTAGATTTGTTAATTTAAGTTAGTTAATTGATTTAGTTTAGTTGAAAACATGTGTTAGTTAGAGCTTAGAGTGCACATCATCCAGAAGAATTGACAAAAAGACTGAAACTGACAAACATGCTTTTCAGGACATGTTTACAGATTTAAACTACAGGGTTATAGCAGTTTTTTGCTGCTAAAGTGGAGGTCATGTATGGTACTTCAAAAATTGCAGCCTTGGCACTTTGGTAATTGCGTCCATCTATGTTGCAATTTTGATTAAATTATTGCTAATCTTGCAGCCCTAATGTTTGCTTGTTTATTTGTAACATATAGCTGCTAGTCTCATTATGCCTGGGTGGAGCCTTGCAGAGTTCCTCTTGGCTTAAACACATCATCTGTTGAAAGCACATAACATTGAAGCTGTGGTTTCCCCGCTGGCACTGTCACTGCTCATTTTGACGTTCACCTAAACATGAGTGACCTTAAATTTCTCTGTCTATGGACTCTGATAATCATACTTGCAGACACTGGTGAGTGCTATTTCCCGCTGTCATTTACTTACATGTGCCGGGCACTATGCTGAATAATATTTAATCATAATGCATAATCTGGCTGTTGCGTTGTGATACACACAACAAACCCCAACTGGACTTTTTTTTATGCTTACATCTCTTATTTCTACATTTCTGAAAGCTTGCTAAGAAAATAGTCCCAATTATAACTTTTTCCTTTATAATGACATTGCTTATTGAGCTTTAAACCCACTTTTTCGAAAATGTTTTTCATGTTCTCTTACCACAGTGCTGTGCAACTTTCTACAAAACAATAATTTATTATTCATTAAATTATTTATGTATTAAATTATTATATGTGTACATATATAAACTATGTATGGGTATATATATATAAACACCTATATTGATTGCAACTTGGTGGGGTTTATTGTCTTTAAACCTATCTTGCATTATGTTGTCCTTATCCTATATTCATTCAACTACATTGTTGCTAATTAAACAAAAGGACTACCTTGAAAAACATGCATTTTCACGGTGAGCGAGTCTCTCCTCCACCTGCGTTTCCACATGGAGATAGATGAGTTTTGTAAAATAGTTGGCACAGTTGTACAACTATAAGAAACGCCGCTGCAGGACACACGCCAATCATACACCACCACACAGTGTAGAGGTGGCACAGGTCATCAGGTTATGGCATATGGCAGGTTCTGCATCTGTGTAATTGTGGGTTCAGTGTGTTGATGGTTAATGCCATAGTGCAGAACATTTTAAGCAAAAAAATATAATGTCCATGGAGATTAGCAGACCCTCCGCCAAATAAGTGACTTTGCGTGCCTTTAAGAAATGATTGTGTGTGTGTTGCAGGGCTGTGTAGTACCATTCAGTTTGTAGCGCGAGATGAGGGAGACTCTGTGGTCCTGTCCTGCCTGGTGGACCAGACCACATCCCCGCCCATTGGAGTGTCCCTGAAGCGCTCCTGGCTGCAGCACACTAATGTTCTGTTCAAGTATGAGGGCTCAGAGGTCAGCGTACTGGATCAAGACTACCACAACCGCACCAGCGTGAGCGGAGACCCCAACATCCGCGCGCTCAACGTGACCATCTCAGGTCTGCGGCCTTCGGACACGGACCGCTACTACTGCGAGTTCAACGTGAACAACCCGCATTCTGCAGACACGGTCCTGCGCGGGGACACGGAGTTCTTTCTCTTTGTCAGAGGTGGTGAGTGGCAGACCGTAAAGTGACAACATGCAAGCATTATTTACAGGGGATCAGGTGGTTGGCACATAAGGAGTTGCGCATAGTCCTGTTATAAGCAGAAGCTGAGTTTGTTTAAAAACACTTGACTGTTTTGTAAGTGAAGGAATGACCATCAGCTCATCCGTCTCACACATCACGTGCCTCACTGTGGTGAAGGTCATGACTCATGTCCTGACAGGAAGTGTTCAGGACCTCATCAATGTGACATCACAGTCATCAATGTGGAACAGAAACAAGACAAAATTTAATGAATAACACATAGAAGCACATAGACAATTTGATTAATGTATGCAATATTTCAAATAAAGTAATCCCAAAGTAATTCATAATCTGTAACTGATTACTTTTCCAAAGTAGCCCATCCAACACTGGATGTGAATAATACAGCCAATCATGACTTCGGTTAAGTAGACATATTGCAGCTGAAAGTCATGTAAAATGTTGTTTGTGTTACTGTTTCGCAGCATCTAATTATAATGTGTTTTGTTGTTGCTGTTTTTTTGGAGTCCTGAATGTGGAAAGAGACTGGGTTAACACTTGTGTTGGGGGTTCTGCCCTGCTGCCCTGTATCCCGCCTGTGGGGGACAGCTCTGCTGTGGAGGGCGTGGTCCTGAAGAGGCAGAGGGGGCAGCAGCCTGTGGAGCTCTTGTACCACTCTAAGCACAGCTCATGGCCCTCGCAGTTCTCTGTGGACAAGATTCAGCTGAGCACTGCCCCAGGACCAGGGGGCATCAGCTACAGTCTGACAGTGGGAGCTCTGCAGCCGGAGGACAGTGGGCTGTACAGCTGTCAGTTGCTGCTGCTGGGTCGGCCTCACAGTCCCTCCATGGGCCCACAGGGAATCTATGTGTCTGTGCAAGGTAAACATTTTGCTGCCCTCAATGATTGGAATGAGCTACAAAAAACTTTGAAGTTACATAATTTTACCCCTTTAGCTGCCTTCAAGTCAACCTTAATACATGTAGTTTCTGGCGAGATTCTTTTAAATTGTAAATAGTCTAATGTGTGAAAGAGCAGAGCCCTCAATGTGCTGCCGCCTCTTGTCTTGACCAGGTTATCATTGTAAATGAGAATTAAAACTCACTCGACCTACTTGGATAAATCAATCAATAAAGTTTAATGAATAAAATAGAAAATCCCACTGTTGATATGGCTGTACTGTATCTGTCCTTACACTGTTCATTCTCTGTTCATTAAACTGGGACTAACACATTACCATACATTTTTAACATCAATGCTTGTGACATCTGTGATAGTATGTTTAAATAAGGGCCTGTTTATATTTCAAATTAAATATGTTTGTGAGATGTTTGACCTGCCTCTTTGTGTCTGTGGCCGTGGTCAGTCAGTTGTTTTAAGACGCCCTTTGTTTGAGGTTTTGTTTCTAATTCTTAGAGGAAGGAAGTATGCCTCAGTGGTTTCTGCATTCAACACATTGCACTAACTCTTCTCACTCTTCATCTTTCATTGCTTCTTCAGACGGACAGAAACATGTCCAAATGCCCTCTCCTTCCCATTTCAAATCCGCCTTAAACAGATATGTATTTATGTGTGTCTGCAGGTGACCAGTGTGGCTGCTCCAGTTACTCTACCCTCATATATGCCTTGTCTGCAGCTGTGGCTGTCACTTTTGTCCTCCTGGTGGTGACTGTACTCATGCACAGAGTGAGTTTTATGCAAAGCACATTACAACTTCTATATACAGACCCAAATGAGGCGTCTAACTGCAGCACCTGCGTGTTAAGACACACTTCCTTTGCTACTAACCTCAAAACCACAGTTTCACAACTGAGCAGCTTTAAGATGTAAGCTATTTTTTTGTAAATGTAAATGAAAGTATTTATTCAGTCTATTATTATTTAATTATTTAAAGTATTATTACATTAAAGAGTAATATTAAAACATTCAAATAATGTGTTGAATTGTACATTTTCAACAAAAAGGTACAAAAAGTCAGAGACACTGATTTTGTCACAGGAAATTGATGCATTTCAGTGATTTTGCTTTCATATTCAGGGGAATCGTCCACGTGCAAATGTGACCCAAACCCCAGCTCCAATCTATGAGGAGATGACTGGTCTGCAGCCCAACAACCCCAAACGTGCTATGGGCCACACTGACGAGACCCAGTCAGAGTACAGGAACATTTCACTGAAGGACTCTTGCCCCGAAAACCACTATGAAAGTCCAAAAAGGGCGATCAATTCCAAACAGGAGTGATTGTGTTATGAATTTTTTTTTTTTTACAGCTGCCTGAAACATCCAGCATCCAACATCCTCTTGTTAGAAACAAAAACATAAATATTATTTTGATTTAGTTTAGAATTTTATTTTATACCAGTTTTTATCAGATTATATACATTATGTTTAGGTCTCTTACTTAATTTTATCTATTGTATTTAAATTTTAAATATTACCATTTTATGTATCTTTGCCTCAGGAATACTCTTTAAGCTTCAAATATATTGTAAACTTTTGAACTTAGCTAAGTGTAATTCCTTCCTTCATTACACATATTTAGTAATACATTACAATGGCACAGAGTCACATATCTAACAAGGCTGTTTTGAAGATTCTATCATACTTTGTACCTCTATAATAAAGTTTGAATCCTGCACCTGAATTTTTAAAATCCAATAAGTGGTTATCTTTGTGTTTTTAGTGTTTAATATTCTGTGGTTCTTTTACATCAGAGTAAAACTATGAAGACAGTGAAGGAGATGGCAATATCACAGCCAAGAAAATCTGTACTTTATTAATATAGTCAGAAAGAAGCTCCATTGTCAATGGAAACATTTTTTCCCAGTTCATGTCCTTAACAATCACATTCTATGAGGAGAAAAAAGAACAACATTAAAAGCCACAACGTATTTTGAGTTACAGACATTTTCCTTAATGTTTTTCAAAGTAAAGAGAAAGGCAAAGGCAAAGTCCCCTGTTGACCCCCGAACCCCTCCCCTTAAAAAAAAGTCATGGGCTTTTTTCAGTACGACCCACAGTGCTTTAGCAGAAAATAAGCGCTCATTGGTTAAATTACACAGCATGACCTTGCAATGTAAAAGTGTTGCAAAACACATTAGATAATGAAGAATTGGCAAGAAGAGGGGATGAGTAAATGGAGACCGAAAAAATACAACCCACATTAACCCCCCTGAGTGCACAGGTCCACAGTTTGCAGCCTGGACTCACCCTCCCACTTGTGCATAGATCATGATCCTTTAGAAACCATCTAGAATCCACCTTCCTCTGAAACCCCTCGATACATGTAAGAACCTCTCAGCCACAGGCAGAGAGCTGATTCAACCTAAACTTGCACAATGCTCCTGGAAAAAAACAAACAAAAACAACATACAAATGCATTTTCTGTCAATGTCTTTTGACAATCAAACTGTTCATATTAATGTAAAGCAATTTCTACTTAGATTTCACATGTAAAGCACACCACTTTTCCAAGTTGATTCTCAGTCATTATTTGGTAATTATGTAACTTGCTACAAACTTTTTGTTTCAAACTAAATAGTACTAGATTATGTCCAACTTCCATGCCGCTTGGGTCTTCAGTTGCTCTTTTCACATAAACAAAAACATAAAAATGATGGGAGTTGGTAACTGGAACCCTGGCCTTCCTGAGACAAAATCCACATCTTTTATGAGTGTGCAAGATTGTAAGCAAACTGTTGCTTACAGAAAGTAAAAACATACAATTCACAAATACAGAGATAGTCCATCGACACACAAATTAAAAATCCAAATATGACAACACTGATCAATCCCAGAGTTCTTAAGTAGCATAAATCTTCATTTTGTAAGATTTTATGTCCATTTTTGATGGAAGATGAACTTTTTCAAACATTGCTGTTGTATATGTCTAAGTCCTCAAACTCTAGACAAATGAAATGCTTGTAAACGACAGGTGGCGTTAGCAGAACAAATGAAAAGATAGGCACCTCTGAAATGAGTCTCAGAACAAACTCACCTCCTGCACTGTTATCTCCTTGAATCCCTTAAAATTTTTTCAAAGAAGTAACATAGGGATTTACTAGTCTTTCTACAGCTAGCTATGGCCACAGTTCTTTTGTTTTTAGGCTTTTTGTTTTTTTTTTTTATTATTTTTTTATTATTTAAATTTTTTTTTCTTTTTTATATTGAACTGGAACGAAGTGGTGCAATACTTATAATCCTTATGTTGGATTATTCCACAATAAAAGCCACTATAAGGTAGATATTTTTTTTACATATAGAATGAAATAAAATCCATTAAGTCCTTGAGTAAACATGTACACGTGAATTGTCACGGTCTCCCCTCTGTACTTTGACTCCTTTTTCACGATTAGCTGAGCGAGGGGTAGAAGACACTCAGTGCAACATTAGAAGATAATAACAATGTCTAGCAGAATAGTTTGGACAGAACAAAATCAACAAAACAAAATGATCATACTGAGTGGAACATCCTCACAGTTCTCTGCACACATTCATTCAACAGCAAGCACACATCTAAGATGACTACTGCTTTTTTCAACAATTTTGTAAGTTAATGTAATACATTTTGATAAATCTAAAAGCCCACATGTGTACCTGTCAGATTGAGACAACAAAATGAATTACTGACTTCACATTATGTTATTGGCGCTGTATGATTCAAGTATTTATGTTCAGTATTTTGTTTTGATATGTTTGTGATTCAACAAGGTTAAAATATGCATCAAAGCAGATGATTCAGGTTGGGCTTTTAAACAAGTTATTAAACAAACAAGTACTTCGCATACACAGTACAACACTGTGTGTGCTGCATATGACGTCTACACCAGAGCGTGCATATCCAGCGCCAGATCAGAAAGATGCAGCTTTCATTCAATCAAGTATCAAGTTAACATCCGACCCAAAATCTTGTTCCATCTACTTATTTGCGGGAAAAATACATATTGCTCTTTTTCAGTTTGTATCAAAGACCTTTTGGAATAGAAACAGAACACACCAGAAGTTTGGATCCAAGAGTCTTGATAGAACACAGCGTACAAACAGTATGTATGTATCATTGTGCCTAATGTACATAGATACTGTTGACAGATGTAGCGGTAGAGAGGAGAGCCTCTCGATGCTGGTGCAGCACGGGAAACCCCCTTCACGGTCAGGGTTCTCCAGTTCGACAGGATGCTGGGAGGTCCTCGGCTATTGGGTCTGTCTGAGCTTGGATCAAGGCAGTTACAGAAACAGGCAATAGTGATTTTTGCTTGTGTGCTGCAGGACACAGAGCCCCGAAAGGTAGCCGTTTTCTGTTTTCTTGTTTAATTTTTTTTCTTTTGTTTTAAGACTTTGTACCTCATGAAGTCTGAGCCTCTACTGTAAGAATAGTGAGGCTGATACAGTGGGCCCAAGTCATCTCGGTTTATGGAAATGTACAGTTCAGAGGGTCCGCTTTGAGCAGGACACAAAAATAAAAAAAAAGATAAATATAGCATCCACAAAAAGGCACCAGCCGCCAGCTTGCTCCAGTGGATGGTGGCAGCAGACACTGACGACCAGAGACGTTTCAGCTAGAAGTGCAGAGCATTAACATATTATAGATCTTTTTTTTTTTTTTTACATTTAGATTTTTTAAACATTTTTTAAGATTTTATGTCAAACTTCATAAAAATGACGTTAAAATGCAATTTCATTTTTGGTTTTAAAAAAATATGTACCCGGGATTACCCATCATCAACTGTGCACTGTAGCAAACTGGAACCCACAACTGAGTAAGGACTTTCTCCAAAGTGGGTGTCCCCTCAAAGCATATAAACATGTCTACAGGACGGAGCGTTGGGCCCTAGTCTTTGTTCCCTCTGTCCCCGCTGTACCCTCTGCTCAGTGTTTCAAAGCTCCTCCTCACAGGAAACAAGTGCTGTGCAGCAGATTGGCACATCGTGGCACATTACTATGCCATACAGGCCACAATGAGAACAGGATGTGACAATATCCTCCTGTCACCTTCCAATTACGTTTGTTAGGCATGAGGTCTGTGTTTAAGTTGTGCACATGGCCTTTAAAAGTAAGACATCGCTCTCACAGTCAAAAGGACAATCATGGAGAGCTGCATTTCATACTTTATATCATCAACTCCCCTACCCTGAGATCGAGCTGGACACTAGTGCGGTCAACACAGAGAGGGGCAAAAGCTGACCAGAGAAAGTGTATGTGGAGGGCTCAGGGATAAAAGCTTGAGGATCGCCAAGCTCCAGAAACAAGTGCTTTTCTCCGAAAGGAGTGGCATGCTCTAACCTCTAGTCTTTTGCATAGAAACAGATTGGAGGGCCTTTGGGTGCCTGATGGGGTAGAGGCTACTGGGTCTGGAGGAGGAGGAGGTCATAACGTAGCAGCTTGGCAACGGGCACAGGGGGGACAGCCTGTGGACAGGTGGAGCAGCGTGGAGCAACCAACAGCTACAACCCTGTGTGAGACACTCTACTTTTACACATCTCAAGACAACTACCTGGAAGTACTACAGAATACTGTCAAACACAAAGCATGAGCAGTTTCACATATAGACAATCGATAATGTTCTGTAGTATTGTTTTGCATTCAATACACAGGATGAACATACAGAGGCACCTCTGACCAAAGTGTTCTGCATATGAACAGTGAAGGGCTAGATCAGCAGCAAATATTTTGCTTTACCACTGCATACTGACACATACTGGAAAAAAAAAAAAACATCATAAAAATTACACTGGCAAAATTCCAGAAATATGACTATTACATGTTCCAGCTAAAGTGATCTTTGTGTCAAAGGACTGAGTGGTGGTGGGGAGAGGGCGGGCGACGGATGTTGCCAGGTTTAGGCCGAGCTGTCGTTTACTTGCCATACTGAGACGCAAATGAAGAAGGAAGTGATTCCGTTTGCAGCCCAGACCACAGCAGAGAGGCACTCAGTGGACTCACCAGCTCCCCACCACACTCCGACGCACGCACTGACCACTGACGGCCAGCGGGGGTCTGAAACAGCTAATGTTGCAAGTCTAGTGCCTCCAAACAAATCAAGGCTTAACATTTGGAGTAACAGTGATATTCACTTAGATATTGTTCAAAAGAGGAAAAACACCACACTGCAGGTGTTTCCTCCAAAATTCAAAAAGGTACATTTCAGTTTCTCGTGCCCTGCTACCAGATGAACAACGCCATACATAACGCCATCAAATACATACAGTACATGGAGAGCAGGTGTTTTTTTTGTTTTTGTTTTTTGCTGCTCTTTTTGATTTACTGGATTGCAGTTGAAGCAGTTTGCTCTTCATAAGTGCTATGATAAAAACCCTTTGAATTTATAGAAGTCATTTCTTTCTGTTTGTACAGTACCAAACTCAAGGAACACTCGTCGGTCTACTGCATTAGGAGAAACCCCTCTTATTTGGTATTGTGCCAGGGAGCCAGAACCGGCCAATCCCAGAAGGATTCAGTCTCTGTTGGGTGTGGCTGTGGTGCGCACAGAGAAAGTGTGCATTTAATCTCCAGTCTCACTCAGAACAGTTTTCAGCATGCTCAGTCCAACAGCTACGGCTTCCTCTATGCAAACTTGTCCCAACAGTTATTAGGAATTGGCGGTTAGGAAAAAGTCAAAGTTTTAAAAAGGGGTATTTTTTCAGAAGTTCCAAAGTCTTTTGCTGCTGCACCAAGTAAAAAAAAAAAAAAAGATAAATAAAAGTAATAAAACAGCTCCGGTGGGCGAGGATGGACGGAAGAAGTCTATGGCATATTGCACAATGCTATTATCTTTAAGTTCAAATTGGGTTTTGTCCTCCAAAAATGGCAGACCATGCAAACTGCTGGACTTCTTATTAACAACAAATACAAAATGTTAAATAAAGCACCGGGTGATGAACTGGTTTCCTTGAAGAATGTGGACTTGTTCAAGATTCAGTGCCACTGGAAAAACAAATCGCTATCCGCAAGCTTATATGTTGTGGTTACTTTCCACAGACAGGGTTGACCTACAGAATTAACAGCAAAGAGATGATGGAGTCAAAGGAACATTGACGCTGATGATTGGTAGGACCAGACACTCGGGTCAGGCCTTGATACTGCCCAGTGACTGTGTGTCACCAGTTGTGTCCTGTACCACTTTCTGGCTCAGAGGTGAAAACTGTGCAAGATTTTAGCAATTTCTTCAGTTACAAAAACAAATAACAACAAATAAAGGCGGCTTGGGAAGAACCTGGGCCATAGAGCACTTAAGGCTAATATTAGTGCTGAGAAACAAACAAGAACATTGCTAGTAAAGGTCTTTGAACCACATGGTCATTGGCCATGGACATGCTGGGAATGGTCATTTTGGGTCTTCTTTTGGGATGATTTCTTTTAGAGGGAAGAGGAAAGTCTCAGATGGCAGCTTTGATTGCTTCTCCTAAAACACTTCACACAGAATGTTGTATACGTATGGAAACAAAACAAATACACAGCTTCGTCTGTGTACACTTTTCAGTTTGCTTAAAAAAAAAAAAAAAAAATCTTCTCATAAACAACAAAGATAAAACAAAAGATCTGGAGTCTCTTTGTCAGTGTGGTGGGGACCCCAGTCTCCTGATTTACAATTCACAGTTCAACATTGTTCAAAATAGTGATACTGATTATCGCCACATGATTTGCTTGGATTTAGCTCCTGTTCATATTGAATTGGTTTGTTGCCGCTCTGCACCAATTGCTTCACATCACGGTGGCAGAAGGCAAGTAGGTGTTTGGGTGTTGTTGCATGGTTCTACATGGACTCTCCACTCAGCAGGTCTCCAGGCAACAGCGTGTTGATGGGAGTGGGGCTGCCGATCACGCGCGTGTCGTCCCCGCTTGGAGGCCCCCACAGACTGGAGTATTGTGGAACACCACCCCACAGCAGGTCACCACTGCCCCCGCCGTTCTTAGCCCCACCGCTGCCTCCTGCTCCACTGCCGCCGCTGCTCCACTGACCAATAGTGTGAGACTGCGTGGCCCCGCCCATCCGGTTTTGATTGGTTCCCTGGGTGGCCTGCCAACTAGTAGTGTTGGACCCTAGTGACTGGCCTTGTGCAAAGAAGCGGTTCACCTCCTCCTCACCAGCAAATTCTGCCAGAATTGTGGTGTTTCCAAGCACACACCTAAAACAGGGCAAAAACAAGACAAATATTAGAGTGAAAATAAAACAATTGATTGAAATAATAACCAATAAGGAATTTTTCTTCATGTTTTAGAGTCTGTATAGTCAAGGTGGATCAATGATCATCCAAAACCAACTGCATTATTGTTTATAGTCGACTATTCACTATTAGTCTATTCATTGCTGCAGCCCTATTTTTGATGCAACGTCTGTTACTTTAAAATAAAAACCAAATAATACAAAACTGAGATTAATTTAGTTTGAAAAAGCTAGATTTTCTTCATGATTTTCAAAAAAGAACATTTCTATCAGATGGAAGACTTTGGTGTTACTGCGATATATATTTAGTTTGTTGTGATATCGTTATTCTGTCAAATAATATTGTGATATTGATACTTTTACAATATATTGTGCAGCCCTAGGCAGTTTCACATTTTCTAGTTTGGCAAGTATTATGTAAATTCACAGGTGTGAAGCATAAATGATTATAGCTTACATATGCAGAGATTTCTGGGCCTTGGCGGCCTCATCCTTGGAGCTGTAGCGGACCACAGCGTTGCCCTGGGTCAGATTGAGGTGGAATGTAATCAGGGGACCATGCTGCATGCACAGAGTCCGCAGAGTTGAACCATCAATCTAGAACACAGAGAAGAATAATTAAAATTAATAAGAAGAATAATTATAATTAATATTGAAATCCAATTGGTGTTTTAACAGTACTAAGAGTACATACTTGTGGAGTAAGGTTCCTCAGCACCAGCCAGCTGCTGGTTCTGTTGGTGCTGTCCGTGCTCCAAGTGGTTCCCTCTACAAGACACACATGTAAATTAAACATCAGCTTTAGCTTTACACAACTAGATATTAATTGAAATATTTCATACTATCTCATAAAAGTAACTGATTTATTGTGAAAGTACAAACAAAATCACACATTTAACCGTTTGTTTCTTGAACCGGTAAACTTCAAAATGTCAGTTTAACAGGGTGTGGTCACAAAGCCTTTTGAAGATATGCACGCACATAAATGCATCAAAAACATTATGTGAAATCAAACACTGTAGCCCACAGCTACAGGCAAGATGAATGTTGAGGTGTGGACATACATTAGTGTGGCAAGTCTTACGTGTCTAAAGCCTTGTAACAATGTTAATTTCATACCAATGGAAACTAGGTGGTGTGAGTTTCAAAACTATATATATATATATCTATATATATATATATATATATATTCAAATGATATTTTGCACCAAAATGGACTCACCAGAGGAGTAGGAGCCACTCCAGCCCTGGGCCAGTCCCAGTGAGTTGCCGCCCCAGGTGGAGGAAGGTTTAGTGTTGGTGAGGCCTGGTGGGGGCCGAGAAGGGGCTGTGGTGTTACGCGGCCCTGGAGGAACTTTCCACAGCTCATGTGACAGAGAGCCTTGGTTTTGAGAGATGGGCCCTGGAGACCAAGTGGACTTCATGTCAGAGAGTTTCCCTTTACATGACAAAAAGAACAGATGAGATGAAATGATCAACGACATGTAACAAATGGTATGAAAGTCATGAATGTAACATAAATAAATTTTTGTTGTGTTTACAAGTGATTTTGAAAAAACAACAACAAATAGATAAAGAAATGGTTTTGTAAAATGGATAAACAAAGTGACAGGTGCACACAGGATGCACTGGGTCATGAACTAAAGAGAGGTGTGATCATAAACAAACTATTGGGTGAGGCTGCTTCTCCAGGAAAAGGTGCAGTTAAAGTTGAAGTTTCAGTTTAAGAGAAAAAGAAGCCTGTGATAATTTCTTATCAAGGCTTCTGAGTGGGGAACTCTGCAGGTCTACATAACAACAGGGCACTTTAGTGGTGTACCTGCGCCGTCTCCATCAGGGGGCGACAGAGTGAAAGAGTTAGAGAAGCTACTGACAGGCCAGTCACAGCTGGATGAGCCATTCTCAAGTGGAGAAGTTGGGGACGTGACTATGTTGTAGTAACAATTATGAGGCAACATAAACAGAAAAAAATATGATTTCATTAACAGACTGATTCGGTTACATGCAACATGCACGGCTGTTTTGTTTTCATACCCCCATTCCTGTCCCGTAAAAGGTATCGATTGACGTCATGAATGTTAGTGTTGATGGTGGGACCAGTTGAGACACTGCCGGGAGTCATGTTGGGGTCATTCTCAGGGTCAATATTCTGAAGGCCCTTCCATGGCACACCTGGGCAGAACTCTGGAAAATAAAAACGCATTTTATGATAACCTTTATTTAACAAGGAAAACACTCACACACACTTTTCAAGGGGGACCTGGCCAAGTGGTCAGCAGCACACGCCAGGAGTATTAGTAGTTTAAAATACATACAAACAGAACAATTTGTCAAAAAAAAAATTGAAACAAAGTGAAACAGTCACAATTAAAAAGTGCTATAGTTTCACAGTGCAAATTAAGTTCACAATAATAGATTAAAAGCACAAGCACTGAGAAATTAAGACCCTCTGTCTTTTTGTTGTTTGTGTGTGTTTAAAGAAACAATGATGATGAAAAAAGAATAAAATGTGGTCA
The DNA here is from genome assembly GCA_019453435.1 of Rhinogobius similis. Taxonomy (NCBI): domain Eukaryota; kingdom Metazoa; phylum Chordata; class Actinopteri; order Gobiiformes; family Gobiidae; genus Rhinogobius; species Rhinogobius similis. The sequence goes on along the minus strand of CM033622.1, from coordinate 23,786,060 downwards.
AACAAGCTAAAAAAAAATGATTTAAGGGTAATATTGGACATGAGTTAGCAATTGAGACTGTGGAAATCGGAGCAGCAATCGCATCAGTCACACCAGGATAGGTGTGGGAAGTAAAAAAAAAGAAAAGAAAAAAATATATATATAAATATATTCTCCCAGTGTAATACTTATTTATTACATGATCAAACTTTTTTTTTTTTTCAGTATACATCTGTAACCAAAATGCAACTTTAAAGGTCATATTCTCACCTGGAGGCCAGTTAATGTTGTTTCCATTAGATATCTTTTCATTTGGGCTCTTGCCCTGACCCCAGCTGTCCGGGGTGACCAGAGGGCTGGAGGGGGACTCAGAAGTGGACATTAGGTTATAAGGGCTGTAGGAGTCCTCCAGCTGTGAGGCCTTCCCAGGAGGACCCAATGTAGAGGCAGCAGCTATGGCACCTTCAACAAAATATTGTAATATAGTTGTGTTTAACAGCAAAAAAGTTGTCATACATCATCCAGTGACGATCGTTGTTTATGTTTAAGGAACTCACCATGTTTATTGAGGTTGCTCTCCATATTAGTGGCATTACCGGAAAGGTTGTCCATGGCATTGGAGTGTGTCCACTGGGACAGACGGGACTGAGGCTGGGGGGGCTCCTTCAGGGAGAGGCCCCCCACATCCATGCAGTTTACATTCATGTTCGGATTCAGTCCAGCTGCACATAAACAGTCAGAAACAAAGATAAAAGAGAGGAGTGAAGGCAGAGTTTAGACAGTAGAACGTATGATATGAAGTTTTTCAAAGTACTTACTGAGAGGATAGGTGTTGTAGGTGTTGGGTGAAGACGGAGGCTCTTTGGTGTGCAGTGTGTCAGCAAGGCCCGGAGCCTGGTGGGAGCCAGAAAAAGGGTCTAGGGATGATTTGCCGGGGCCTCCAGGGGGGCCTCCTGTTGGGTGCAGACCGGCAGAGGAGGAAGAGTTGGAGGAATGAGAAGGAAGTTGCTGCTGCTTCATCAGCAGCGCCTGGTACAGCTGACGCTGGTGCTGCTGGATCTGCTGCTGCATGTTGGTGATTGTACGTGCAACCTACAAAAGAATGACGGCCTTAGTAGGAACATTTGTGAAATAAAAAAAAAGAGTGAACAGCAGCACTAGTTATTCATCAGATTCTTAGAAAAAATATTGTTATTGTCAAATACAAAAACTGAAACTACTTTTAAAAGGTGCTCAGACAAAGTATTTCCTAAGTATAAATCTGTTTTGGCTGGAACCAACATTATTTCAAAAGGCCAATATTCAGTTAATTACATGATCACATACAAAGACGTTGACCTCTTACTGTGGTCTGACAAAGTGTCTCTTATCACAGTATCACTGCATAAGCAGATACATTTGTGACAATGTCAGTGGGTCAAATTTCTAATAAATCACAAAAACAGGTTCTGGTATTGCATGTTGACTCACTTGCTGCTCTTGTTGTCTAATAGGGCCAGAAACATTGCGTTGTGCCTGCATCATCTGCTGCTGGATTTGTAAACGCTGGTATGCCTGGCAAGACAGAATGGATTTAATATGATTAGACACAAAAGGTAAATATCAAATATGTCTTTATGTGAGTGTTTCTAACCTAAAAACTCACCATTTGCAGTTGCTGTAGTTGGTATAGAAGGGTCATTTGTTGAGGATTTATTGGTGAGGTTAAAAGTGCAGGATTCAAACCAATGTTTTTTGCTGCAAACTGCAAGAGCTGTGCTTGGACCTAGAGGGAAAATGAGTTGGCAACATGAAAAGAAGTTTCAGCAATGTATGAGTCAAATGTCCCAGTGCTTCTGGCAAGGTAAGAGCAGTTTAAGAAGTATAAAAAGACATCCATGTAAAAACGAATAAGTATATAATTTATACCACGGCTATTTTACTCATCGTTACGTATGCACCCAATGTTGAACCTTTAGTTTTTATCTTGCACACTATTTATCACATTCCGGGACTAAACTTGGTATAAAAACTAAATTCATGAGGACCTGCTTTAGTTACTGCCTCTGTTATGGGGACAGAAATCAGGTCTCTGTGGAAATCTTTATTATTAGACCATTAACATGATTTAAAGTTAAGAAATTTGTTAATTTAGGTTAAGAGGAGGGTCTGGGTTAAGGTTAGGCAAGCAGAGACGAATAGGGTTAGGATCGGTCTCTGGCAAATGAATGTAAGCAAATGTAATGTCCTCAAAAAGCACTGCAATCAAACAATGGTGCATGCAGGCGTGTACCTGAGGGGAGAGAAACTGAGGCACTTGAGCACGTAGACTCGGCTGGGAGGAGCTGAGAGGTGGCACTGGTGGCTGTGGAGGCTGCTGCTGCATGGCCCGGGTTTGTGCTGTACCACTGCTGCCGAACATTCCACTTGGTATCTGAAATTTGGTAATAGAAAAGTTAAGGAAATTTCCATTGTTCATTTTTTACAGATATAAATATATTTCACTGAACATGAACTTGATAATAAGAAGTCCTAAACACTTTAAATGGTAGATCTAGAATTGGTAGAATACAAAAGGGGTGCTTTTGTATGGGTTACAATGATACCCATGTCCATTTCCTGAACTGTGGCTGCCTGGAGTTGATATCCCATAATGTAAATTCAATCGATAATTCACTCAAGGTCAACCAACAGACCAATAAACATCATTGTCCTTCTAATAAATTATGGAAATAATGACTAATAATTTGGTAGTGTTATCGTCCTCTAACCTGTCTGTTGTTCAAGTTTTGCATTGCCAGCCCCGGGCTGCCCTGTCCCAGACCCTGCCCTGGAAGGCTACTGTTGGCCAGAGGGAGCTTCAGGCCAGGGGAAGGCAGAAATGGTGATGAAGGAGAATCATCTGACAGAACACCATCCTGCAAAGGTAAACATCTAAATCAGAAACAATGTTTCCCATCCATTTATCAGTTTCCATTCAGCACCGTCACCTTGTCAAGAAAGGTATTGCGATCAGAGGGGTCTTTGGAGAGTATAGAGGGTCGGAGCAGCAGGGGTTTGTTCATGCCATTACTGTAATCAGACAGGCCCATGCCCCGCTTGTCCAGGTCTGTCTTTTTCTCCAAAAGGGCACCTGGGAAAGTGCGAAAAATTACCAGGGGTTAATAGAAAAGTTATAATGTTTTTTGCTACATGAACAGAGAACATGGCAGAGGACTTACTCATTGCCTGGTCAAGGTTCATGTTGTTGCTTTTTAATGCCTCTTCAGCAGGATCTCTCTGTAATCACAATAATAAATAAAATCACAATTAAAAAAAAAAAAAATTAAATTGTTGAAATGTTGTCTATGTTAAAAATTTCAGTTTCTTTACCGGAAAGCCCATGTCAGTCAGCTGTTTGATTAGACGATTCATGATCCAAGCTTCATCTGGTTTGTTGCCCATCTTGCCCTATAATTAATTGCATTAAATGTTGATTGCATACTTCTGTAAGTATTTTTTCTCCATTATCAAGTTAGGATTTTCTTCTGACCTTGTTTGGACCCTTTTTTCCCCAAGAGTTGCAAGAAGAATTACTCTCCTGAGATGTAGGACTGTTCCACATATCCCCATCCTCTGTGTCCCATTGGCTTGTTGACATACTCATTTCCTCTCCTCCATTTCCCCAGTCTTGCATAGGTTTAGGGCCTGGGGGTAAAAAAATATTTTAACAAAAATAGTCATAAACTGTAAGAATATATTCTTTAAGCACAGAACTCGTGTATAGTTAAAGCTTTTGTAAGACTTTTGTGTTCCTTTTCCCTCCACTTGGTGTCACTGTTACTATTTGACAATGAGGAGCTTTTTTCTGAAAATCATTATTTATATAATTTAAATTCAAGAAATTCTCCTCCCACATTTTTCATTTAACCTTGAAGTGAGAATATCCCACCCCAATATTATTATAATCAGCATCATCATGTATGAATAGGTGTCCATTTAAGAATTACCTGATTTACAGGGAGCAGAACCAGGGGGCCCGGTGGTCCTTCCATAAGATTCATGTCCACCATCTCCCCATCCTCCAACTCCACCTGGTGGCTTTCCCCATGCAGAGGTGCCATTGTCCACGGCAGAAGTTGGAGCAGCAGGCTCCCCCCAAGCAGGCTCTGACTTGGGCTGAACATTAGGAAGCTCTCCCCATCCTGAGGCAAACAGGTAAAAAATGCATTTTAAAATGTTCTTTAGGAGGTTCTTTAAGAATACATTGCTACATATCATTGCTTTTATATACTTCACATTTATGCTTCAGTGCTAAACAGCAGAGGACAATACATACATGCAATTCATTGTGTGTCACAAAAATCATTCAACTGTCAAAATAAGGCAATTTGTTTTTATGAACCTCTTTTACTTGTAACAGCACAGACAAAGGGAAAAGCACAAACCTAGGGAAATAAAAGGACTAAACAAATCCAATTGCTTAACATCTGTAAGTCTAATCTTTGGATATTTATATAATTTTGGCAATATTACCTGGGTTGGCAATAGGTGGTCTTTGGGGGCCGACTACTGGATGAGAGGCCCCACTGTTGGGAGAGCCATTGTTGTTTCCATGGTGCTGGAGGTGAGTCGGGGGCGGGCCATGATGGGGATGATGGTGCATGTGGTGATTGTGATGGTGGCTGCTGTTTCCCACACCATGGTTGTTATTGTTGGGTAAAATTCCACCATTCTTATTGGGTGGTGGTCCACTGTTTCCTGGGTTGCCAGTGGGATTGTTGCGATCCCACAAGTTGACTGTCTTGTTATATGCATTGGGATCACCCCACGTGGACGTTCCATCATCAATCTCCATCTTCCTTCGAATGGAGGGAGGAGAAGGCTCTTCCCAGCCAGTTGGCTCCATGCCCTGATCTGCTTTATTGGCATTACCCCAGTTAGAGCTATTCTGCTTCACAGAACTGGGACCACCCCATGATCCGATGCTGCCACCTCCTCCACTGCCTGTACTGCTACTGCTGCTCTCCTGAGGTTTGGAGGAGCCCCAGCCTCCCTGCACTGAGCCATTGCTACGTAATGTATCCCCCCAACTATTATTCACTGGAGGAACTTGTTTGCCCCAACCCCCACCTCGATTTCCTGCTCGAGGGCTATCCTTCCATCCAGAACTTGAATTTCCACCATTGCCACCCTCTCCCTCCCACATGCTACTGGAGTTCCCATTGTTCTTGGCCTCTGGCTCTCCCCATTCCCCTGTGCTGGATCCATTTACGTTCCCGTTACCATTTCCCCATCCATGGCCGCTTGAGGAACCCTCTGTCCAAGTAGCAGGTTGACTTTTTGTCATACCATCATCCCAACTAGGTGACTTGTCCTCAGACCCCCAAGAGGAAGAACCGCCACTTTTAGAACCACTGGCAGGCATAGGATCTCCCCACCCACTGGCAGTGCCGTTTTGGGCTTTTGACTGTGAAGGATCACTCCACTCTGATCCACTCTGCATTGACTGGGGACCTCCCCAGTTTGAAGATACTGACACATCACCATCGCTCTTTCCTCCAGATCCTGGCCTTGGACCAACCATGTTGGTGATTACATTTCCTCCACAGGTGGGAGAGGTTGTATGATTAGAGCCAGCGCCCCCTAAGGTTTCTGAACTGCTGCAGCTTTTTGAATCATCGGAGCTGGCTTCTTCCATCTCCCACACTGTGTGCTGTCGAATGGGAGTCTGTCCCCAGCCAGTATTACTCAAAACACGGGGGTCCAGATCTTGCCGTGGAAGTACAGGAGCAATTTCCATGCTGTAGGACCTATCTCTGCGCCGAGAACGCCCTTCACTACTGTCTCCACTACCCTCACTAGCTGGAGCCGTGCCGGGTTGCTGGCCCCATGAGCTCAGTGGCTGTTCTTGGCCTGAACCAGAACTTCCAGCATCAATGGAGTCCCAGCCTTTAGGTGCATCTCCCCCAGAAGGCTTTCCCCAGTCTCCCCATCCACCATTTCCATTACTCCCTGCCCCACTACCTTGACGGCCCCAGGCAGAGAGGGCGCCGGATGGACTGGAATCCCAGCCTGAGTCTTTGGGGGAGTCAGCTGCCTTAGCATCCCCACTTCCCCATACTGAGCTGCCTGTTGTGTCCCCATTGAGCTGGGATGATTCTGTGGGAGACTGCCCTCCCCACCCGGTCATCCCGTGGATAGGGCTCATTGGCTCCTGAGTTTGCTGTTGTTGCTTAGTATGGTTTGGTCCGTCAGAATTAAGGTTTGAAGGTTCCATATTAAAAGACAAGCAAGTGTTGGTTGAAGGGTGCTGCTGATCCATTTCTTTAGTAGTCATCATGCCAGCCCAACCTCCACCACTTACATCAGATCCTCCAAGATTTCCATTATTTTTGATACTAGGTGTAAGAGACGAAGAGTTGGACAGCCCATTAGGGCCGTTACTTCCACTGCCCTCGTGACCAAGAACAGGCCAAGCTGAGGGATTGGCATTAGGATTGAGGTTTAAATTAAAGTTGGAGGAGCCCCAGTTATTGGGTGCTCCCATTCGACTACCATTCATAGCATCTGGTTTCCCCTCTGAGCCCCATCCCCTGCTCCCACTTAAGGTGCTGGCAGACCCAGGTCCGGTCATCATGTTATTGTTTGATTTTAGAGAGGGGTAGTGGGCCTGCTGGCCTGCGGCACCTGTGGCCATACTCGGGAAACTACTGCACTCCGTGGTAGGGCCGGCACTGGTGTCGTGGTCAGAACTAGCTGAGCCCAAGGGGCATTCTGCTGCGGAAGGGTGACTTGGGTCACTACTGCCTCTGATTGAAGGCCAAGAGTCTGTGTCACTTGCGTCGATAATCACTTTGTCCCAGATGTTGGCACTGAAGGAGTTGTCAACAGGTAAAGATGCTCCCCAATGAGAAATCTCATGTTGGGCACCCACGTCGCTTTGTGAGATATCTGAAGGGAAAGAAGAAAGCTGATGAGAGCTACATAAAATATATGCTGTTAGATAGAAGACAAAAAAATTACATGGTTGAGTGACACTAGAGAAGATTATGTAAAACAGCTTCTGTTCATTTTCATTATCTTTTGAGTTGCTTAATGTTTGATTTGAGAGGATGAGATGGTCACAACTGAACATCATCCACATCTCCTTGGCTTTTGTGCAGGCAGTCAATCTGCCCAATACTCAGTATTGTGTTTTATCCAAGTATTCACAGACATGATAACAAATATTAGTATCCGACTTGTTGTGTTTGTCTCGTTTCTCTGAAAGCTCTCACCATTTTCCTTACACTTGAATTCCTGGCTCTCCCTTTTGCTCTCTTATAACACCCAGTGGTGAAAGGCACATCAGTCTCCATCGTGGCTTCACTAGCTCAGGCTGTGAAGGGAAGCCCAAGTGGAACGCTGCTCATTTATTGGGATGAAACCAGGAAGATTCCTCATCCATCATTCCCTACGCTCTGTTGACCCTACTCCTTCCAACAAACAGGGTTTGTTGCATATGTATTTTATTATGCTGTTCCAAGCTTGTGAACATGCATGTGTTTGTAGGATGTTCAACACCTGCATACAAAATACACTTGTACCTGAGCCTGTACATGTGGAATGGTACTGTCATCAACTAATATTGGCAGGCAGTGTCATTTTCTGTTCTAGTTTTGGAAAAATTCTGACGCCAATTTGACTTTCCATACTACATACCATTAAAGCTATTTTAATCAATTGAACTAATGGCTGGTGGGCAGTGTAATCTTTGCTTAACAATGGAACACTATAACATATGGCATTTAATGTATCCATGAAACATTTACTTTTACTACAAGTGCTTTTATAATTCAAAAATAACTTGAAAAACAAGCCATCTTACAGTGAGTGGGGCCTCTTCCACAGATCTTTAACTTGTGACGCTACCAGCTTGTCTCCATGCAGACAAGCTGGTGGCGGACCCACTGCCAGAAAAGTTACCTTTATGCTTTATGCACCACATGCTAAGAAGAACATAGTTAGAAACCTAAAATATATTTCTAAAAGAACATGAGCAGCCAGACATTTTATTAAACACAAAGCAGCCCTTATGAGTGTGAGCTAATAATAGGCGATATATACTGTCGAGGGGTAATCAATCAGGTGGAGGCAGCTAATCAATAATCTTATTAATGCTAGTGGGTGAAAGTGGGGTGGCCATCGATCCAGCATGCAAACATCCTACCCACTCAGCTGCTCTCCTTTAATGGGACTGAAAACCCATAAAAATGTATACTGCTTTGTTTTTTCACTGGGCAGATCTAGGAAGAAGATTTCATATTGAGGCAGATTGCTTGCGTGTTGGTCAGTTGAGTGATCATGTATATTTAGAATTAGCCCTTATATAGAAACATCTAAAATGATGCCTGCATTAGGCGATTAGGAGCCAAGTATACAGCCAGGAAGATTTTTTTAAGGACACATACAGAAAGAAGTGGCTGTGTCGGTTTAAAATACTACTTAGCATGCCACAGAGAGAGTTTCTCAGTGCAATTTTAGCCTCACCACACTTATCTCCAGTCCCCAGGCAGCCTTATCGCACAGGGTCGTCACACTGATGGCACACACACCAATACCAATACACAGTATGCATACTCTTTGTAATAGGCTGCTCATCCGAAACAGAACCAGAAAAGGTCTCAGAAAAAGTAGCAAAAACTGAAAAGGGGAAGAAGAAAAAAACACATTGCATCCAATATTCCATAAAGGTGCTTGTGTTACAGAAGCATTGAGGACGGGCATGAGCTCCTAATTATTAGAGTAGCTGCCATCACAGAAGTGGGCAAGTGGCCAAGAATGAAATGGCTCCCCTCCCCTTTGGTTCAGATGAAAGGTAGGGAGGTAGGGAGAGGGGCTGGAAGGGAGGGAGAGGGGCTGGAAGGGAGGGAGAGAGGTCGGGAAGGAGCACTGTCTGAGGGGGCACGGTTAGTATTTACAAGTGACAAAAAAAGTGAAAATGTGACAGAAAAAAAAAAGATTTCCAAGCTAATCTATGAGAAATTTAAATTCTCTCCAAGAAACTTTATATTTGTTCTCACTGTTGATTTTGGAAGGAATTATTGTACCTACTTGGATCAAAGGGGGTGTGCACTTGTTTTTCTCAAAGTGCGTTGGGAAAAGAAAAAAAAAGAAGGTACGACAGCCACGAGAGGATTTAAAAGCCCATTGTTCATGTCTGTTTACCTGGGCTCACACAGGGATAGAGAAGAGACTGCAATGTGGCGAGTCCCCTGGTTTCTCTGACAGACCCTGGATTAATGAAGCCACCAGGGGCCCCTCTCAGTTCTCAGTGTGGAGTACATAGGGCAATCCTCACCTCTCCTGCTCATTAAGACCACAGAGAAGTCATTATGTGGTGATTTTCAAACATACAAATGTCCACGCTTTAAGTGGTCGTTAGTTCAACATATTAGAGCATGAAAAATTTAACTTACAGAAAAGGCTTGAAAGAAGATAAACGCTGCCCAGGGCGATAGGGGTTGGCGATATTCCTGCTAACGATATTCTATATATTATGTGTTATATAACATGTCTTTAAACATTGAGGTTTAATTATCAGACAAATGTGAAATTAATCACAAAAGTGCAGAAATATCACCATTTGTAAGGTTTTTTTTCTTTTTAATAAGCAATTTTGAAGCATTTTTTCCAATAAACAATATTCTCATTATTCAAGTTTTGCATACCCTCAAAACAACTTTCACGATATTATGTAAAATTAGTTATGCTGTCCACCTCTACAGAGTGATTTTCACTTTCGTTACAAGTGAATTAACTGTTCATATAAAGGGCAAGGACATAAACAACAATATTTTAGTTCAAGGTATTTTTTTCAGTGAACTTTGACTCTTCCCCTAGTCTTCAATGTTTTTACTTTCGATGACTCCTGTGAAACAGAAGATATTTTTTGGGGTATTTTTGGTTGTATTGGTTGTTGGAGCATTTCTAGCTTGTAAAAAGATGGATGAGATAGTTTTATCAAAAGCATGTGATGAAGCATGAATGAATGAAAGGGCTAAGCTAGCTGCCTTCTGGCTGGATGACTGGCTGTCTGACTGACAAGCAGCTGTTGGGCTGAAGTTCCCACACTCTTAAGGGACCCCCACCACAGCACCTGCTCTCTGGGAGTCAGTCTGGACGCCTGCTGCTCCAGACTTTCTAATGGTCTCAGTCAGCTGGAGGAATGGGGGCAGCAGTAGATGAGCGTACGTCTATGGGACATTTGTGTCAGAGCAAAGGAAGGAGTGGTGCCCCCCTAAATCTTCAGAAGGTTCTCAATAGAATTAGGATTAACAAACTCAGGAAATGTATTCTAGAGAGCATGGCTCCACAAAACTATAGTGAAATAAGTGAAAGCCAAAAAATGTATAACATACACCATGAGTATGATTCAACACAGCAACCATCAACACCTAATGCCTACCTAATTAATCAACTACCGTAAATGTGTGCACATATTAAAACGTTTTAACTTTGTCTGTTGAATTGGAGCCAGCCACTTGGACACAGATCAGAGGGGACACAACTAGGTCACGCAACTGTTTCTCCTGTGGCTGTGCTGCCTCGCCATCACGACACATGTGCTTTGTATTTGCACAAGTACAAATGTGCAGAATAGCTGAGCGAGTAGTGACAGAGATAACTGCCTGGGGCACAGCAACCTCCACAGTGAGGTTAGAGATTGTCCTTAAAAAGAGTTCAAGTTTTATTTAAAGTTTTAGGAAAGCTGAAAGAAAGAAGAAAATGTAACATTTACACAGAGAGACCATATGTTATGGCAGTGGGTTAAAACAGTGTCCACTTTCTAAATTATTTATGTCAAAGTAATAGCAAATGCAGGGTCACCAGCTTGGGGCTATTAGCTGATCAGAGTCTGCAGACAGGAAACCCTGCGGACAGGCAGAGGAGAGAGGGAGGAGCTTATGCTTTGCCATGGGCTATGATGTCCTAAGAAGCCTTTGGGAAATGCAGGGCAAAGCAAAGGCCAAAAAGGACAACTACTGCCTTCATAAGGACATTACAGGTTAAAATCTTCAAGCCTAGCAGCTAAATAGTCAGTAACCCTGAAGAGGATCTTAAAGATGCCCTTGAAGGCCTCACTCGCTTATTATGACACATCTCGTACTATGGTAATGATAAAACAGTATAAGAATCAATATATCAAAATGTGCACATTGATCATATGTCACACGTCAACTGAGAAAGTACGATGTGAAACTGCTAACAATTTAGTAGCTTTTCTTAACCAAGATAAGTCTAACATGATGGTGTATTCCCACTGCACCAGTGCGTATAAAATTGCACCATTAGGAGTGATAGTGACATCTTTGTGTTTTTGCACATTATCAAACAGATGGTTCGAAAAGCTGTTTAGAATAAAACAGTGTCCTCTGATAAAATAATATTTTGCACAATCCTGGAAGGCACTGACAAATGCCAAACAAATGCAATGTAGTTGCAACAGTAAGATGAAAACTCTACCTCACTGCTATGTTAATAATTAATCAAGGTGAAGACAAATAAACTGGGATTGTACTGAGCACAATGAGCGCCTCTAGGCAGACTGCACGTCAGTGATCTGGGACCACAAGTGAGTTCATTAAAAGGCTACCGCTGGCAACACAGGTCCGCCAAATGTGCATCTCCAAGTACAAGTTAAAGGGTGAAATGTTTACATTGTGTTTTAACCCTTGTTTTAACTACATCATAGGAGATTTTGTTGTGATTCTAGACGTTTTGTGTAATCTAAATAAAATAAAAAACATACAACATGCAAAAGACAGCTGAATATGTTTTTGTTCTATTGCAAACCAACCTGTGAGCCTCTTGCCCGCAGTGGTGATGGCAGAGTTAGTACCGCTGGTAGCAGTGGGAGAATACGCTGAGGAGGGGATGGTGAGCACGCCGAGAGCTCCAGGAGGCAGCGGTTGGCCTCGCTTCAGTAACTGCTTCTGCTCCTGTTGCCGAAAGCGCGGGGGCACCTCTCTAGGTGGATAGCGAGCACTGATAGAGGACAATTGGCACTGCGGCGAAGGGAGTGTCTGATTCTGGAGGTGGCCAATGAACAAGACAGACTTGCCATTGCCAGAAGGAGGAGAAGAGGAGAGGGTCGAAGGACTGGCCGGGCAGAGATGACGGCGGGGTAAACCGGGACTGGTTTTAGAGGGTGCAGGCTCTGGCACTGGAGGGACACAGGAGCACATACACATGCAGGGAGCAAGAGGTTAGTTTCTGAGTTAACAGCCACATTATTAAATTATGCACAACATCTCCACTTGTGACAACAGGCTTAGACTTAGGTAATTCTCACAATGGCACAGTTTAGGTTGATACAAATGAGCATTTGGCCCAAGCCATGTGTGAGAGAAACAAAAAAGGATGAAAACCAAACCAATGGTTCCCAAAGAAGGAAGCAGAAAAACAAAAACAAAATAATCTGTCTTTACAATTAAACAATATCAGTTATAATTGGGCAACAAACTAAAAGTACTGCAGAACAATGCTGATCATCACCAAGAGTGAGATTTAGCTGTAATTTGGTTCTAAAATAAATAATAAATAAGCATGTATTATAGCACAACAGGGCCAACCTCAAATTTACAAGATAAAAATGTACATAAAAGCACATAAAAATTATAAGTAAACTCTGAACAAATGACCCCAGGTACAGCGCTGGTGAAGTGCAGGTGATAATAGAGAAATGGTTGACATGAAACGGACTGTTGTTGAACACACTGAAAAGGTCTCATTTCTTTCTCCAGACGTCATAGCCTCCACAGTCTACACATTCTCTTCAATCCACCCTTGAGCTTGATGTTTTGGCCCTAGTCTGACCCTTTATCCTGAGTTTCCTTTTAAAATCTGTTAGCCAAAGCCTGAAAAGCTTGGAACTAAAAGTTATTTGCTGAAGTTTTCACTTAACATACAGAAAGGTGTTAGCCAGGGCATATTTAATGCTCCCACAAGACTCATGACTTTTCTGTAATGTCTATTGAATTGATCAGAATTAGATTCTTGGTGCATGGTCCCAGGTTCTTGATGTATATGGCACCTGAGACCTGAGTGTCACTAGTGCAAGGGGACCAGACAAGGACAATATACAAATGGAAGCCCTCAAAAGGGTGAGCTGTAGTTGATAGAAGCAATTTTGTACATGAGTCGGCTGTTTGGAGTGAACTATGCTCTACTGCTGCAGTGCTGGCAATTAGCCACATACTGAGGTGACACAAACAGCCTGATAAATTCAGAGCACATAGTTATTTGCGGTGCCTGCCAAGAGCTTTACTAAAAACATGGCTACAAACAGAAAACAGCGCATCTCAGTGAATAGTGCGCATCCGTTACAATATCTTAAATGTTTGAGATTTTTTTTTTTAACAAAAATATTTGTCTAAATGAAATCTAAAATAACATAAAAAACAAGTGGCTCTTACATGAAGCCAAACAAATACAGAAGTAACAAGAAGGAGAAAAGGCACTGGATTCTCTCCAGCAGGATCACAGTCTGGTGCTCGGCTGCTGACGCACATCTTTGATTAAACCCCGCCTGATGCTGCATCGACCAATCACGTAGCACAATGGTGAAGACATGCTGCCCTTCCCCCTCCCCTCGCTGCATTTCCATCCACCCCCTCTTTTTGGGCTGCTTATGGCCCCAGTGTGCTTCTGCTTGCAACGTTTCCCTCTGAATGTGTTTAGCTGTACATAGTCCCTTTCTCGTGCTCTCTTTAGATCAGTCATATCCTGCATTGCGTTTGGTATCTGTCCTTTCATATTACAACCTGTCCTCTGTCAGCTTATAACTGCCCGTTAGCTGCACTATTGGTTTGTGCTTTTCCTGTGCTGCTATCACCAAATGTGATTTGAAAGCTAACCACAGATCCTTCAGATTATGGGATATGTTCAAACTAGAATTAAATCTTTATAAAGAGTATATTTTAATTGTGCCTTGTGTATTGGTCTATTCGATAAACATGAAATTGAATTTTTAGCTGATGTTCACAAAGTGTTTATGTAACTAGCTAATTTAGCTGGATCTAGGGATCTTAGCAATAATAAACAAGCATATCAGTGATTGTGCATGTAGCTGTGTTGGAATGAGACAACAGAAATGCCATAAATTCCGGTGAGAAGTGTGAAGGGTGCTTTTATGTTTGAATGGCTTTTTGAGTTTGTGATTAATGAGGGGTTTGAAGTGTCATTTAACGTTTTCAAGGTTTTACAGAAAACGTAAAAAGATAATCGCGTTCAAAGGTAATGAATTTAATTCCATGTGTGAGTTATGAATGAAAATGTACCATCACAATGTAAACAGCTGAAAATGTAATAATTTTGAGGTACTGCGCTCTCGTCTTTAAAGCTAAATTTGAAAATAGAGCACACTCTGGACTCTGTTCTGTGCTATCCATCTCTAATGAAGGCTGAAAAGAGAAGCCAATTAAATGAGTATTTTCAACAAATGCACTGAACATTTCATTAAATCCTCCAGCTCTCTACAACCTCGCACCAAACTTTTAATTACAGCCCTTCTTCCCACTAAATGGTTAATTACACCCAATGAAAATGAGCAGTGAAAGAGCAATAGCTGAAGAATAGAAACCCAAGCACAGAGATGGAGGCGAGCACTAACAGTGCAATCGGACTTAGACATAGGGGTTGGAAGAGCACAATACTGCAAGCACTGCGAGAGATGGGGGTAGTGAACATCTCTAATTGGTTCCTGGAGCCTGCCTAGTGCCAGGCAGCGAAAGTTCCCACACCTCCGTTGTCTATTGTCTGCCTCCAATTTAATATGCAGTCGTGTTTATAGAAGGGGGAGGATAGGCAGGGGAGAAAAATGCATGTTTGGACTGCAAGAAAAGATCAATTTTGATAGGTCTCTGGTATATATCCAATAATAAACCTGTGAACAAAATGAACAGCGATAAAAAATATAACTTGTGAACTAATCTTAAGAATTATTTTAATGGCCATGATGTGATGTGTAAAAAATGAGTCACAAAGGCCAAGGTGACGCCTTTGAATTCTCTACATATAGGAGGGGCAAGTGGCCGCTGCTATATGTGGTACCATCTGTCAGTCCTTCTCAAGGAAAACACTTCCCTCCCTTACATTGCGCACAAAATAAAGACACCCCTCCCCGTTGCTATAGAGACTGACAGTTGCCCAACGCACCTCCACATTTGTCTCCTTCGACCCCTGCGCCTCCCGTGACCTCTCCCATGGCGGACCTCCCTCTCCGCCTGCGCTAACTAATTAGTGCCCCTGGCCCAGTCACCCCATGCCAGCCTCCCATTTTCACTCCCAATTTTCCATGTTAATCTCAGCGATACCTCCTCCACCGGCTATTAGGATTACAACAGCCCAAGGAGCCTGTGTGCAAGCTTTAGCCCCTAATGGCTGTTAACACTGTGGGTATAAAGCTTTAAAAGGATCACTGTGCAACTACATCAAGGTCCTGCCTGGGGCCACCAATCGCCGAAGGATATGGTGCTTTTGAATTTGAAATAATACAGTAGGATATAAACATCTTAAATGTTTAAGATACAGACTACGATCGTATGACACTTCCGTGTCAGTATATATTAAGTTAAAATGTATTACTGTTGCATAGTTATCATTTGTATCAAATGATTGAAGGTGTTGTTATCTGAATAGCACCTGAAAGTAATCCCAAATGTATTTTGAGGATACTCAGCCCCCTGATCCAAAAATAAATCTGTCCATGCGACAAATACAATCACAAACACAAAATTAAAAGTGATATATTTTGTCATACTGATGTTTATGTTTTGTTATAGCAACAGTAAAAAGGGATTTTATTGTTTTTTTGGTTCCACATACCTCTATCAAATTTTGCTGCACCTTATATTGAAAGAGAAATATAGCTTGAAGAAAAGAGCCTATAAAGAACAGGATACCAGAGCACAGCCTATATGTGCAATCTTTAACATGTCAGGGCTTTACAATCTTATGATCAATGCCATACACCTCACAATTACAGCACAGACTGAACCATCATTTATACGAGTGGAGCTCCACCCATTAATCTACCCTTATATTTTGATTTATTTGAACTCAACGCGCGGTGACGATGGAGGAGGGGCTCAGGTAGCAAATGAGCTCTCCGGCCCTGATGCCTGTGTGGTACAAGGACCATAGAGCAAGAGAACACAGGGAGGAAAGCTGTGTTCAAGTTTATGCATTCCTTATATTGCCTCTCTCCATCTGTCAGCCTCCTCACACACTTGACACACACTGGATGGAGCGATGGGGTTGTGGGAAAAAACAATTACACTGTATGTCATAAATCCACACGCAGTAATTCACAAGCTATTCCCTGGTAATTCATTGAGTGTTTGTAAATGTGGTTAACACATGAGAGAAGCATCCCCAATGTTAAAGTAAATTAGCCTCTAATTACTGCAGATTGCGATTCATGAAATTTGCTTTCTAAAATGTTGACACAATTAATAGCATGTGAAATTGCAAATTAATTAATTGCGGAATTGTACGGCACGCTCATGTTTATGTGCGCCTTGTGCCCATTTTGAAAAATACAATCTTTATGGTGACACTGTGAAAATGTATTTTACCCCTTTTGTTGTTGTGGAATGCATTAAAAAAGTGAATGACCAGGAAAAGTTAATTACAGGTAACATTTTGACTACTGTATTTAGCAATGTAAAGTTAAACTATACACAGATTTAAATGGGATGGCAAGAAAAGAAGCTGTATGTAATGTTACAAGGTCACCAATGATTATTTTAATAATTCACTTGTCAATAATTATCATTTATTATTATATATTATATTGAGACTTAAAAACAAAACCATTTCAACCAAATAAAGGTTGAAATAAGATGACTGAAGGTGTCTAGATAGAGAATATTTACTAATAAAGCATTGTTAAATCATAGTGTCAAAATTGAATAAATAATTCCTTTAAAAAAAAAATAAAAATAATACACTATCTTTGTTATAAAAGGTATCTTCGTATGTGTTTTGGAGTCTGTATAGTCCAGATAATAATTATGATTATAAAAGACAACTAAGTATTTTTATAGTATTAATTGATGCAGCTTTACTTGCCACAACAATAGTATTAGTAAAACTCTCAAATTAGACCAGATAGGACTATTTACCAAAGATCGTTAATCAAGGCCCTAAAGACTACTTCAAAAGTAAAATATTTGTTAGGTTAAAATTCTGTTTCAATTTTGTCTCTTTAAATTTGGACAGTAAGTTATAATTCTTGCAATATATGGAGTATTTTTGTAGTGTTAAAATTTACAATTGCCGCTACCTTTATACAGTACAGAAAGTAGGGTCAACTTTCCCTATTGCAAAAACAATTTACATACTGTATATGTGGTAGCTATAAGGATCAGTAAGGAAAATGCACAATGTAATGTAGATGTAAACATACTGAGACATGCATCTATACATGTTCTTTAAACACTGATGTGCATAGCACGAAAATGGACTGATTATGATTGAGGCCGCAGCAGAGATGGTGATGAAGCTTGTATGTGGTGGGAAAGAATAATCAGCATCCCTCGGAGCTAATGGGGTCTAGGCTGGAGGGTGGGAGGTCCACTCTGAATGCCTGCATGTATATGTCTACACTGAGGGGAAGGGGAGGGGGGTCGGGCAGTGGGACAGTGGCTCCTGAAACCCCGTCTTCTATAGAGCTCTATGCCTAATGGGGGGCAGAGAAGTTAATTCCACCGCGCTGAAGCTTTATCTCATTTTCATACATATGAACGCACAAGGCCGAGATCGATTACCGCCAACAAATTGAAATGCTCGGGACCGGGCAGGCCTGCAGAGAGGAAAACAGCCAACGTGTGGGGGGTTGGCAGCATGCATGTGTGTATGTCTATGAATTTCTCAGTGCATAAGAACGGCGAATTCAGTGATATGGATGAAAAGACACAAATCACTCCTGCATACTGATTTCCTGCATAGACACACATGTGCCCACCTCCATTATTTAGTGTCACGCTTGAAAACTCAACTCATTCGAGTTGATGCCGCTTCCCTGGCAGAGATAATGCAGATGGGAGGTTATAAGCAAACTCGCGGAGGTCCTGATGGCTTACTGAACGATTAGTCCTCAAACGGGCACTCTTTCCCTCTATATCCTTTATCAGTCTGCCCATACACATACACAATCAGTTTCCCATTCCCTGTCTTTTGCTCCCTCTATCTGCCATTAAACATACCATAAAATAAATGCCCATTTCATTAGCCTTCTTCTATATTAGCAGTGTCATTGACTCCCGACAGTCATTCTTGGCACTAGTCTATAGCGCCACCGCTTCATTACTTTCTCACCTCCCTTCACTTTCTTCATATTAGACTTTCATAAACCACTTCCTCATTCTTCTTTCTTTTTACTCACTTCTGTGCCTCAGTTCTGCCCCTGAGCATGGGCCCCTGCGTTCCAGTTGTGACCGTCAGCATTTCCTACACAGCTGCTGCCAAAAGAGCTACAAACGACTTGCCGTCAGTGATCATGGTAACTGAAGCTCCATTTAGAGCAGCCCACATAACGCTCTGGCAAACCATAGCTAATATTAAGATCCAATAACCACAAGCTTTTCATGCACTATTTTACCAATGGTTTAGAGCAGTGTTTCTCCAACTTTTTCAGACCAAGAACCACTTTGGTGTTGTAAACAAAATTGAGAACCATCTATCCAGCAAACATGCCCCCACCTCCACCCAAAAAATTGTTGTGTTTAAGTATGAATTTATTAGATTAATTTGTTACAGACAGACTCCTCAAACTAAGTTGGCCCATCAGTGCAGCATTTTAAACAATCTTCTCCTCTTACATTCCCATAATTGAGTGAGAGGATCTTCATGGTAACGCACAGTGGCTACTTAAAACTTACTTACTGATTAGAGAAAACTGACATCATTCCACACAGCCTGTGTCTCACCTGCTCCTCCTCTTGCTCCTCTCCCTCCTCTGTGTGGCACCTGCTCCTGCTCAGCGCAGTGACTTTATGAGCGAAATATCCTGTTTGTGTAATCTTGTTCAAAGGAAGCAAAGCTGAACTGACTAGAATTAATTTCCATACTATATGTGTAGATCAACTAAAGTTCTAAAAAATGTAAAAAAATATATATATATATATATATATATATATATATATATTACTTTAAGAAACAATGAAATACAACATAATCTTATTTTTTAATTTTCTCGTGGACCACTGGCGGACCACCAGTGAGAGTCACTGGTGTAGAGAAACAACCGTCTGCATTCCAGAAAGTGGCATAACTATTTAAAGTCTACTACCGGTATACAAGTACTGTAAAGTTTGTCATGCCTGATGTACTAAGCTACAAAGAAGGAAGGCCAATATATAGATCAAAGGCCAAGCTCACAGTTAGTCAGAAAAATCTGAATCATGTAATTAAATCCATGTGGAGTTCCACAAGGGTCTGTTCTGGGGCTAGAATTTCTTAATTTGTTTATTAATGACCTGTGTGAATCAAATAGACTACATTTTTTGTTTTTTTGTTATTCACAGATGACACAGAAATTACATAGAGCATAAATTAAGAAATTATGAAAGTGAGAGATTGGTTTAATGAAAACAAGAAATTTTTTAATTGTGAAAAAACTAAATATATCATTTTTGGGAATCGTAATAAGAATGAAAATGTGACAGTAACTATTGATGGTGTTAGCATAGACAAAGTCACAGAGTTAAAATCTTTGGGAATAATTTTGGAAAAATCAAACTTGGAAGACTAATGTAAAATATATTTTAAAAGATCAGTAAAACTGTGGGTATATTATATAAAGTAAAAGATGTGTGAGATTGTACTTCACTTCACATGTTATATTGTATACTTATTCTCCCATATTTTAGTTACTGCAACGAAGTTTGGGTTAATACTTATCCAGGCACCAGAAAGCCTTTATAAATTTTTTTTTGCAAAAAAAGAGCAATGAAAATAATCATTAAAAAGGGATTCAGATAACATACCAATAATTTATTTGTTAACTCTAATCAGCTTTTTTTTCAGGTTTAGTTGATCTTAAGATTGTATTAGTTTTCTGGAGAGCCAAACAAAGAACTTTACCAGAAGGTGTGCAAAGTCTTTCAGTGTGCCTCAGTTTATGGAGCTTTGGAATGTGCTAAATTATTACTTTATGTACAAGGAGAAAATAATAATGGACTATGTAAATAAAGTAATTAAGTCAATGTAATGTAAACCATAACAGAAAGTTGCAAACATTCACACGGTCAGTTGGTGACTTGGTCGGGGAGGGGATAGAATGAGAATAATTTAAATTTAATTTTAATCGATTTGTAAAAGGTACAGGGTTTATAAGATTTATCTTCTTCCTGTTCCTTTTGTTCATGCCAATAATGCATATAATTAATTTGGAATTACTTGGTTTGTTTTCTGAATATGTCTTAACGAAAGTAAATGGCATGATAAATAAATAAATAAATAAATAAATAAATAAATAAATAAACAAACAAACAAATAAATAATTCATTAATTAATTCATTAATTAATTCATTAATTAATTCAAAAATATTTGAAAAGTCAAAGTTCAAAGAAAACTGTAGTAACCTTTGTCGGCTCAGGCTAATAATGGGACAGGCTAGAGCAAAGAGCAACTGGGAGAACGTTTACACTGTGCATTCACTCATTGTGAAGAAATGTATCCATTTCGTCTATACTAACACAATGATAAAGGCGTTTCAGCTTCGTAAAAGGTTTTCTTCCAAATCGGGAAGCAAACAAGTTCTATCTAGATAGAGTTCAAAAGTATGAAAAGAAAGTGATGTCAAAAATAAATATGCCATAAACATAATAAAAAACAGACACAAATTGATAAAAGTGGGTCATGGAAGAATAGTGTGATTAAATTGGGTCCAACAATTTGACCAGTTGAATACACAGAGCAGTTTCAGACTATTCAAAATAGGACATTTATCAAATCGGGGTAGATCCTTTTATAACTATTATCCTACCACAAAAACAGGCCAGAAACAACAATGAGCGAACCAAGAAGGGAACACATCACTAATACAATACTATCACCTCAACTACAAAGCCTGAAAAACAATACCAAGTATTATATCAAGGCTTAATCTATGCAAAGATATTTTTAGAGTGGTGTCTTCCAATGCCTTAAACAAGCTCAAAGGCCACACAAGGACATTCGGTCTCCTCTTGTATTTCACTTCCCTCCCCCCGGTCCATGCCACCCCCGACCACAGCAGAGACATCGAAGCTGCCAGTGCGCCCTCACGCTTCACTGCTCAGTGCCGCGGGTGCAGTGGGCTTCACTTTGCATCACACTCTACAGTATTTGTGCCCCTGTTTGGTGATGGTGTGCAGCACATTTGTAACAGGCCTGTGCAGATTCAAGTGGTCCATCTGTGAACGCCTGACAATATGGGCCTATAATGCATACATAATGTGTATGGCTTTATGGGTCAGTGTGCGCTAATCACAGTTGATTAATGCATATGAGAGGTATAGTGTCTGGAAATGGGGCCAATGAGAGGGAGGGTGCACTTCGCTTCATTATCACACTCACCTTTGGCTTTCTGACCAGCAGCCTGCATGGGGAGGAACAAAAACTGTGTTTCAGCAAGAAAGGTCTATAGTAAGTACCTGAGTAATATAAGTTAGGGCTAGGAAAAACTCCCCACAATTAAATGATTTAGAAGGAGAAATATATGATACCAAATTACAAAAGGAAAACACAGCTCAACAACATTTAGTTATAAATGTCAAGCCATTACAACAATGTTGTGTTAAGATTTAGAAACAATACCTTTTTCTGAGTAGTATCTTTCTTGATCTTTTCTTCTTGTTTTTTCCTTTTCTTTTCTTCCATCAAATGGTTCTCTTTCTTCTGTTGCTAGCCTCTTTCAGCTGCAAAAAGAGAGAGAACTAGCTTAACTTACTAATAAACGGTATTCACTGTAGGTTATACAGTCACCCTCAAAACTTTAAGACCAGCTGAATAAATGGCAAATGTCACATTTTGCATGGTTGAATCTTAACAATGTCACAAGTAGGGCTTCAATATGTAACAAGAAATGGGACTAAGACAAAAAAAGGTTTAGGTAAACATTTTATTGATGAAAAAAAACAAAAAAACAACAACAATTAAATTGAAATAGGCTGTTCGGCAGATGATCAAAAGTTTAGGACCACATGCCTTGAAAAACCCAAATCTATGCAAAAATGCACATTCAGTTGTTATTTTCAGGTATTCAGAATGTCATGACGTTCTGATGTCAAAAAACAAAAACAAACAAAACAAAAAAAAACTTTTTGAACGTGGTCGGGTTGTTGAGCTGCATAAGCAGGGCCTCTCCCAGCACGCCATCGCTGCTGAGCTGGGACGGAGTAAGACAGTAATTTGGAATTTCTTAAAAGATCCTGAGGGTTATGGAACAAAAAAGTCGAATGGCAGACCCAAAACAAATAACACTAGCACTGAGTGGGATGATCTGATTGGCTGTACGTCAAGACACTGGACGATCCTTGACCCAAATTAAGGCAGTTGCTGGTGCCGACTACAGCCCAATAACATCAAACGACATCTGCGACTGAAGGGCTTCAAAAACAAACAGCAAGTTCAAAGGTCTTGTCTCCTTGAACGCCACAGAACTGCCGCTTGGACTTTACAAGAAACCACCAAACATGGGACATTGAAAAGTGGAAGAAAGGAAGAAAGTTTTATTCTCTGATGAGAAAAATGTAACCTTGATGGTCCTGATGGTTTCCAACATTACTGGCACGACAAGCAGATCCACCTGAGCTCCAGGTGGTGCAGGGGCATTAAAGGTCACTGGCTCTGAGCAGATGTTGCAGAGAAGATCCCTCAGGCCATCATCTGTGGTAACCACAGGGTTTTTCAACAGGACAACGCTACCTTTATACAAATGTAATTGTGTGACAATTGGACATGATATGTGATGGAGACACCTGGGATAGGGGAGGGGGGTTAACCACATTGCTCAAACGTTATTGTTTCATATTGTTTATTATATCCCATGGGTTTACCTGTAAGAACGTATGGGTTTATTAATTATCATTATTATTTTTGGTGTTCTTTTGGGAGGGGGGTGAGGGCTGTTGTACTTCTTATTGCTGACACAGTGCTTTATATATGTACAACAAAAAATTAAATATATCACCCAAAAAAAAAAAAAATAAAAAAAAAAAAAACACACATGACAACGCTACAGTTCAAAAAGCCTGCAGGACAAAGGACTACTTCCAGGAGAATAACATCACTCTTTTGGACCATCCTGCATGTTCCCCTGATCTAAATCCAACTGTCTCATTTCCATTCCTTACTGCATACTAAACCTTGTTATGATCCAACCATGCAAAATGTAACTTTTGCCATTTATTCAACTGGTCTTAAACTGGTCTTAAACTTTTGATCAGGACTGTATAAAGGTTTTAAAATCTACCCTTTGAAGGTTCAGGCATTCACACCACATTCCCAAAAGCACAACACACAATGAATATTTACATTCAACCCAATACATTTGAGACATGTATTCATCTCAGCCAAGTGCAATAATGTTTTCTCTCATCATTCATTCATTCATTCATTTTCTACCGCTTATTCCCGTTAGGGGTCGCGGGTGACTGGAGCCTATCCCAGTGACTTTGGGCCTTAGGCGGGGTACACCCTGGACAGTGGGCAACTCGTCGCAGGGCTGACACAGAGAGACAGACAAGGACAGACAACCATTCACTCTCACATTCATTCACTAGGGACAATTTAGAGTTCTCAATTAACCTACACAGTCATGTCTTTGGACGGTGGGAGGAAGCCGGAGAACCTGGAGAGAACCCACGGTAACACGGGGAGGACATGCAGACTCCACCCAGAGAGATCGTGTGATGTTGGGGTGGTCCGGGATTTGAACCCACGATCTCCTTATTGAGAGGCAGAAGCTCTAGCCGCTCTGCCACCGTGCACCCCCTTTCTCTCATCATCATCATCAAAAAAAAAAAAGTGTTCCATCATTGCTTTCAAATCACAACAGGCACATCTGAGAAAGCCTTTCACAGGTGGCTCAAAACAGTGAAATCCAAGACCCATGTCAGTCAATCAAATAGATGTAGATGTATAAAAATGGTTGAAAGACCTCAGGAAGTGGCAAGAGAATAAAACGCCATGTGTCTGAAAATAATGAACGGTAGACATCATAAAAATCAGTGGAAAAAAAAAATGATACATCGGTACAAGTCAAGGCTGCACAGTATTAAGAACTATAAAGTAGATGCAGTTCAGTACAATTATAATATTTATGTTTAGCAATGTACGTTAAATCCAAGTAAATTATTGTAGGCATCATTTATCCCAGCGCCAGTATCATCATTTAAAACACTGGCAGATGACTGAATGAAAAACCCGAATGAAACACAACAGCTTATGACAGCAGATTAATAGAAGGCCCGCCCCCCACTGTGCAGCCCACTGATAGAGCGAGCCAGCTGTCAATCATCAAACCAATGAGAAAGGTCCTCACGGCGGCTGTTTGATGGCAGGCTAATGTCTGAGTGACAGTTAGCGCGCAACAGAGGCTGAGAGAATGAGCTGGGGGTATACAGTGAGATCACAGAGAGGGAGAAAGGCAAACCTGGCAACACAGCAGGCAAATCGACTGTGGCAGAGCAGTAAAACATAAAATAGAGAACACTACAATTTTTCACAATTCCATCAGTTTTTAACCTTATTTATCAAATCTTTCCTCCGACTCCTTCTCCCCTGCTTTAACGCTTGCAATGTTCCATTTTTAACAAACTAAGGCGCCTCAGCGTGTCATTCTGCCACTTCAGCAGTTTAGGAAAGGAAGCCCCAAGGTATTACACAGGAGTGAGAGTTATTTGTGGAAATGCAGGCATACAAGTAATGTGCTCTACTTTGTGTAATAGTCGATACTCATAAATATTTAAATTACATCTTGAATTACCCACATCTATTCATCGCTTTAAATCTAAGACATAAAAAGCACGGAGGATGTAACAGAGACGACCTTTTCTACTACACAGCTGACTATGCCATCTCCACAGCTTTGCCACTCTTCCTCACATGACAGCGGACCTTCCTTCTCTGGTTACAAATGCCTGTGTCACTGGAGACAACAGGAAATGAAGGTTGGCGAAATTAGGTCGCTATTGATAACAAACAACACACACTTATGTCATGTTTCCTGTGCTTAGTGAGGACATTACATTGACTTACAATAATTTCCAGGAGACTCATCCTAACCTTAATAATTATTACAACTTGCCTAACCTCAATTTAAAATCATAGCAACATAACCAATACCTTAACTGTAAACCTAAGATTGAACACATTATTACAGTTACTATCAACTGTTTAAATCGGTGACAGAAGACAGCGTGCGTCAAAAGGCCATCTCAGTCAATGAGATTAGAAGTGCGGTCATGGGTGAAACCTTAGCCAGTGCAGTTGTTCTTTTGAGCTGACCGTCAGTGCCAAAGTTAGTGTCCTCTTTGACAGGCTGCACTGGCCCCACACAGAGTAACCTGCCAATGTCGGTCTCTGTGGCCTCTGCTGACACAAGCATCTCTGCAGTGGTGACCCCACGCTGCCGTTCAGCATCAGGTTCACCCTCACAGCAATTAGGTGCAAACATGTCCACAGAAAGGTTAGTGACCTACACGAACATGCCATGTTTTTCTATCTCACATTACGATAACAAAGATTAGATCAGACATGTGGCCAGTTTAAGCAATTATTGTTAATGGCATATTAGTTGGAAAACGCTGTTTGTTTTGAGAGAAGAGAATGGATCAATAATGATATTGATATCATCACCACTAGTGTTGACTAAAGTATAGAAAATAAGATACTAAATTGATACTCAAAGACCACATGGTAAATTAGAGAAAGTACTTTTATTTTGGGCTGAAAGTTATATTTTATAGTTTAAAGAATCTTATTAAACCTCACCGTGGCATCAAAATCAGTATCGAGTAACAAGCCGATTCCTTAGTATCAAAATAGAATTTGAAATTTTAATATTGTAACAAACTAATCACCACTCTCTTCTGATTTCATCACCACAAATTATCTGCCTAAGTGTAGGATTTTGTCCATTTTTATTTTCACACCAGATGCCCTTCTTTGCACAACCCCATTAGCCAGGCTTGGCACTGGTAAAAAAAAAAAAAAAAAAAGAGTACACTTGCTTCCAGTTGTGGCTGGAACACTGCGCATTTATTTAATTAAGTCACTAGCATTAACGCCACCCATGCCAAGTGTAGTTAAACATAATTTTCCATTTCAGAATCTTGGGGGAAAAAAAATTCGTTGACTGAGACAGAGCAGATGACTCTGAAACCTCTTTGCGACAATACTGTGTATTTGTTGGCTGTATAGAAACATTGTAAACCCAAAGAATGGTGAGCTAATCTATAGAGAAAGCGGGATGAGGACAAGAACATGCTGTACAGGAATGAAGGGGCGAGGGGCTCGGGCTGCACATGCTCGCTCACACATAAAAACACAGACGCGCACAAGGGGAGGCTTGATGTACACAGGCGGGAGGCAGTCTGTCTGATGCCCGTCTTTTTCTGCCAGAGATGCAGGGGGGTGGGGTGGGGGGGAGGGGGTCTGGGCGGAGGATGAAAGCAGACGCAGAGCAACGCCAATTAAGAACGACAGCCGCCGGAGAAGCAGACAGAAGAGACAGTGGAGAGGGGGAGAGAGACAGGAGGGATCCTCGGCAGTGGAGAGATGGAGGGAGCACGAGATGTGGCAGAGACTCCATGCACCTTGATCACACACATACGTATCTAGAAATTGGGAGACAAAAAGTGGATGAGCAAGGGAAGGGTTTAGGTGATGAAGAAAGAGCGACACGACGAGGTGCAGACTGCTAAAAAAAAAGTGACGGCATAAGGAGAGGTTCAAATGGGGAGATACAAAAGAAAGGCAAGCAATGGCTGTCAGACGCAGCAAGTTATGAAAGAATGGCATTGAAACTACTAAGAACAACATCTGACAGAAAAGTAATCTAATCATGTTGTGTGCAAAAAAGATAATAGTTTACTACCCGTCCCCTTTTTACTACAAGTCCCCTTGACCAGGATTTGCACAGGAGACTGTAAAGTTCAAGGGTAATCGGTTTACCAGGGCTGCAACAATTAAGTGGAACAATTGTGACTCGTCAACTATTCAAATAATCGTAATCATGATGATTACGATTTTCAATTAGATGATTAAATCATCTAATTGAAAATCTACTAATTGAAAAAATAATCGCTACCCAATTACCCACAAAACCTCAAGACTATATGAATTAGTGTATTGACTCCCTAGGCATGCCCTCATTGGAGCATATTAAAAAAGTCTCATGTTGTAAAAGATCACAAAGCTTAACTATAATCTACTACCTTCTTTGCCTACAAGCCTACTTTATTATGTATCATGAGATCAACAGCAAAAACATAGGTTGAGTCAATAAAAGATCAATAAAGACTTGTTTGAGCGAGGCATCAAAGCTGGACCTCAGTCACAAGCGTTATGTGTGGGTGTGTGTTTGTCGACCTGGAAGCCGCTGGAAAAACAAGCCTGTAAATTCCACAGTTGATAAGCAGTAATGACAATGTTGCTGCCGTGTGTACTCTATTCCTGTTAACATTGGCTTTCAGTCTGTGAGCTTTTTAGTGCAGTTTTGCTTTCACCAGGTGGAGAGAGAATCTAATAAACAACCAGTGGACTTGCTCAATGAACCATGGCTCTATTGTTGATGTGGGGAAAATTAATCCATGCAAAAAGAAGAGCACAGAAGTGGTTGGAGGGGATCTAAAATGAAGAAAAGAAGAAAGTGTCACATAGAAAGAGCTATTTATAACTTTGTGGTGTTGCCTTCAAAAAAATTAGTTTGCGGTGTCTTGGTGGCTTCCCCTACTGAGTCAATATGAAGCTTTAACTCAGTGACAGCTCATTAAATACGAAAACAGACCTAGGAAGAAAACGACAGTACAGTTAAGGGAGACAACGAGCTGTCGTCTAGTGTGTTGTTAGAAATGTTTACTTTCTGCTTATGAGAATATTGCTGTGCCTGTATGCCTATTATGCACAAGTGTGCATAATGTCACCATATATTGGCTTAAAAGTGAATTGAGCGGCTGTCAGAGATGTGCTATTAATAAAAGAATGAGTGACCTTACATTATTAACCTTGAGCAAAAGGTTCCTCCAACTTTGATCAAGTGAATATTATTATAACACACACAAGCTCTTGTTAAATGAGCTTTGAATTGATGGAAAATTCCTCTTTTTGTCTAATATTTTTAGAAGCAGGACACCTTTAACCCCACAGTTCTATTCTTCCTAATCACCATAGTAACCACATGAGCCACTGAACACCAGAAAATAGATCTGTGTCAATAAGATAGTTAATAGTGCAAGCAAAAGCAAGTTCATTTTCAATGAGGTCTACAATTCTACAAAACATGTGACAGAAAAAGATGTGAAAGAAAGTCAAAGCATAAGGCAGAAACAACTGTGCCATTACGTTATTTGACCAGAGATTTAGAAATCAATAAAAGTTTTAGTAGAAGTAAAGCAACTACAAATAGGATTGCGTCTGTCTGGTAATAAAAGTAAACACCTGGGCTGCCTTGACTGACTATGCTAAAGTTTACAAAGGCAATAAAACTATTCAACAGCAAACAAATAACCACGGCTTAAAACTTAAGCTTTTGCCTCGGTGTAGCACCAGGCGGCACATGCTAGTCCTATTTAACTGAGGGCTTTGTAAGCGCAGCAGGGCCTAAGTCCTGTTACATAATGTGTAATGCAGTCTAATGTTAGTTTGGGGGGAAACGCAACATTATAAGGCGTTTTCTTTGCGCCAACTTGTGCTGCCAGTCTCCTCTACATGTCTCTCCAATGAGCCGACACAGCCAAGAGAGGGAAGGAGGCCCCTATCAAAGCTGCACGGAACATTCCCCTGGACCCCTGCCAAGATTTACAGGCAGAGGCCCCATCCCCCCAAACTCTAAACCAAGCCAGCCTGAACTGGAGTGGGCCCCCAAAGTCCCTGCCCCCTCCATTGGCACACAAGTTGGACAAGGAGAAGGGGGTAAGGCAGACAGCCCCCGCCATCACCCATCTTCCCACAGTAATAGGACACTTCTCTTACTAGTCTCTAATTCACTCGTTTACGGAAGACAAGTGTGACTGCTGCTCACCTCTTTTTAATAGAACACAGATGGTTTAGTTAATGGTATTTTATCTGTGATTTTTATTTTATTTATGGTAATATAAAGTCCTGACATGGCATCAAACATTTTGCTAGATTTATAGTTAACATATAACACAGCCGGCAGATTATCATCAATCTTGATATACAACAGTCAACCACAAATCATAACTCATCACTTAAACATATATATTTTCTCAAAAGAGGACATCTCTGCAACTATTTTTGGACTTCTCTTGTTCCCATTAAAATCACAATACAAAAGCACACCTGATTTTGCACAATGACAACATTAAACACTACATCCAGCCTCCATCTGCCTGACAATGGCCCCACGAGTGTCAGAAGAGGGTAATGGCTTTTGGCAGTTCCCTGTTGAATCCAGCTGACTCTACTGTCCACGGTGCCCGAGCGGAGCAGCGCCCCGCGGAGGTGTTAAGCATGTTATCCATCACCATTGTGCCTCATGTTGGAATAAAAGCCTCATAATCACAGGCTATCTAACTGCCATGATCGAGTCAAGATTCAGGTCAATAACAATGAGACCAACATGAATAGACACGCTTCCAAAATATCCAAAACAGAATGTGAAAAAAATAACAAAGACATTGGTTTCCATTTGAAAACAATCATTGCCCTTCATAAAGGAGTGGGGTTCACATGTAATTTCTGCCAAAGCAAAACCCTCACGGCTTTATTACAATATACTCAAATCAAAACAGAGTCTGGATGCCAACAGCCCACAGACTGGTCCGAGCTGAAGCCAATGCGGGTTATGGGTTTCCTGCTAGGTCCCTGCCAAAATGGCAATTGCACTAATACAATACATTTTTTATGTTAGTGGCCAAGAAAGTCTGAGTACATTTACTTTTTGAAAGAAAGAAGAGTTGATTATTGATATTAAGGCACCATTGATCTCTTCTGATTTACATTCATATAAAGCCTCTCTCTTTTTTTTTTTTATACTTGCTTAAGTGTATAGTTGTCAACATTGCTAGTTGTCCAACCTAAATCCACGGTTTCATTCACACCTTGCCCTCATGCCCCCTGCTGTGTCAGTGCTGGCATCCTCTGTGTTGGTGTCTTTAAAGCACCAAAGCAACACACATAAAAATAGATTCTCCTCCTCTTATGCCAACAACATGCTAATGGTTTTGTTTCTGCTCAACTACAGTAATTAGATCTCTTTGAAAGATGACAAACTCTAAAGGCCGAGTCTGATTTACGGTCTTTCACTTTTACCTGGTCCATATTAGTGGGCCAATCACAAAGCAATGAACAGCCAAATAACACATCGTTTCATCCAAATGCAATGTCTGAGCCTATACTGTTCCCCGAAAGTACATTTCATTTCATCCTCTCACTGGTGTGTGACGATGGAGATAAGACAGTAGTGACAGAGATGTCAGAGTGAGGAAGGAAAGGAGGGTCTAAAATTGAACGGGAAATTATGTACTTCAATTAAGACATGCAGAGGAGATATTAAAGCTATACTCCAGTGCCTGGGGACAGGATGCAGGAAGGAAGCAATGAAAGGCGACAGTTCAATCAGAACCGTAAGGTTTTTTTTTCCATAGACCCGACAGGATAGCCATGTTAAATAATGTACTTTGAATTAAGAGTAGAGGAATGTACAATGTTGAGCAAGATGTGATTCAGATACAGTCTGAGAAAGAGTAAAAGGGATTCTTTAAGACATTAACATTAAACACATTAAAAAGATTAAATTAAGCATAATGAAACCAAAGTAATCGGTGTGATGGAAAAATAAGATAAAAAGTAAATGAAAAGATAGCACACTTTAAAAAGCATGGAGCACTCAAACCAGACAGTCTGTTCTTGATACTAAAAGCACGTACGCTCACATGTTCAGACTGTGTTTCAGTCCCATTCAGCCAATCATAAAGAAGCTGATGATATAACACTTAAATTCCCTACAGCTTTGACTTAAAAGGCTTGAAATTCCAACAAATACACTGTTGCATGACAATAATCTATTTTATGAAGCTGCTGACAAATATGAAGCCATCCTCATTTGCATCAGGAAAACACAGAGCAACTAAAAAGTTATTAGGGGATGCCCTGTAAAAATCATTCTGTCATGGTGATGTGAATAGGAGGAAGACACCTCTTTAATTTGTTAATCTAAAAAACACACACATTGCCAATAGAGGCACTGACATTCAAGCTTTGCAATGCAAGGCTGGACAGACTTCAGAGATTAAAATTATGCAGATAGGTGTTATTTTACAATGGCAATGATGGCAAACGAGCAAACCTCTCATCCTGGTGTAGTGCCATCCATGAATCAAATGGTCAAAAGAGGAAAACACAGCATCCAAACTTACCTCGCATTAAACACAGCTTTGGCAGCTTTCAGTGAAGAGTTGGTGCATGTCAGAAAAAAGACGCAGAAAGCATTCTCCGATGTCTTTTCTAAAAAAAAATTACCCGTAAAAAGGAGCAGAAATTCAGTCGCATTTAAAGTGGGATTCAGTTGGCAGATAAGCCGACTGATGACAGGAGCGAGGTAAACAACAGCACTGAGCCCGGACTCACAGCGAGTACGGCAATGTAAGATCAAAACATAAACCGTGCTGTGAAATTACAAATTGTCCGAAGCAAATTGTAAAAACGTCACAATATAATGGGGGCGGGGAATAGACAGAAGCACCACTAATAACAAAAACAAAAAAAACGACACTGATGAAATGACTGAAAAAGCAGCTCAGTTGTTTTGCTGGTTGGCGTAGTTAGTCGTCAACCTTACAGTGGTTCTGTAAACTGGACAAAACCAGGCAGTTTTGGGTTAAAAAAGCCGATGAGTTCTCGCGTAATAATAGATGAAACCGACGGCCTAACTTGGTTTAAAGTGCAAAAGAAATGTTTTCGTTTAGGTCGCCAGCTGCACGACGAGCGATGCGCCGGCCACCGCGGATGCAAAGTGAGAAACGCGTCCGTGGAAATGCATGGTGAGCGGATCCAGACAGCGGACAGTCACGGTAGGCGTTCAGCGAGCTCTCGGTGACAGTGATCTCGCAGCCATTTTGTTCAAACTAACAACACCGCAGTCTGCCTTCCCTCCTCCCAGACCAGACAGACCAGGAAGTGGCTCCGGATACGTCACCCGCAACCAATCAGTGCGCAGGTCCGTCCTCCGCCCCCCGCCCTCGACCCCGCCCACCACCGTGCTCTGAGCTGTGCAGCAGAGACACATGATGGAGAGGGAGATGGGAGGAAAGGTGAACAAGAGGGAAGACCATAACTTTTTCATTCCAAACACAAATAAGCAACCTTACTTCCCCAAAAAATTCCAGGCGAGATCTTGTATTTACTTGGGGCAACAGAAAAGGGTATCTGGACCTTCTACCAATTTACCTCCTCTTGATAGCATTGCTTCTTTGAATTTTGTAGCCCCACACAAGCCACAGAAAATACATCTTAGAGACAAGTGCACTGGCAGTCAATAGTAATCTTGTGATAAGGCATTTAAAACGGTGGCTTAAAGGGTATCCCAGTAAGCCAGATTTGTTTACAAACAAGTCCATTAAATGCTTATTTCTTTGTTAAATTTTACATATTAATATTAATTGAATTCATTATTGCTCAAAGGCTGAACTAGCCCAAACCAGGAAATCGACTTGTGCACTTTTATTAGTCTTATAATATTGAACTCACTCTGAATCTCCCAACCCAATAAGACCTTATCAACAATATCTATGTCCAGCAACACTGAACTCCAGGCTTTTCACCACATGATGTATGAGGTCGCCCTTGTGGCCCCTGAACAGCATCTGCAGCCATGGCAGGGGAAAGAAAGAAAATGTGGCCCCTGTCCATTCTCTGTTCTCCTTTCTCATGGAAATGACCATTGAATGTGCAGACAAACACTCACAAACACAGGTCAAGACTCAGGTCCACAAAGGGAAGACTGACCAGTACAAACTGTCCTTCCCAAATCTCCTATATACAACAACACTGGGAGAGACTACTAATGAGAAAGCCAGAGGCCCCCAGCCAAAGTTACCCCCCTCTTTTCAAGGCAATATGCCCAGAGCTATTAAAATGGTGAGCTCCATCTGAATGCAGAAAGCAGATGTTCTATACTCTGGGTTAAGAGAGGTGAGAGCAGGGGAAATGCCTTTAGAAATGATCTCAGGGATATGTAATTTACCGTAAAGAGAAACAGTTTACCAGAATTATTTGTCCCACCCATATAGAAAACCGTGTAGTAGACTTAACAGTGATGAACTAAATCTTTTTTCAAATACATTTCTCATTTATAAAGGATGTGTACGTACAAAAATGTAACTTTTGTGCCGCTGAGTTTGTCATGTAAAAAGACTGTTCAGGGACTTCACGGCTTTCAAAAGTGAGGTAGAAGACGATCAGTGCTCAACGAGATGAGAAGTGAGCAAGTTTGAGGAAGTTCAGTAAGAAGTAAGAATTCCACGAGAGAGAGGGAGAACACTAAAGTCTCTCTAATGTGTGATCTTAAGAATTGTCAGAACAAGGTCTACAATAAAAACTGGTGCGCTTATTGCAGTTTGCACATGCACTTGCTGCTTCCTTTACATCCTCTCTTTCAGGTGTTTTGAAGATGTTTTTTACTTTGCAATTCCCTTAATTGCTTTCACATTTAGGCAAACTGCTGACAGAGGCAAGCCAATAGGAAAGGTCTGCCTGACATTCAGATAAGAAGCAGCCCAGACCCAGACTGCAACTACGCCACAAGCAATCGCTCACTACACTTCTCCTCACGCTCTCTTCTTTTCCTCTTCTGCACGCTCTTCTGCTTTTTGTTTTAATTCCAGACCAATCATGGGCTGCGTTCCGCATAAGGTTTTAATTTCAAGCTTGTGCTGCCAAGAGTCTGCCAGACTCATACACAATGCACACTGAGCGCACTGCACACAGGGAGACTCGAGCATTAGATCCATTGCATACACCCCCACATATACATTCTCTGTTGGAAGATCACAAATGCACGTCCACACACTTATGTTTTACAGGACCGCATGCATGTTTAATGCTTGTACTCATTTTATCATTTCAACATGCCTCCCATGAGAGAAAGTAAGTCCATCCTGAAACATTAATAGTCACAGCACACATTCATAAAAAGCACTTCTCAAGTGATTTTCATAATACAAATCTCAAGAGTAATACAAAATGCTACAATATCAATGGCAACGGGTCACCACCATTTATAGGGTCATCAAATTAATCTATTTACTCTGAGCATTAGAGGCATTATGACCCAATGAATACCCTTTACTCATTACTAGAAAATCGGTATTAGATAGCTTTATATTGTAACATTCATTCCCATTTTCAGTGATAGTAGTTATTCCTACAGCTGACTGACACAAACATGACTTCCACGGCCAGTGTGTCTCCAGTTAGCATCTTTCGTATTATTGTAGGTCAATATTTTCGAGTAAAAAGGTATTAAAAGTCCTTTGATTTGGTGATGCTAATTGACAGGGGTCACAATACATAGCAGCCTGTTTTGTACTTGCATTGCACTGATGCAAAAATAATCACAGTACTACTCATACATAGGTCTCCACCGTCACAAATGGAGCTGTAGCAGGAGTATGTGTAGCTTGAAGCCTGGGTCCCCAAGTCATTTACAACCTGTGTCAGCTCCCAGCTTTAGTATGTGTCCAGAGAGCTGAGCGCTGAACCTGGAGTCACCTGCCTCCATCTGAGCACCACAAAAGGAACCAACTGAGGAACTTTCTGAAGACCACCCTGAGAATGTCCCTGCAGACCTGTCCAAAGAGAATTCAACTACAGACATAATCATCACAAACTCTGGCCAGCCTGAGCTCCTGCCTAACCCAGAACTTCAGGTCTCATCTTCTGTGGCCATTACAGAGGCTTATGTTCAGACCACTGCAAAGCCCCTTGCTCTCAGAAAAATATATGATTTTAAAGTTCTGATCTCAAAATGTTCCTGTTTTAAACTGGACTTTTTTGTACTTGTTAGCCGACACAAGACACAATAGCAATATGTCATAGCTGGGATAAACCACCAACCTAGTCACTGTCACTGCATCATTACCCAAGAGTATAAAATAATAAAAACAATGTCAATTGCAGCAGCCCAGTCCCTTTATAGAGTCAATATGTTGCAAACACTTTTATCTATTGCTTTGCTTACCTTTTTCTGAATGCATACAAACCATTGATTGCCTTTGCTAACACTATTTGCAAAGGACCTGAATTACTGATGCATAAAAAGCACCTACACATGGATACACTGTCCACCTCTGCAGTCTGCTTTTTATGCATGTGAGTAATCAAAATGCAGACAGCGAACTACTACTGTTCTGCTCAAAGTGACATTTCCAAAGGCATGACTTGACATATGCAAAAAGAGCATCTTGGTGATCATTTCAACAGAGGAGGGAGCCAAACCATATCCTTACTGGACACATCAAGGACAACCAACCAATGATACTTTGGGTCTCAATCTATCCTTGAATCATAGCTCAGCAATGATAATGGGTAGTGTTTACAACTAATAATTGTGTCAATAACAGCAGAATTTTTTAGGAAAAACACAAAAAACAATGTGGTGATGGAAACTGGTCGTCTGTTTCTAATATGAAGTCACTTTCTGGTATAATATGATGGCCTGACCTTAAAAATTGTACAAGTGAATAGTTGACTAATGGTTCAACAATTTCGGCATTTTTGTGAAAATAACAAAAAACAAAACCATAATTCAGTTAACAACACATTCTTTAAACATATCCAGGACCATTTGATCATTTAAATATAAACGGCTAGTATCATTGGAACTATAGGGTTAGCAGGATTTATACATGCCAAAAGCCCATGGAGACCAATATTCAATAGCACTTACTTTTGCAGCCCCATGAAACAACTTGTCCACTACTCAGATTTCAGGACTAACGTACATCTAATCTGGTAATTTTATTGTATAGGTACATAAATAATGACAAGCACTGAACTTATCCCACTTAAGAACCATGGTTGCTAAGCTCCAGTTACTCATACCTCACAAATAGCAAAAGATTAATTATTTTAGTGGACACAATTAGAACAAATCCCCCTAGTGGCAGCATGTAATATAACAGGCACTCCAGTGGAGAGGATTTTATCTGTTGATCTACATCTACTACTGCCAAAACTATCAATTCAAATTCACGTTCACGAGAATAACACACATGCCTTGTTGTGTTTCGCCTCATCTCAAAGCTCCGGATTTCATCATAGTGGAATAAAGCATTGCAGACCATAAAAGGAGGAGTAAACCTTTTCATTAACTTTGATTAAGGCTGTTGAGCGAATTACCCCGAACGAAGAAGGGCATACATAAAAGTCATTAGCCACACACCCTCTCTCACACAAACGCACACAACATGAATCCAATTACTGTTAAACACATTTACAAATATGAGCACTAAAGGAAATAGAAATTGGTAACGAAATGGGTGTTTTTAATCCTACCCCAATGCGGCTTTTGCTACTGAATGCTGCAGAAAATATTATTATGGGATGCACAATAGAAAAGCTGGTAATAGGGAAGAGTGAAAAGGGGGTTACAGTTGTATGGCTTGTGTGTTTGTGTTGATTGTGAACGCTTGTATGTATGTATGTGTGTCCATTGGTATATAGGGGAGTGTTGCAGTGCAGTAGGACAGCAATTCTGAGCTGCTGGTAATTTCCCCTGAGAAAAGCAAGCAGGTAAAGGCCAGTGAGAAGAGGGAGGGGAGGGAACGCAGAAGGAGAGAGGCGCCAGCGAGCATTTGTGTCAGAGAATAATGAGGAATGATACTGTGGTGGTGAAAGGAGAAGGCTGCAGATTTACCCAATCAGATACATATACACACACAACCGCACACTACAACAGTGGCGTTCCAAGGTTGTCAACAAGCTAATGTTTCTATTTTCATTTCAAATGCCTTATCTTGTTAACGAGACACTTTTTTTTCTGACTCATTGTTTTCATAATGAATTCATCTCTTAATTACAAGAGCGTCTTTTCCTGCCGACCTTGCTTTCATTTTGTAACAAGCTGCAGACCTTAACATTAGCATGCATTAAGCTCCCTGCTTATCTTTCATCCCCAATAGCTAATACATCAAATTATCACCCGAAAAAATGCTGTCAACCACAATACCTTGCTCATGAGTATTTGTGAGTGAGCAAGCCTGCACTTATTAGGCATCCCCTCCCTACTTGCAAACTCATTACCAGGGTATAAGACCTGTGTAGATTTTATGGTGTTTTGGGAACTGACTGGTTAATCAGATTTATTGCACACTTAAGCTTAATTGATTGCCTTTATGGATTCAAATGAATAATTAAGTACTAACAAGCCTAGTTTCAGTTTCATCATTCAGAAATGATTATAATGACCCACGGAGAGTCAAGGTAGCAAAGCTGCCAATCAAAAAACAACACAGTACAGGCACTTCTTTCCATCACAATAGAGGCTGATTAGAATAATGCAATGTATAATTTTACCATAAGCACATTACTGAACACAGACCTCTTTATATGGCTACTGTCTTGTGCATTTTTTCTATCAAACTGTGCCAAAAAGGCATTTATATCTCGATAAACAGTATCTTATAAGTTTTTAAAGTTCATGATCATTCAGTTCTGGAATAAGTGCTTTTTTCCTTTGAGCCACAAATCCTTTCGAGAACCAAGTTGTTCAGGATGACAGTGGCAGTGTTATATCATCTAGTAGATTGTAAGAGGAAGAACATTTAGGACAAAATGTCAAATTACTTTTCAAATTGATTTACGGTCCTGAGCCATAGTTTAAATGCTGTACATAATCTTAATCTGTGACTATCAAAGAGTCAGACAATCAAAATATTTTGGCATTCATTAATTATTAATTACAGACCTATATTATTTGGGTACAATGCTGCTTTAATGTTTTGTTTGTTATTTTTAGAAAAATAAGTGAGCTATTTTAAAGCATCAGTGAAAAGGACAGACAGTGTATTAAGATGACGGTGGTACAAACAGAGACAACATATCCTGACCTTCAGATGATCTTCACTGGATCAATACTATCATCAGCCCAGACGAGCGGTCACAGATTAACCCAACCCCCTATAACCACCCCACAATGACAACACACACACAAACACACACTAAAAGCACCTTATCCAGAGCCGGCCTGAGCGCAGTATTGATCGGTTTGTATTGACTGACACAAAAGACCACCCCATGTACACACTTGTGCAGTGACTTTATTTTTACCGGCTCTCTGGCATCGCACAATATCATAGAGGACGACTAAGAGGAGGAAAGTCCAAAATTAGGTCAGGAAAGTCCTTCTGTGGATATACACACAGTCTGTTGCATAAGTAAAGATAGAATTTAGATAGAAGATAGATGGAAGCAGTAAAGCATTTACATACATTTATAATTATTTTCACAATAACTTACCTCTAACTTGGCACAATACATGTAACATGTTGCCATTAGAAATTCCTTTGAAATAAATAATATTGCACATTCAAAAGTTTTGGCAGCTAAAATGCATGATTGGATGCAATCTCAACAATTAAAAATCCAACAGAAATCCAAGCAACAGAAAAGTATTTTGATCAATATGATGAACCACATAATACGCCTATTTAGCAATTAATAAGATGATAAAACATTGGCATTTAAGTTTTTTAAAATTGATTTTAAGACTTTTTAAAAAAGACAATAAACCGTAGAATAACAAAAGACAGCTGGTGTTCACCCCTGCCCTGTTTCACAAAGTTACAAACAGATAATAAAGTCCATGAGGACAGGCCTTTGAGACCGATGAATTATGAAAACATTCCAAAAAAACAATGTAGAAACTTCTAGAGATGGCCTATGGCTATAAGCTACCATAAAGTTGTTGTTGTTGTTGTATACCATTGTTTAGGATTCAGGATATGTTTTGTACTTGGGAGTCAGAAAAGTACAGATTTCCAATATCTTATTTGCTTCCACATTAGATGTACCCCACAATTGTTTGTGCATTTACATACGTTTTTGACATTCATGAAAAGGTTATCATAAAGGCCACATGAATAGGCTAGTACATAAGGTTTTGCTCTGCGTGTCCTTTTGCCACATTCATTACATGCACATGCATACACTCAAACAAATATATGTTTCTGTCTATCCAGCAGCCTTTTCAACAAAATATGCAGAAACACAGAACAAGCCAGTAAATCAATATTTTCATGACTGCCAGTGGCCAGAAGGCAACTAAGCCAATCTCACGTCCTATGTAAATGTTGGTGGCATATCCACAGGCTAAGGGTGATATTTAGAAGTCCATTAACACAGACTGAGATTGTTTAATTCACTATTTGTACCTAGACATCTAGAAATGGTTTGAGGCAAGGGAGAAAAAGAAATCAAAGGCAAACATGAGCAAAAATGCTAACAAAAATGAAAGCAGAGACATAAATGAAGGAGGGTTGCTGAATGGTGCTGATGTGAGGAGGGGGTTTGTTGTGAGTGTTGGTGCCGGCTATCATCTGCCTCAGCCCGGCGTCAGTTTGATTAATGCTGCTTTCCCGCAGCTGACCTCCAAGGTCATTGAAATAGTGGGTACTCAGACTCGCCCGATGGTTGGCGCACTAGAGGGGGTAACGGCTGTATAATGCTCCCCCCAGAGGCTTTTCGTTTTTCCTGGTTCCACATTCCCTTCAGCTTCTGTCATTTAAACATTTTCATCTGGAGGTCTGTCTGTCCTTTATCTGTCCTTCAACTTCAATTTTGTCCACTATTGTCACTGTTTTCAAGTCTTTGAAACAGTTTATTTGATAGAGATGGTGACAGAAACGGGAAAGGTGTGAGTGACATGTGGCAAATTGACCCAAGCAGGATTTGAACGCGGGACACTGCTGGCCTGCCACAATACTCCAATTTTAAGACTTTTTGCATTATGCATTTTCTAATACAATCAAATCTAGCCATAAATAGTGACAAGGGCCTTAGGCTGGATATACTGTATAGAGGAAGGGCATCTGATGAAAACCTAATGTAAAAGCAATATGAAAAACATTTCACACGGCAGGAAGCAGATTATTTGCTGCGGTGACCCTGAAACACAATAGAATAATATTAAGAACTGTAGAAGACATAAAAAGTATGTAATGTGTTTGAAGACAAAGCAAAGAGAAAAAAAGCTATTACTGGGCTATTAGGAAATGCCAAGGGCCAGCTAAACCGATACACATTTCCTCCACCAGACGCCTCCGGCCCACATATGGGCTGCCAAGGTGAAGCCACATGAATAGAGCTGTCCTATAGCAGCAGACGCTTGGCATGGGCACACTTCCTTTTGGCGCAGACACTTGGGGCAAATGCTACTTGTTGTGCCAGCCGGTCTCTCCTGGCATGAACCTGGCACAAAGGCAGTTAGATTGAGACAGCACAGAATGGCTGCTGGACACAGAGAGGGTACATAGTGGGCCATAATCGCTACTGTCTGTTTGGTTATTTATATTAAAACAATAATAATACGTTACAACTAAGGCAAAAGTGTACAATATGAATTAACTTAAAAAGGAAAGAAATTACTTCATATTAAAAGAGGGGTCCAGTTATGTTGATAGTGTGGTTGCTGCACAAATTAACTACATGATGATATGAAAATAACATCAAAACTCAATCAATTACATGAGCAATATAACAGTGTTGCTGCCATACTACCAACAAATTTATAGCTATCAACTGATTATGCATCAGTGTAATCTATTTATTACAACAAAAGGCCCCAAATCACATTGACACCTTCTAGAGAGTTTTATGCACATGATGTTATTCTCAGTCATTCAGTAGGTCCTATGAAAAATTTACAGTGGTCTTCATTGAGTTGCATGGCACAGTTTTTGTTGTTTGTTCTCTTGCGTTTTTGCAAACCAAGCCGAAACAAAATGGTGTCTGGAGTATTGTGTGCACCACTGAGAGGAACCGGTGGTATAATCGCAGCCGAGAGAGTTAGGGCCGGCTGTGCACCGTCAATTTGTCTCACACTCTGTACCCCCATCCCCCCACCCCGGCATCCTTTTTTCTCTGTCTCTCCTTGTTCCCTTTTTTACAGTCAGGGGCACGCACACACTCATGCACAGCGGTGGCGAGCATCATGAATCTTTCATGCGATCGGGCTGTATAATCCCTGAGGCGTGCTCGCGCAGACCCACACACACACACTTCTATCACCTTGTACAGGGAGGGGAGGGAGCAAGCGCGAGGGAGCGAGGAGGAGAGGTGACAGAGGCAGACAGAAAGATGGATTGAGGAAAGTGGACGTGTGAAGGGAAGGAGAGGGGCAGTGGATGCATGAGCGAGAGCCTTGAGTGCCAAAATAGGGTGTAGTAGAAGGTAGAGGGAGAGGACAGAGGAGTACAGGGGGATTGGTTATGTGAAAATTCTGTTGTTGAAAATTCTCAGATTTAGTCATGTTTTTAGTTATTATGAGTTTGTGGCTACTACCTCTACGAACCATTATTTCTGAAACTGATCAAATAAATTGAAATCCAAGGATATCTCCCAATTTTCCCATAGGGACAGTCTCCACAGTTGTTGCACAATTCCTAGCCTTCCACCTTATAGTTCGGATTTTGTAAACTAATCTGATTTAGGCATGCACTGAGAACAACTTTCTAGCAAACTCTTTCAAAGCCCATAATAAAATACATGTAAACGTGAGTAAATATGAGTAAATGTGAGTTGGAATCACAAGCTAGTGCTGCCACAATACTAACATTTCCAACACTTGATACATAGGTAACTTTTTTTTCTAAACATTTGGTTTACAACTAGTTCTGATATAGGTCAAGACCTTTCTAAAACTATTCAGGAAAGGTCAAACATTGTCGTGTTTATGTGGTTTATTTTTCGGTATCGATACATGTTCAAATTAGTATCTAATTTCAATACTAGTTTTAGTATAGCTTATTATCAATTCTTTTGACAAACCTATCACAAGCCTAATATGTGCAGCCACGACTAAAGCACAAGTATGTATGTATAACACATTCTAAATCTACCCACTTTGTTCATCAGCCGCCTCCTTAGCTTGTTGTCCAAGTTTGATGCTAATAGAGCGACAACAGAAACCTCTCTGGGACTGGGCAGTGATTGGACAGTCGTGTCAGTCGCGTTAATTACCTAAAGCAGTCTACAGCACAGCCGCATAGTAAAGCCTCTCATAGACCAGATGAGCTTATTATGTTCTCCACCCTCCCACCTCACCCGCTAATTTACTGTGACACTGATTAACAGAGCCATCTACTACGGACTGAAGAGGCGCATGCGTGAGCGCAATACTTGGCATATGCAGTAAAATGCTACAGAGTGTTAGTTAATACAATAGGTTAGGCCCAGCATAGGCACTGTGTAATATTTTTGACTGCATCATAGCAATCTGATGTTTTGGCAACCCAGAAAAGTATAAGGAAAGCAGGAACAGATTTTCCAAGTGGAGTTTTGTATAAAGTGTCAGTTTTACTTTGAAGTGCTCTCTTCAGCGTTGGAGTACATATAGAGTCTGTGTGTTCAACTTGAAAGCACAGAGTGTGTTTTCAGAGGCCAAAAGGTTGATAGTTTCCCTCCTTCCCGTGGCGTGCCCTCACTCCCATTACTGCTCCCTCACCGTCAGCGCCACATTTCACCATGCACTCTGCGTCTGAGCACCACCTACAAAATACAATTAAGGTGAGTTATGACCACTCCATAGGAGGGGCAGGGCAAGTGTGCATGTGCATTAGCAAAGGGCACGAAGTGGGAGAATGCATCACTTGGCCCACTGCAATGCAAGCCAGTGAATGTCAGGAGGAGGGGGCTGTAAAAAGAGGCATGCCTTTAATACTTCAGCAGGTGTATGCAGCAGAACACTATTTCTTCCTCAGTGTTCTCGTAACATTCATGATTATTAAACTTACTTTATATAATGAAATTGTAATGCCCGACAACAAATTCTGAAAGTAGTATTTTTTAGCTTACTATCTGGACGTCTGTGACAGCAAATACAGAAAATCCATGTCAAATGTACACATTACTGTGTACAGACATATTCAAATTGTTATGCTCAAACTATGGCAATATAATTGCTGTAAGATACACATTTGAGTGTGAGGACCTTTTCCCTCAGTGTGGTGGGGGCAAAGCGGTAGGTTGGAACAGGCGAGGGGAGGTGCAGGGTGAGGGGGGCGCTCAGAGCATTGGATGGTACAATGCCAATTTCACGGATCCACTCTCACTGCCTCTTCCAGCTGCATGCGTCCCTCTCCTCCCCCATCCACCGCTATTACACATACATACCCTTTTTTCAAATAACACCCTGCACCCTTACACTTTGCCCCTCCCATTCTGCAAATAGGTTCTGAGAGCCTGACAACCCAGTGGTACAGTGAATCCGTCTCTAAATAACAACCCGGTAATAATCCATGCCGGAGAATAAGGCTGAAAGAAAAAGCATCTAAGCAAAAAAGGTCTTGGAGCCTATAGTGATCGATGCACTGCTATAGCAGCCAACTTCTCATGCTTGGTGGCACAAGGACAAAAAGGGCAAGGGGAGGGGAACAAAAACAGCTAAATTTGCATTGGTAAAAGTAACATTTGTTTATGACACGGCTTTGAGCGACCCCGCCAACGACTGCAATACAAGCATCCTAATTAAGTGTTAATTAGACAACAATAGGAAGTGCAATTAGGCAGTGACAAGGCAACACTGACATATTCCCACCTGGGCTAATGTCAACACAGCATTATTAGCATCACCGCCCGCTGTGGTTATGGCTATCTAAACAGTCATAAACGTCAGCCGCAGCATATTGTACCACAGTTTGCCATAATACAAAGCAATATGTTCCCCTCGTTGACAGTCTCCCATTGAGGTAAACAGCGGCAGAAGGCACAAAGGCATGGGCTTTCCTCTCCTGGTGTTAATTGGGGGAAAGCTGTGGGATTCACACAGCTAGAAAGTCAGCACATAGGGCTTTTCTCTCTTTGATGGTGCACAGTACAGTGTCTGAGGGGCTACAGTGACTAGCCACTCTCCTAATGCCACAGCACACGGCACTGGAAGAGAGAAATCCAAAAAAACATAAGCCCTAACTTCAAAGTCATTCCAACAGTAATTATTTTTGGCCATTTTGACATGTGTAAAGTGAGAGTTTCAGAGATTGGCCCTATAGATGGCCTCTGTAGATAAAGACTGCAAACGACTGTAACCTGCTGGACCAAAAGTATTATGTATTACAGTAAAGGGAAATAATTAGGTAATATTACTTGATCCATTCAACAACCCCAATTCATACGTATCACCGAACCTGCAGCTCATTAAAAGTGTTATAACTGAAACCAGAGTTGATGTGTAACAGGTCACAGTCATCTGAATATTCATATATAACATATGCTGAAATTATGCAATGTAAAATGCTCTGTAGGCTCCATTTGGGAAAAAAGTACAGTAAGAATTTCACACATGACCAAACTTTGCCTTTTTGCCTCTTTCCCGGAGGCATTGGAGTGTGCCTATGGGCTAACGAACCAAGCAGAATCATCATCTACTCGTGGTCCAGCACTGTTCCCTTCGGCTGATCACCCTCCAGCTCTTAAATTAGTGAAATTCTCACAAAGCGAGAATACATTAGAGAAGGATCAGGGCAAATGGCACATTATGAATACTGTCAGAAGTGGCCT
The DNA here is from genome assembly GCA_019453435.1 of Rhinogobius similis. Lineage (NCBI taxonomy): Eukaryota > Metazoa > Chordata > Actinopteri > Gobiiformes > Gobiidae > Rhinogobius > Rhinogobius similis. The sequence goes on along the minus strand of CM033622.1, from coordinate 23,741,131 downwards.
ATTAAAGAGAAGTCCGACATTATCGACGCCTACATATCTGGAGAACAATCTCAGTTAAGTTAATAATGTGCAATTAATCATAGGTCACTTAACGCAGGATGGGGCAGAACATACTGCTGTGAAAGCAGACAAAATCTGCTGTCCATCCGTCCAAAGGAGAGATAGATGGAGGAGCCTACAGTGATCTGAAAAAGGTCCAAAAAGACAGGTTTAATCTACATTAACTCATTTTGAAGGAATGGTGTGAAAAATATGAATATGTCTTCAATATCAACAATAGTCATTTCAACAGGGCTCAAGTGCCTAACAAGAAGGATTTGGAGATCACAGTTTACCAATTTACTGACCCTGCTTCGAAATGGTTATGGTTGATATAAATGAACATTAGTCATTCATTAGACAATGCCCACTTTACTTCGTTGTGTCTATTCAATGTCATTGCTTCTTCTGTCTTCTAAGAAAGAGATTTTAGCATGTCCAAACGCAACAACTGACAGATGAAACATTTTATTTTATTTTACTATTTTTTAGAACGCAAATGTGTATAATAACTGCTGCAAAAATAGCTTTGCTTGTCTTTTACTTGATTCTTGGCTCATCCTTGAGGTAGCTTACTTCCTATGTTTAGACAAACTTAAAGTAAAAACATGGAATGAAGTGTCAGGGAAGTGGTGTGAGGAGACAGACAGGTGCAGCAGTCAGGGGATAAGGCCGTCTACCCCGATAACAGAACAGCACTGGAGAGAAAATCAGAATTTAATCCTCTGCTTAGTGACAGAGAATGAGGGACAGAGGAGAGGTAGGAAGACAGGCAGAAATGAGGAAAGTGGTGGTGCTGGAGGAGTGAGGCGAACAGGGGAAAAATTCACTTCCACAGTTGGCTGATCTAGGAAATCCTACAATCTCTGAGCAGCCAGAACCAGCAGCAGATGAGCCATGCCTTCCACCCCTTACTCTCACTCCATCTATCTTCCCTGCTAGACTTTCCCCTCTCCCTCTCTCCTTTGTTCTCTTGGTGCTGATTTAGAGATTCTCTGCCTGCCGCTCACTAGTATAACTTTGTGTGCCTTGTGATGTCCGGGGCTGTTGGAGTGTGTTCAGTGCAGACTGGATGGCCCCCGGTGGGCTCGTTCACACCTCCGGGCCTGACGCCAGCCTTGTGAACGCTCACACTATCACATCTGACAGACAGCCTGCACACCACTGGCCCTGATTAGGATGCACACTGTCGAGCGCGGGGAAGTGGAGTGTCGGGCTTATTTCTAGCATATTTAGAAGATGAGGTGAGAGGAGTCTGGGTAGAGAGAAGCAGTGTGTGTGTGACTGAGTGTGCATATGTGTCTATTGCTTTAAATAGAATTGGTGTGAGTATTAGGCCTGTTTGTGTTCCCACTGCAGAATATCAATTTCCAAAGCCTTGGGCATCCTCATTGTACTTCACAACAAACCACGCATCACCGTTGAAATCCCACTCCAGTCTATTAAGACAATAAAGAGAACTCGCACCAGCTCTCACAATAATAACTGAAGAGTGTCACACATTACACAGCAGGTCAAGTATGGATGAGAGTGAGCATTGTCTAATGACGGGAGTAAACGCCGCACAACACGGACAAATTGAGATGCTCTAACAAAGCAATTACATCTTCTAATAAAGCTGTAATTGTGTTTCATTATGGCCAGACCGCATCTATTTGCATCATCTTTTATTCCCTCGTTCATCAAGTGCTGGCTGCTTGCTAACCTCTGACTGGCTCAAACAATGCTTATTATGCTTACGGCAGTGACTTCATGCACATTCACACACGCGCAAACACACGCACACACACACACTGAAACAGGTTTTACACATGCACAATGCAGAGACAATGAAACCGGGAAAGCCTCCAGCGTCACTCCACCATTCTCTCCATTGAGAACCTGTAATTATGGTGCCTGTCTCCAGATAAATCAATTAACGCCAACATATAGCTTTTAATTTAATCTGGAGCTAATTAAAATGAGGGTAATAGAGGTGGGGGCTACACGAGGTACAGTATCCAAAGAGGACTGGGACGTGATTGAGACGAATTCCTCTGACACGTTTGGGTTCAGGGATCTGTGATGTTGGCGCAACATCACTAAACATCTCCCGAAGCGGTTTGACTGACAGGTGACACAGTAATTGAAACAATTTAGCGGCTCATTATGGGAGTGAGAGCATACATGCTGGGCTTGTACAGTAAAGAACCAGAAAGAGATGTTTAAGAAGTCCTAGTCTTAGATCTCTGTGTTGGTATTCATTATTCAAGAGTTTCACAGTGGAAATAAACATGCTTTTGCCACAGGGCACTGGTAAATCTAGAAGACAAATATGTTAACTAAGGCTGCAATATTGAACACATTTTGCTGCTGGAATCCTGTATATATCAAGGATCAAGGATATATTGTGGAAAACCCCCCAAAATATGGTAGCATAAATCATATTTAAAGAAAAAAAGAATAACCAGCTCAACATGTGAATATATTCTGAATTTTGGTCCCCATTTCAGCTTAAGAAAGGCACAGATCCAATGGCCCATGTGAGGGTATAAAAGTCAAAACTGCAGCCATTTTGTGGTCTTTAATCAGCAGTTTTATAAAGGATGTAAAACGGCTATTTAACTACAGGTGGCAACCTAAGATTAGGTCATAAAACGCAATACAACTGATTTGGTTTAGAAGTCTCCTCTTCTATTTTTGTAAATTCCCTCAGGCACACTGGCCTTTATATGCAAGACACTGTACACTCATTAGCTGGTACTTTTCTATGAAAGTTGTATTCTTAGGTAACTTTCTTTTACCTACAGTAACAAGTGAAGGTGTGATCTCTTAGAAAAGCATACTTTGCAACAGGTCTGTACTAACAGGGCTGGTGGACACAATTATACAACTTGATGAGAACACTCAGTGATTGAGTATGAATGGTTAAAAGGTTTTATCCAAATCAAGGTCTGAATTAGGATGTCAAAATAAATAAATAATAATAATAATAATAATAATAAAGATTGATAAAGATTAATTGATACTCAAACTAGTATTGAAAGTAGACAATCGTTTGTGTATGAACACTTTTTATCACATAAATAGGCCAAATGTTGCCATTTCCTAAATACTTTTATGGTCTTGATCAATATATGACATGGTAAACCTAAAGAAACTAATTTTATTTTGTGTTGAAAATTAAATTCTGTATAAGTGTTTATATTATGATTGGTGGTATTGAAGTTGGTATTGAGTATAGATCCTTTTTTCTTAGAGTTTGAAATTTTAGTATTGTCACACTAGTCGAGGATTTGGTACTGATCTAGGCCTTGTATAGTCATGGTCTAGTTCATTTTTAGCTCTAGTTTAGTCTCTTGAGCATGAAAGCAGCCATATGTTGTTCACTTCCTCTTTATCCAACTTCAATCTTACTAAAATGTATTGGAGGACTGAATAATTGCACACAGAGCTCTTCGCTGCTTCCTTTTTAACTGCTAATTAGACTCATACTCTAACCATTACCACCTCAAAAATCAGTTTGTTATAAATAATGACTATTGTGAGTGGTTGCCAGAGAGAATTAGTGAGGAACCATGTGCACCAAACTTCAGATGCTAATTTGACACTGAACCTTGATGCATTAGAGAAGACATAAATGACGGCCTACTGAAGGAGTAGTTAATGAGACAACTGAGCCATTCTTCAGGTATGTTATTATTCTGCATGGCCTTTTCCAAGCACAACTCATACAAAGAACTAAATCATGTAACATACCAGTGGTGCCACTCATTTGAATTACACAAAATGGAACATAAACAAAAAATTCTTCAGTCCACAACATGTTCAACAGCAAATAAGGCTCTGGGAGGAAATAACGAGTCCTAGATTTGTCGTGTCTGTAGCAGGAGCAAATTATTTACCATCAGTACAGGACCCAAAGACTCTCAACACACAGTGGTGGTATCGTCTATTCAAGTCTGCCCATGCTTCCACACAAGGAGGTTTAAATAGTAAATAGAGCCAAGCTGGTTGAGTTACATTGAGAAAAGCATAACATAATGTTTCTGTGATACATGTTGTCTAAGGAAACTGATGATGTTAGACAATGACCAATTCTGTAACAGTTCAATGGAGTCTGCCAAAAAAAGAGCAAACCACACAGAAATGTCAACAATAATAGAACTGGAGGTGTCTTTGTTATGACTACGCAGGAGATGGAAAATTCCACAATGGCTAAGACTGTAAACTTGACTAGTGATACAGTGCTACATAAGTCAAACAAACGCAACATAGAACGAAATAAATGAAACTCAAAATGAACCGCAGAGTAAACTGACATTTCACTGCAAATATCCATACAACAATCAATATTATTTTGACAACTGAAAACCACTTACATGTACATGATGGTCTTTAAGGACAAATCAATGGAGATGCTTTATTTGGATTACATCAACAGGTTGTAATACTCAGCATAGTTAGTCTTGAATGGACAATACTACCACAAAGTGTTCAGTGTTCATGTCTCTGGGTCCTGCATGAACTTATCCTATAGACATCTCTCCTGCCTCTCTTTACAACTCTCAGGCTACTTGAAATACATATGTGTAATTATTTTATTGCATTTATTTATTTTGGCTATTAAGAGGAAAATATAATTCACTCATAAAATAAAAATCCATATAAATATTTATAAAAATTGTACATTTTTATAGACTAAATTCTAAGTGATTATAAACATCAAACTTAATATCATATACTGTATGAATTGCTATCATAATACAACCACAGTTACAAACTTTTGTAGTCTTTTAGTCCACGCTCAAGAAAACAATGCAAGTACGGTTTGTGAGCTTTTTTGAATAAACAAAGCCATTAACTTCTTTTAACCTAACAACTCCCATAGGTGCCGGTAATTAAACTGGTTTGAGTGTTCCTATTTGACAAACACTGGTGGGATGCAGTGTGATTAGACAAAAGCAGGAGAAATAGAATCATACAAAAGCAGGAGAAGTAGAGACACCACACAAACTAATGAGAGAAGCACACAGCACAGAGACGCTGAGTTTGGTGACACTCTCTCTCATTACCCCAACCGGTACGAGCGAGAAACGACAGCCCCGTGTCACAGCGCTACAGTCAAATCTTTTAACCAACACCGCTCGCACTGATCTTGAGCATCTTTTGAGTTGTCTTGCCTTCACATTTAGTTGAAAACTGTTTGGCAGCTCATTATAAAGAAGTGACGGGAATGACAAATAACAGCGGAATGTTAAAAATGGACAATTTCGTTGCTAATTAGGAAAACTTTTGACAAACCTCTACTTTTGTCCCTTTGTTACAAGAGGAGCAAGGTCGAGCATTCATCTGTGTCAAAGTTTTAAAATGAAAAATGGAATGAAAGAGGTATCATGAGCAAAATGGCTTCATAAAGAAAGTTAGTGAGCGGTAGTTACTCATCTATATTCATGCCTCGTGTTCTTTATGGTTAAGTCGGCAAAAGTGGAATGTGTCCGGAAGGAAAGCGAGTGAAGCATTGCCTCGTTACTTGGCTTAAAATGTTGCCTTTTAGACTGGGTCGGGGTAATTAAAGTCACAAATTCACTTATTGAGACCATTAGCTGCGTTATAAATCCAGGAGAATGGAACATTGAGAAAGCTGCAGATGAGAGAAAGGGGAACACCACTCAAGAGTTATAATACAATACGAACACATTACTAGCTTTGAAATAAAAACATATACTTAAAGAATACTTATGTTGAAATTGCATGCAGTTACATGCTTGGTTACGCTTTGGACCTGATAAAAGATCACTCACACACATTTTACAAAAGATGAAATAGCAATATGTAGAGAACTCAGAACAAGGTCAAAGCGTGGTTAAATAGTGTCAATTTTATTACTATTACATACCAAAATTGCTAAATATCTTGAGTCTTAATTTGGTAAAACCTCTTTGATACAAATTTGTTTTATTATTAGTGATACTGTACATACTTCACAGCGGTAATATTTATTTTACGAGCACAACTGTCATTTTTCTGGGTCTTGTGAGAGTGAAATGATATGAATGTAGTATGAAAGATCAAATATAGCCCCCATCTGTCCATGCGACCTCCCAGGGTGCAAGGCGCTACAGTTATTTTTTATGAAGTGTGCTATGAGATGTGTTATTATTTTTAATAGCCCTTTGTATCATAATCCATATGGACACAACATCTTAAAGGATTATGTGTGTGTACATGAAAAGCATAACCATTTTAACACAGTCCGGGTGCCCTGAGGGATCATAAAATGCTCATTAATTCCTTAAATTAGCTTAAATGCCCTTATTGAATGCCACCTTCATGATTATTTTTTGCTTATTAACTATTCCCTGTGCTGCTGAGGGTCCCGTTAGGTCAGGGAGTGCTGTGTGTGTGTGTTCCAGTGTGTGCATATGCGTAAGGAAGCCAACAACCCCATCCTCCTCTTCCTCCTCCAAATGCAGGGCCTATTGCCGTTGCCTGGCGACACTGGCTTGCAGCCGATAGGGAAAAATAGTCAGGCAAATGGAAAATGTCAATTATGGCTGAAGATATGTAGATTTGAGCTGAAGGAGAGAAAATAGGTAGATGAGAAAGGGGGAATAAGCAAATAATAAAAAAGATGCAAGAAAGACAAGATTGTAGGATGGATGTAGGTTGACATTTGAAGATAGCGCTGGGTTACAGCAAACTGCTACTGGAGCGACGAGAGAGGGAGTTAATGCGAGAGATGAGAAGCTGAATTGAGCGCGGGTGCTGACACAGAACGTCTGTCCACATCTATTATAACACCTTCAACACTCTGAGCCTATGGACTCGAACAGTGCGCCTCTCCTGTTCATTATTTCTCTCCCCTCTCGTGCTTTTGCACACGGGCTATCTCCCATCCACAACCTTCAGTGGCAGCTTCCACTTCCAACTGGCAATTTGATTAAGCCTCGGAGATAAGGTCGTGCAAGAGAGCGAGGGGGATAGGGCTGGGAGACAGAGCACCGGTCTGGTGCCTATAGTTCCTGTTGTAATCACAGCATTGATCTCAAATAAGCATGCGGCCAGCACAGATTATAGCGCACAGTCAGGTCCATCATGCGCTTGTGGAATCTGAGATAACTACCCAGCGTAGGTGTGCGTATACATTCAAAATCCAGCATGCTAAATCATGCATGAATATCTTCTCAGTGTGTCCACCCCATTTGTATGTATGCATATTTACCCATATAAAGGTGTGTGCATGCTAGCGTGTGTGTGTGCCACTGGTCCTTGCGTTGAATTAATGCATCCCTACCCCCATGTTCCAATTTCCATCTGAGGTCTCTTGACCCTCCCACTCCGCAGACACATAATGGTCCATTTGGGGTTTAGCAGCAGCCAGTGTAGAGACAGTGAGCGAGACTGTATTTCCATAAGACTGGGACACTGAGGCCCTCCTATACATATATTAGCCCTTTTGTGTCTGAGATGTGCAGCTTGTTCATACAAACACAAAAACGCACATACACATCATCCAAAACTGGGCATGATGGGAAACACATAACATATTGACATGGCAGAGCACTCCTACAGAATATATAACTGTATACAGACTGGTGTGACATTTATAATGGGCCTACAGTGCAGCACTGAAAGAAACATCTTACCTACACTGTTACAATTGCACTAAACATACTTCATAAATAACAACAACAAACGTCATTTTCATTAGTGCTATCACAACTGCTTAAACCACTAATCATATCAATTTAGTTTAAGCTACTTGTCACAAAATTAGATTTTTGTGTTTCACTTTTTGTGAGAAGAAACATCACAATTTTTGAGGATTCACGATTGTTGGAGCTATGACCAAACAGTGAAATCGTTTTCATTTCATTTTGTCACATAAACAGCCAGATACAAAAGTACTACATAGTTTACGTAGTTTTATTTTATTTTTTAGAATTAATTGAACTGAAATTACTCATGGTACATTACATTGTGATCTGAATAAACACAATTATTGATTAACTGAATAATTTGGACAATGTTGAATCTTGACTTACATCCACTCCCTTGGTATTTGAATTCAGAAGTCAAGCTCAAGTTCAGTCATGACAAGGGATGTACCGAGAACGATACAGACACCTATACCGGTGTATCAACGGTTATCCAGAAAAAAATACTGAATTGGCTCTAAAATATTGGTTCAGCCAATATCCTGGTTGGGCCTAGAAATGTATGTAATCTGGCCTTTTTTGGCATAAAAACGATTCTGTAGTTAGTTGAAGGATAATTAACAGTTACACAACCAATTTAGATCAGTTTTTGAATATGCTATTTTTGATGTCGGAAAATAACAATATATTTTTGAAGAGCTATGGGTTGGAATTGGGTATCGGAGGATACTTAAAGCCCAAGTATCAAAATTGGTATTGGATCAGAAAAGAATCAGGGCATCCCTAATCATGACTTATTCAACTCACATTAATTTATATTTTTGTATGGATAGTTAATTCAAGCATAACTTTATCTTAAATTATATATTCTAAACCTTGTGCCATAAAAGCCACAATTCAAAGTTTGAGTTCTACATTCTTCTAAAAAGTAAGTACAGTTTGGAGATAATTTATCATCTTTTCACATAGTTTTGTTGAATAATGTGTGCATACTCTTTTTCAGAGAAAACTGAAAGATCTTGCTAGTGGCACATGAAAGAAGACTTTTAATAATGATTGTTCAGTAAAGTTAATAACAGCAGTGAGACACAGACAGTAGTACTTAAAATGCCGCAATTTGAACGCTCAAAGAAATCACTCTCATGTCAACACTTCTTTAAAAATTCAACAAAAGCTGAAAAAAAATCTTTTCAGGTTTTGAAAAGAAGCCATTACACTGAAAGCACTGTTCATTTGTGATAGAAAAAGATGTTCACTTTGACTTGCGTTGTATATCTACAGTTTGCCAAAGTACCTTTAATAGACACAATTTGCCTGTAAGAGCTTAAATTGCCATCAACTATTAAGGTCGAAGCGTTATCATTATATCATTTGATCGTTTGAGAGGCAGATAGACCTTGAGAGCACCTGAATGAACACAGGCTTTGCTCACATCAAACACAATGTAAATGTCTCTCTTCTCTCTTAATCGTATTTCAGCGCACGTGAAGCTAGCACATCACACCGGCCCTCGACAAATATCTGCAAACAGCTGACACTGCTCTGTGCTGACCCACTTCCGATGGTATCGCCTTCAAAGGGAAAGAACAAAAAAGCGCAGGGGTAAAAGGGATTAAATTGTAGAAAAGGCGTAATTGACCGGTGTTTTGTAAGTGGATTGCTGAGGCTGCAGTGGGAAGGTATAGGTTGCATTGCCTCCAGGCATATGCTCTCTGTTCATTTACAATTTACTGCGCCTCCTGTGTGAATCTTCATTTGGGATTCGCACACTCTTGCCTGTGGCAGATGGCTATTTCATCATCATCATCACACGCACAGAGGAAGAGGCTGGCAGAGTCAGGTGGCATGTATGTGCAGAGTGCTAGGGGAATCCAAAGTATCATTATTTCAGCATAATTGGCTGACAGGAACATTTGGACTTAATTGGTTGGCTGACAGTGTAAACCCCAGGGCTTATGGGTATTGTAGTACTGATAATGCAGACATTCTGCTTGATCACAGAGGCTGGCTGAGATGATTATTTGGATTTGTGAACAAACGCATCAGTGTGTGTTTCCCCTGTGTTGTGTTGCTTTTGTTCAGACAAGTTAACAGAATGTCAATGTCAAACTCAAAAGAAGTCACAGTTTTTAGAAATGAATGAAGTAAAGTCAAAACAGCTGCTACATTTTGCAAAAACGATGCAAGTGCCCAGTGGTAAGTAAGGGGCAGTAAAGAGTTGACCTATCCCTACACTGACTTCTGCAGTGACATTGTGATGTGTCAAAAGATGTTCTGTCTGTCACATTTACAATCATTTGTGATTTCAAAGTTCATACTTATTTTATACTTGAAGCTTATTAACCAGTTGAGAGTAGCTATGTCCTGTGACACGTGGACACTAGACGCCGTGAAATGCTTGACGGCCTGGATGCATGTTCCACCATAGACTGCATGCAACCTTGATGCCTTTGACGCCTTGGTCAGATGCACCATTAGACTCAATTCCAACCTTGGTTTTAAAATGTGCACTTGGTTGTCACTGTCAGTGCCATAGTAAATGCATTATCGTAACAGCAGTTTAACTAAGACTCGTGTGATCGTTTACCCTTGAGACATGATTTGGCACATTCTACCTTTGCTTCATTTAACTGAAATAGGGAAAGGTCTAATATTAAACAGGAGACTTCTACAAAATAGTTCTGTGTGGCTGGGTCAACGGGAGAACAAATCTGTCTTCAGAAAATCAAAGCGAGGAAGCCTTCAAATGAACTGTGGCCCTGAGGCAAACTTCAACTTTGGCACAGCAGCAGTAGCAGTGGTTTCTATGAAAAGGATGCTGCCACCTACAGCAAACACAGCGAGCAGTAAGCGCCAGTAATGAATTCATCTCAAGACAGGCAAGGGAGAGAAAGAGCCTGCGGCAAATATGAACAGAGGTTTCCAAATCTTGTGCAATAACCCTCCATCATGTGCTGCTTAGGCTGACTGGCAGGCGCTCAAAACAGATGGAGTGAGTCACCAGATTAAAATGCCGAAAAACGAGGTTGAGGGAGGTGAAATTGGAAGAAGGATTTTATTTAGCATGTTGATTCACATAAAAATCCTGACAATTGAGGCAAAAATTCCTTGACCTTACATCAATTTACAGGGATTATAGAGTTCCTTTAACGGTTGATTCAATGGAGAAAAGTGAAACTGGATTGTACAGCATCCTGTAAAAGTTAAAAGCAGGGTGTAGAAAGAGAAAGGTTTACAGTGCATGAAATCTGAAGAGTTCTGTACTTTTATATGTACCTTTATGTGATGTATGCAATGAAAGAATTTACTCTTCACTCTCGTTTTATACATGCATTTTGTGGCAGAATAGTTCATGACACAATAAAGCTGATCCTTACCAAAATACAATTGGCTTTCACGATTACACATTTTGACAACAGAGAATATTACAGTAAACAATGCAAAGAGCTGTAATGAATAAAAAGTAGAATTAAATACTTGAGTTAACATAATGAGTCATATTTGACCCTCTACAGCTAAAATCGAACAAAAAATAGAAGAAAGAAAATTACAGACGATAAATACTGAGCCACAAAAATGTAGTTCTTCTTTCTATCATACACTGAACGTTAAGTCGATGTAGTAATTATTGTGACCTAAATATAAATCATAACTATAACAATTTAAAATGTTTACAGCAGTGGCAAGATTAGTAATAGTGGTAAAAATAGTGCCCTCAAAAGTGAAGAAGGTTATGAATATATTCTATATTAACATTACATCAAAATTGCACATTTGAAACCCCTGGATCTAATTAGTGACTAAATTGCAATTTGAATTAAAAGTAAAATAAAGTTTTCAACAACAAAACAATAACCGCTAAAGTTGCATGGTTTTTCGTAGTAGTAAAAACTTCTTGGTTGGGTTAATAGACAATTTGAACCACACAACTGGAGGTTTAATGGCCTCACAAAGGTGACTGTTTCTCTAATAGCATGTAGCCTGCTCCATGACAGAAATACACAGCGAGAAAGGGCCAGATTCAGGCTCAACAGTGCAGGTATTTGTGTGCTGCTGTTTGCCTCTTTGTGGCCACTGTAAAAGGCAGTAAATAAATCACCAGTGTCGATGTGAGATATTACCTCGGGCGAAACAAAAGGACACCACAGACGCAGCGAGCAGCGAAAGGTCAAGGGGAAGCTCAGGCAGAGACGTACAGGAAAAGGTTACCTCGCACCAGTAAAAATGAGCTGGATGTGAACAAAATAATGTGATGGAGGTAGAACAGTGTGTTCTCACAGCTAAGTGAAAGAGAAGGAGGAACACAGGGTTAGTGGTATCTGATGAAAGCACTGCACCTCTTCATTATGAGCTGTAATAAAAGCCGCCATGCAGCTCCCTCCCATACATGCTCATTTACATGTGTCCTTGTAAAATAAACACAATCATAATAAAACTAAATCAGCTGCATTTGGCACTGCTCCATTTTACAGCTAGCATTGCTCTGTAAACATTGTCGAACCATAATATTTCACATTTTATAAGACTTATAAAAGAGATACCGCTTAAGAAATATATTGAATTTTACAAATAATTTTATATATAGTGTAAATAAAAGTACAATGACCATTTCATTTCAGTGTCTACAAGCTAAGGTATATTTATCTATGTCTTATTTCAGCTGAATAATTTTCCTAAAGCAAGCTGTGTTGTGATAATGGACTAAATATGGAATTAAAAGAGGAACAATTTGCTGTTAATATGCTAAACTTATAAAACAGCACAAAATGTTGCTTAATACAGTGTACACAGTAACCATGACGATGGTGGTGTCATTGATACAGCAGTAACTCTCGATGAAGTGATTTATTTTTACTGCATGCACAGGTTAATGTCAGGCCATTGTATTAACCTATGTTTATCATTACTATAGGAACTTAAACATCCTGTAATATTGTATACTCTACTTAAAGGTGCACAACGTAACTTTTCTGGTGGAGAGTCTGTACCTGCATGTGACCATAGACATAACTTTGAATGGAATCAGAAAAAAAGTTTATTGCCATTGTCAGTGAACAAAATTCACAAACTAGGAACCTACTTTGGCATTATTGGCGTAATTATGCATGTTTCTAAATCCATTTTATTTACAATTAAAAGACCTGAAATATTTAAATAATCCAAGAAACCTGACATGGTGCACCTATATATTCTTCAGTTTATAAAATTGAAACTGAGCAGGTGAGACTATATGGAGTGAGGACACAAGCAAAATCAACATAAGCCAAAAGACGAATAGCAAAACAACAGCGTGAAGCCCCCTGTGATCAAACACCATTACACAAATGATAATCCGGCGGATGCACACTGGGCTTTAATGACATTAAATCATAAACACACTGTCAAGTAAATCTATTACCTTGAGCGCGCACATACACAGGCAGCCATTAAAGCGCTAACACGGAACATGATTTACTTCATTATGATTATTACTGTCATAATTACGTGCACCGTTATCATTCTGGTTATTAATAGCAATGACACTATTATTAGGCTGTCTGCATGGCGCGCTGCTTATGTCTGGGCCTAATTACTGTCTCGCTATGTCCGAGCTAGTCCACTACTTCTATAGGTCACCAACCCTTCCCCGCCTCTCATCACCAGTGACCCACACTTACTTAACTCTCTCCTATAATCTCATAAATGATAGGCGAAGCGCTAATTCTCTCACACGCAATTTATTAGTGGGTTGTTTGTGAGCCGCGAGAAACCGGTAGTGCATTACTGTCAAGCCTTAATCCAATTAGTGTGTGCATGTGCGGAGAGGAAGGAGATGCTCGGAGAGAGAGAAGAGGGAGCAGGTAGACGACAGGCCGCCTGCTGTGAAGAGAAGGCATTAGGGAGACAGCGGCACCCTGAGTCTTTTTATTAGCATGTGATCACAGCACAGAGAGACAGGCACAAATGTAGAGCAGCAGCACCCTTTGCTAATCGCTGTGGGCATGTGTGTGTGTGTGTGTGTGTGTGTGTGTGTGTGTGTGTGTGTGTGTGTGTGTGTGTGTGTGTGTGTGTGTGTGTGTGTGTGTGTGTGTGTGTGTGTGTGTGTGTGTGTGTGTGTTAGAGAGAGTGAGTGCATCGGCAATGGAAATGTAAAAAGTAGAGATCATGTTGTATTCAATGCCCTCACAGTAAAATGAAGGTTCTGGGCTTGTCCAAGAAAAAAGGGGACTTGATAATGTGCGCACAAAAATGAATTTAAGATTAGACAAGATATAAACAAGCTTATATTTCAATCATCTTACTTTTTCTACAGAGATAGGAGTATAATTCAATATGGATTTTAGGTCAGGTATGTCAATGATTATAAGATAACTCACAGCTACAATGTTTTGTCTGTGATTAATACATTACACAATACAATAAATGTGTAAGTGGAATCAAAACAAAAGAACCGTTTTAGAAAAAAAAAAGAAAAGAAAAAGAAAACATCTCAAATATCCATTTAAGTAAATCCATACACTTTAAAGAACTTCAAAATGTGAACAATGTTAAAGTTATACAGCGGTATTGTAGAAGAAGTAGAAGGAGATAATAAAATATGGAAATTAAGGAATTATGTGGTTAATGTTGATGGTAGAATTCTAGAGTTGTTGATGATGATGTTCAGGATGAGTTACACAAACAAGTGTGAGCCCAGTCTTTGTTGTTGTTGCAATTTGTATAGATAATGTTTTTTTCCTCTCAAATATGAATAACCAAATTAAAGTTAATTCATTCAACAAAAAAAAAGTAAAGTTTAAGATGAGAACAAAGGTTCTCTTTTTCCTGAGTACATTATGTGCTTACTCCATCCAGGTCTGCCAATTTGAGATATGATGAGTTTTGATAACGACATACTAAATCTGAGGGTGACTGTGTAAACTGCTCTGTCTCAATTACCTCATGAACGCATTAAAAGTGTTGTGCTGCTTTTGACACTAATTATGAGAGCAGCTTTAATTAAAGAAGGCAGGACTCATCCACAGGGGACAAAAACAACACGTCGTTTGACATTAAAAACAAAAAGGCACGCTCGTCTGATCTGTAATTATAAAATGACAGCACGTTGACAACAATAATACAATATTCTGACTACAGGAAGTAAAGTGGAGGAAGACGCTTTAGGTTTTAAGAAGCATATTAAGTAGGGCACTTAGGCTAAAAGCTGTGGGGGCTGTCAACGACCGTGCTTATTTTTTGCTGTTATTTCAAATGTCTGTGTGTTTTTTAATTGTATAAATACTACTGGCGGAAATGGACAAGTTGAAAAGATGTGGAGTTCATAACAAACTGTTCTTACAACTCATTAAAAGACATTATCAAGGACTTGCCAACTACATATTTGTGCTTCTTTCTGGAGAGAAAGGGGCATAAACAGAGCACTTGAGACCCTGGCAAAGAGAGCAAAAGAGTGTGCACTGTCAAGAGTCCACAGTTATTAATCAGAGCAAATATCCAGCTTCAGTATAAAAATAATTAGTTTGAATGTTGACGCTTGTTCATGCACACATGCTAAAACCGTCAAACTATCAAACACGTTGCTGTGATAATTGGAATTCTCAAAAAAAAAAAAGTATTAGCAATGCCACTAAAATATAGATAAATTAACATTTCAAACTTGAAATGTGTAAAATGCCCTTTTACAAACAACTTACAACACAAAATAATGTAATAATTTATTCAATACCATTATGTGGTCTTTTCCCAATTCTGATAAAGAGCAAGGCCATTCAAAACTGTATTCACCTTATTCTGGAAGAATTATTTTTTCCATTGCATTAGTTTACATGGGGCAGGCGAGCTCAACAGGAAATAAGTTCTACAGGGACTAAAAAGCAGTTTTCTGGCCGCCCAGGATATTGGTGCATTGCTGACTTGTTGTTGCATGTGTAAATTGAACTTTTTACACAAATCAGTCTTTCTATAGTATTTTAGCGACAAGACTTTCCGCTCGTTCGCCATTCGCGTGAACTAAGTTCCCGCCAAACCGGAAGTGCCATTACATGTGAAGTGCAAATCTGTAGCAAAAAGAGGCAAAAGTGGGTGGGGGGAACAGAAAAATCCTTTTTGACAAGCGAAAAAGCACAATAGAATAGTTGTGTTTTGTAGACAATGAGAGAAAAGAGAGAAAAGAAATTACTAGAACAGAGTTTGATTTTAACCATTGGATTAAAGGAATAACGTTGAACATAATGTCATAAACATTAGAGATAATGCATTTCAAATCGCTCTTAATGTGTTTGAAAATCCTGCACTTGAGCTGCTTCCATTTATCGGCATAAAAAAGCACAATGTAAAAGGGGTCAAGCAGTTTCTCACCACACACACTTTCAGAAAGCAAATTAGTGACTCAGGGCTCTTATCTTTACACCTGTGTACTTAAGTCTACAATATCCTGTCATTAACTTTTTTGTCATATTGGCATTTTTCTTCAGAGGTAAAACTCAAAATGTCACAGGAAATGGAAAAAGAAGCAAAACACATGTTCCTTTAATGAAGAAACGGAAAGGTGTGGTATTTCAAAAGCCATGTGTTACATTTAAATGACAGGGCTTTCCGTTTAACAATCACGTCGTCTTCATGGCACGTTCCATCTTTGTAGAACATTACGGAGCTGGAGTTGAAACAATGTGTTTCAAGTATGTTATAATCAGAGTGCCATAGATGAAATAAAATTGGAAAAAGGTATCAGGGGTGAACTTATACAGTCAGCTTTAAAGCTGTAAAAATAAAACTCTCTTCTCTAAAACTTTTTTTTTATGTTTCCACTTCCCAAAACACAGCAAACATTATTTTTACTTTTCCAAATAAGTAACATAAAGTGACACAAAACACAAGACATATGCAGATTCAAGGTAGATTCAGTGTGCTGGTAAATTGTACTCGGCCTCCTTGCTGGTCAATTGAAATGAGATAAACAATATGTAAGATACACAACATCCCACAGTTCCGACCCTGCAGAGAAAAAAGATGAAAAATAAATGAGTCATCCCAAGGATGGCAAGACTTGAACTGGAACATAAAAAAGGAAGTAATCAACGGAACCCCTGCTAAAAGTAAACAAGGCCTGATAGATGCCAAAGAGCAGAGCCAGCTTCAGCTGCCAGGAATATTTCCCTAATTGCAAAGTGGTTTCCCTCCTAAATCCTTACGACTCTTGTAAAATACACATGCAAATTCAGGCCTTTGCTTTAATTATGTGAAAGGTCAAGAAATAAGACTCTACAGTAATTACTCCAAAGAAACAGGAAACTACCATTGAGGGCTAGAACACTTTGAGGTTGTAAAATTAACACTTCCTCAACTATTGAATGCCAGATTTTGGCAATCACCGAGCAAAGACACACTGTTACAGAGCTGGAGTTATATTAGGTCAACTGAATCTGATTGGAACAGGTGTATAGGACAACTATGCTGGAGTTATTATTTTATTAAATATACGCCAATAAAACATTTCTACTGTCTTACATCTGCTCATAGCTGAAGCACAAATATTCTTCTCTAGGTAAAACTCAAAACATACTGTAAATTATTCAATCTTTTGAAACCGCTCTACCAATCCAGCGTTAAACAAGTAGCAATTGGTTTGTGAGATTGGGGTGTGTTTTCTTTAGCCCAGAGAGGTTTCCTTCCCCAGCCCATTGCTCAGTGTGACGTTGACGCTGATGGTCTGTGGTGCACCAACACAAAACTCACTGATGTTTGGAGACAGCCCTGGACGTTTGCACTGGTGTTCCCCTCCAATGACTGTTGCCACATCTATTTGTTGGACCGAAGCTAGAGCCTTATTAAGGTTGCACTGTGGTCCCTCAGGATCTGATCTCTGCTAACATAGAAACACAAGACATACAGGCAGCAAACTCTTTCATACAAAGGCAATATATCAAAGACAACCAGACACATGGTCATACACAGAGAGGCCTGTGGCTGCCCTGTCTAATCACAGTATGTGTTTGTGTGCAGCGGTCTCAAAGGAGTGTCCACGCTGCGCCCACAGTCCTCCGGTGGATCCAGCCCACTGCGAGCATGTTTCTTAATCATGTCACCATCACAGATACACCCCTCGCACACAGACGGATATTTACTGATCAAGAAGCATCAGGACAAGCCAATCCGAGCAATTCAAAAAGGCAGGCAGAGGGAAAAAGATAAACACAATATAGGCAAAGAAACTACACCAATAATTATTGAACAAACTACAATTAAATAAGTGAAAGTTGCTTATTGCTTATCCCTGTCCAGTCTGCAGCGGACAAGTACAGCCTCTTGTGCCAGTGTTACCGCTGTGAAGGTAGCAAAAGCCCGACCCCTGGCCAATGCACTAACGCTAATACGCCCCTAAGTAAATGTGGCCGTGAATTACTAGTATGCATAGGTTTTCAAACAATGACAGAATTGACGTGATATAACTTCAGTGGAGAAGTGCCAGCGTGGTACACTACCTACTTAACACATTATGTAAATTAGCCACGTGCTTTCATTCAGTGTGTGTGTTTTACATAATATGCTTTTAAAGTCTTTTACATAATGTGCTTTAAAGCATTCAAATCAAGGAGAAATGTTTACACATCCTTGTTGATTTACTACTGTTATTTTTCAATTTTCATGAGAAACATGTTTAAGGCATATTTGAATTTGGCTGAAAATTGCTGGTTTTAACTTGCAATATTAAAACTATTGCAGGCTGTCTTCAATATTTACATTACATTGGACTTTAAAACCATGTGTCTTAGATGTAAAACTCTGACAATGGAAACGAAGATTGGAGCTGACTGTCGAAGACTGGATTTAGGCAACATTGGACAATTTTTAAATGGAAATACTAAATTTTGCAGTGAATTTATAATTGGCGGACATGCCGGACATTGGGACGGCTGAGACAGTTACAGAGGATGTCTTCTTTGGATTCTTTTGTCTTTTCTCTCTCTGTGTCTGCTTCTGATTGTTTCTATGTACAAATAATTTAGACAAAAATACTATTCAGTAAACAGAATATGTGTAGAAAATGAGTTAACAAAAATATCATAGTAGACTACCATATACCAATACCATATCCAGCCAGTCCTCTATCATCCATCCCCAGACATGTGAAAGACACACCAGACACAAACTCATTTCAGCGCTCTCTGACACAAAATGGGATTTCTGTGTTTGAGCAAGAGGGGGGTCCGACGGCGACAGAGGAACACATCAAGAGGTGAGGGCTTTATAATCGCTGATGCCAGATTGGATGTCAGCTGTGGCATAAGTGACAATCTATCACCGAAGCAGAATGTGAAGAGGTCTCCTTACACAGCCAGGACTTCAGACAGGCCCAGGGAAAACAGACCCTCCTCTAAGCATATTCCTCCACCCACTAGAGCAGTGTGTGTGTAGTATAGTGGGACAGACCTAAGTAAACATATAAAAGTCAGGACGAAGGGATGTTCAAGCATGAAGCGCTTTTCAAACACCACATCACAGGAAGAGCCCAAGGACCCTTTAAGCCTCCACATAAAGCATACACAGTTTCACATTGTGAAAAAAAAGACACAGTCGTATCCACAGCAACAGTGAAATTAGTTTAGAAGCACATTATCTATAAAATATGTTACAATTCAGATACAGACTTGGACGGGCGAGAGGCCACAGTGTCAAACGCACTGAAGTTGCACATGACTTTATACTCAACGTGATGTGTGTTCTTGTGTAAATAGAGAGGTAAATAGAATAGGATGGTTTAAGACGCGGAGGATATGATGAATAAGTCGTGAATGCAGACTTTTGAGGGTTTGAGTAGTAAAACGGACAAACTTTCAAGTACAAGACAGTAAGTAGTAAATGTGACGTCTAGAAGTGCTCACAGATAGAAATTAACGATGTGTGGACAAAAACTAATTCTTCCATGATCATTTGATGGTCCAAAGGCTCAGATCAACAGTTATTGTAAGAAATAATGTGCTTTTAAATACTAATAATTTATAATTGACATGGCGAAAGTACATATTTTCAAGCTTTTCAAAATTAGCTTTACTATCCCGTTCCTTGCACAACTTTCTAATTAAACTGGGGACAGGTCGGGACAGTTGACATTTGAATTTTATTTACAGGTAACAAGTAGATTCCTCTTAATGAAAGACAGACAACTGTAGGTGTAGGTATTCTTGGCTAAATCACGCATGTAATTTTCCCTATCCACACATTTGTAGATTTGGTCGGCCAGTGTCGATGTGTACACAATGTGTTAGTGTGTGAGCGCAGCTAACGGCGGTGGCGGATGCTAATCAGTGCTGAAAGTCATTATCTGGGTTTCCTGGGCCATTAGCCTAATGCTAAGGGATAACACAGAGAAGTGGATGAGAGCTGACGCTAACAGGAGCTAATCATCAGGACCACCTCTGACTGTGAGGCTGCCCATGACACTAAATAGCCCTCAGAGGCACAGACCACAGGCGCACACGGCGAGATAATTACAGCAGCCCCGAGCATTTGATTAATAAAATTTCAATAAATTCCCTCAAATATTTGAACTGGCTGAGGTACGTGTGATATGATTTGACACTTGAATGGTCATCAAAGTACTAACATTTCTCTTTTGTCACACATTAATTACTCATAACCTCCAATGCGGATAATTTCATTTCAAAGCAGTTTTCACCCTAAAATTTCATCAAGGATAAAAATGGGATAAGCAAACTCAAAATTCAATCCATGCCGTTTTATTACATTGAAAAAACACGTGCATTGCTTAGAGCTCAATCTCCATTTCAATTTCTACCGGTAACAAAAGCTCAGGATATTCTTGGCACGTCTTGGCCACACTTGCTTTTTGCCAGGCATTGGCAGAGCACAGCGGCTCTCATTTGCATATCACCTGATCTGACCAATGAATTGCTTCCCGCTTAATCATCCTATTTGACCTAGCAACCGAAATCACCCAGTGTGCTTTTGACTGGCAAACAGTAAAATAGAATAAATCCCCAGGACCTAGCTAGATCAAATATACCAGGAAAGCGCTAACAAGGCAAATTTCCAAAGCTACTTTTTTTTTTTTTTTACATTTTAATGAGTTGTGGACCAAGGAGAGTGACCCTGCTGCTTCACACTGCACCAGGGCTATTGAACTGAGACCTCATGGAGTCATCAAAGGTTACAACTCAATATTATGAAGCCGTAGCAACAGATTTTACTCTGGGTAATGTACACTCCTTTCTCTTTAAGAAAAAAAAATAATGGCTACATGCTTATTAAGATAAAGATACAGGAGTAAATGGAGCAGAATCTGAACAAGTTACAAACCACTGAACTTCAAAATGAACATACATTTTTAGTTGAAGATCTGACTGTATGTTTCCTCTCACACCAATCATAATGCTAAAATCTGTGTTAGTGCTATTAAAACTAAAATACATATTTTTTGTAATTCCTACAATAAGATGAAAGACACATAAATGCAGCTTTAGCATTTCACCCAAGTTGCATGTAATTGGACGCTGGAGAGTTTGTTAACCTGGAATTGAACTCATAACATCCCTAGTTAAAAGAAGGATACCAACCACTCCGTCAGTAAGCACGTTTACCGTACTGGCACAGGGAAATCCAAGTGTGCTCTGGATAGTTTTGTCTTGCTTTTCAAGAGAACTGGGCAGACCATTTTTGTCCCAGACTACCGCAGTACTATAGTAGCTGTAATTGCTAATAAAGAAGGCAATCATACATACACATATACACATAGCAAACTCACTAACACGCTCCATCTCATTTATATTGAGTATTTGATTTTCAGTCATGCTGGGAATAGCATTGAGTACAATCTGAGATCTGGGAGATTCAGACTCCAGTGAAGTTATTGGGTTTACATGCATTTTGAAAATGGGAGTAGGCCAGTTATCCAGTTTTCCGGGCACACATGTAAATGTGGTGAGAGCGCACTTCATTAATGAGTCTCTTCAGTCAAGAGATTACACTGTATGCGTTCACCCCTCAACAGCAGTAAGCACCCTGCTGAGGGCAAGCAGACACATGGAGGTCGGTAGTGAGGAACTTCAAGCCACATGCAGTCAAAAAAATAAAGACAACTGGGAAAGACGGATGAGGCCAGCGCTTCTGTTTAGCATATTAGCCCATTCATTAAACATTAAAGGGCCATAGCTCAGGTTTACAGATGGGGGAGGATGAGCTTGGTTATAGGAAAAGAGACGAGAAGAGGCAAGAAGTGTAGAGGGCTCCCCTATTAGCCAAGTCCAGCACCTTTTGGCCTGCCTGGATCGGCTCATCTCCATAATAGGCTGACCCCCTGTGTTTCGGGCTCATTAGGAAGGCAGACGGTAAGAGCAATGCTGACGAACGCCTGTCACCTCTCAGCTCCCACTGGAGACCACCTCCACATAAAAGGAAGATGAATGGACAGATAGTTGAAGAGAAAGACAAGGATCAGATGGGAGGTGGGACCCCAGGTTTGATCATGATAACATTAAAAAAGGCTGTGTTTTGGGAAAAGCCTGAAATGAGTTAGAATGGTAAGAGCAACTGTGTGAAGGAAATCTGCCTGGAAACAGTCGGCTGATAGGAGTGAGAGAGCACATGTAAAAAGTGGCATTGTGAAATAGTGTGTCAGGAATACAGATGGAGAAAGAGTGAATGTCTGAGCTCTCTGTAACAAAAATTAAAATGGTGAGAAAAGATTGTGCACAGTGGAAGATTTGCAGATAACAAATGCCACATTTTTAATACAGTAAAGCGTTTGATAAATTCTAGCTCCTCAGATCAGTACTTTAAGAATTGACAATTGCTTCCGGATTGTAGCCAAATGTCTTAATTTTTTTTTTTTAAATGTCCTTGCCCTTTGAAACCTTTGAAACACAGCTATTGAGGTTTTTGGTATTCTGTATCAATGAACCATATATACAAAAATATGTGTATGACGTATTAGGTGTGTCAAATTATACAATTGCAGGTAAAAGTAGGTGCAATCTCTTCATTCATTTTCAAAGGTAGTCAAGGCTGAGATGGATATCAGTTGAAAGCTCTCGATATCAAAAACAGTGTCCATATGATTTCCTTTGAAACCTTTTCAACCATTGCAAGTGAGAGTTTACAAAGACGTAATTATTGCCCCGTGTTTAATTGTAGAACAATACTTATATTTGTATAGTACATTTAACATTTGTACATTCTGCACGGTCAGTGATCCTAACACTATTGCACTTGTAAAGATCATGACTCTGACCAGGATGAGTGACAGGACGTCTGGATGTTAAGGACAACACTGGTTTGTTTTAGGCTGTCCCAGGGGAGCGCTCATTTTATTACATGCTGTCCCTGCAATTGATTAAGTCAGCGTCCCAACGCCAGACAGCACCCAGACCAGACAGAGAGGTCAGAGGTACAAGATCAAAGGTCGCAGGTCACTCACCTCATCTAGCCTTCGCACCATCAGGCGGTGATCAGTTACCAAACAAGCTGATTGACCAGCGTCCTAAATCAATATGGCGTTGTGACCCTCTGGGAAATCACAGTTCATACAATCACAACGGGTCAGAGTTAGAAAAAAAAACACTGATTTCAAATGAACATCCCACATTAACAATTTTTCCAGCAAAATAAAAGATTATAAATATTTGGCTTAAAACTCTCTCTCTCTTTGTTTTTCTGTGTCCTTTTTTCATAACATATAATTTTCCCTTTTGAATCTTTTTCTGTGTTTGTGCTTTAAAATGTTCTTTAAGTCTATTTTATACAGAACTTTGTCATTGACAGTCATTTAACCAGCTGCTGCTGCACTGTGCTTTCTGGCATAGCAGTGAGTCATAATTACATACATTTCATTTCAATAAGTAACAGTCACTTTCTGATGTGAAAATTGCAGAAA
This sequence comes from Rhinogobius similis, assembly GCA_019453435.1. Classification (NCBI taxonomy): domain Eukaryota; kingdom Metazoa; phylum Chordata; class Actinopteri; order Gobiiformes; family Gobiidae; genus Rhinogobius; species Rhinogobius similis. Next base: position 23,717,584 of record CM033622.1, on the reverse strand, counting down.
TCAAATACATTTTTAACATAATAATAATAATGAACTTAAAGTACAGAACGGTAGTCCCTTTTTTTGCTTAAAAATGTCAGGTCATTAATTTTAGTGTAGAAGAACATCTTGATGCACGCTGGTTTACATTCAAGACAAAGTAAAAACAAAACCAGTTATTGTTGTTGTTGTTGTTGTTGTCCTGTTTTGTTGAGTCCTCACCTAATGCTACTAGAGCAGAACACAGTCAGACGGGTGATATTGAATTACTCACACAAAAATAATCAATATTCAATTTGAAAGCATGCTTTTACTGACAGAAGATCGACTAGACTTCTTGATTACAAAGACCATATCAGTGATGATTTGAAACTACTTGGTTCTTTGTACTAATTCTAGTTCATTTGTAATAACTGAAAAGCTCTATATGTAAGGCATTCAAAACAACTAATAAAAAGTATTAGTACAAACGTGCAAGCAATTTGAGACTTTAAGATAGTATTAGTATTCAAAGCACACATCTTAGCAGCTTTTTTCTCTATTTTCTCTGACTTCTATCCTTCCTTTTAATCATCCATTATCCAGTTTCCTCTCTTTATCCTCATTAAAGACCCAAGTACTCGAGTGACTCAGATTTAGACAAATGCCACAGTAACACCGTTAACACTCAGTCCACACACAAACACACTTTCATTAGCGTGTGCACATTAGACTAATTGAGTGAATTCCAAATTGCACCTTCTTAATACACAAGAGATGCCTAAATAAATTTACCCAGTTTTTATACAAAGCTCTCCCTGGCGTCGTTTCCTTAGCATCACCATCTCATCTCCTTCCTCCTCCTCTTGCTTTTCCTCTCTGCTGTAGCCACTACACTTGCTGCCAGACTTGTCAAGTAGTTGGTCACAGAGACTGAGAGGAAAGGGTGAGACTAAGGGGGACATATTGATGTTAGTGTGTGTCACAGCCCACGAGATCCCCCAGAGCTTTCTCCTCTCCCATCGCGGCCGGCTGTTTGCAACAATACAGCCCTGCCAGCTTGTGCCACTGTAAGCCTATAGTTTATTTTGATAAATTGAAGGGGAAGCCCTGTTAATAAATCAGAGGCGAGTGATGAAAAAAAGCCTTAAATAGGATATAAAGATTTATATCGAAGACTCTGCTTGTTCCCTGACAAGTACACAATTAATCCTTCTTCTCACTGTCTTTCTTCTTTCAAATGCACCCATTTTTCTATCTGCGCGCTTCGTTTTTATGGTGATTTCTTATCAGGGCAAAACGTGGGAGTGGGAGTGAGCCGAGGGACAAAAAAAAAAAACATGAGAGAAAGGGGGCGTCAGAGTGGCTGTAGCCTTTGTTATTGGCCGAATGCAACACACACAGCGTCATTACTGGAGTGCAAGGGCGCGCGGTGCAGCAGGGAGCAGGGTGGGGGTGTGTTCTGCATTTGTAGCCAGATTGAATTTGTGGGTGCCTGTGTGTGAGATGCGCGCCGTGAGCATACACAAACCCAATGACTTATTTACTCCAGAGGCGAGGCTGTAACCCCAGGTACACAGCCCAGCACTGAATAATTGCTTTTTTTTCATCCCCCTGCATCACGCCGCCTCTTTGTTCCAAACCGCTCACATGCAAAAAGTGGAATCTGTTTGTGAGGAGTGTGTGTCCGCATACATATGAATAAATGAGAGTCTGTTTGTCTGTCTGCATGCAGGGATGTGTTTCCTCTCATGCGGTGTTCACTTCAGATATGCAGATCACCTTTGGATCAACACCTCTGCTTACTATAGCATACTGACCACTGAATTGCATTACCTAATGGACTTAATGAATGAATTAATATGATATGAGTATATGAGTACAATAAAATAATTTTGTGGATTGACAGTGAGGTTTAGGCTTACTTGTTCCTTAAATATAAACATTAAAAACATGCCCTCATCAAGGCATCAATCTCAGTTTACAATGGGAACAGTGCCCAGACATAAAGTAAAATATGTAATAACCCACAAAGCCATGATATCATCTAACAATAGTTGTACTGCACTGAGGAAAACAAGAGATGTTAAAGGTTTCCAATTAAAATAAAACAAAATTGACATTCAGACCTGGCCTCTACAGAAATTTGTCTCATGTTTAACCCAGCATAATCCAAAACAATTATGCGCAAATACCCTTGGACAGAATCAGCTGTGTGTTCAAATGTACTTTTAGTAAACGACACAGCTATGTAAATGAGCAACCGCAAGCAATTACCCCAGTACGTGCCGGACTATCATTTCATTCACTTTAAGAGAAAACAGCATTCAGTATCTGCTCTATTAGACTGTTGAGTAATGCCTTTAACTCAGTTCCCATAATTAAACCTAGTGTACAATTGAACACTCGAAGGCGGGTTACTTGCGTTGCGTAATGATTGCAATTAGGGGTCACACACAAAGCCCAAGCCGCTTTCAGGGCTTCGGCGCGTGACGGTGGCAATTAATTGAAAATGCAAATACACAAGCTGATGAATGAGAGGAGTATGGGTTCAGTCCGTGTGAAAGGACTATCCAGCACACTTCACAGGGCGCGAGGGGAGGGGGATACGCCTAATATTCTTTCAAAGAGAGGAAATCAAATCAATGGGTTATGAAGCATGCTTTGGTTTGCAGAATGTGGGAGAGACACAATAAGAGCTGATGAGGCAACAGCGGGTCGTAGAAATCAGAAGTCCTCCACATCTGTAGTTTGTGCTGTACTGTTACACTGTAATACATGATTTTGAAATGACAATAAATGCCCTACCCGAGTAAAATTAAAAATGACTATGAAGGTTACAACTAAAAACTGTTCAAACATTATACTCTCAATGCTGTGGCTCACTACTCCAACTACTCTTACTATTACTACTACTGCATCAACACACTAATTTGTCATTTCCCACTATTACTACTACTGCATCAACACACTAATTTGTCATTTAAACATACTCAGTGTATGTATGCAAAATGACCCGGTGCTGGGATGCCTGCTGTGACTCATTACTACCATTCACCACTACTCCTACTATTCCCACTACTATTTCCACTACTCCTACTGTTAAATACAGAAACTTAAGAGACAGACTAATTTGTCATTTAAAAGATGTATGTGGCAAAATTGCTGCTTGATCAGTTTGCCAGTTTTTTCCATGATGCTGACACACTGATGCTACTGCCAAAACTTGTTGCAGTGATATGGAGAAGTATTCTGGGAACTGTGAATAGAGTAGACAAATAAAAACAGACAGAGACGCTTGGGCGCACAGACAAACGGACACTCAGGTTGAGCCACAGAGCGCAGTTGTCCTGACAACAGTGGAGGAGCAGTACCCCGCAGGATGAGAGAGGATCGAGAACTGAGACTGGGCCACAAAAAGTACTGCCATTAAACCTTCACAAGAACAGGCATTCATGTGCACCAGATTGTTTTTTTATTACTATTCTATCATAGTGGATTTCAGCCTCTGACATTTCTTCTTGAAATATCACAAAAAATAGCACTGCTAATGTATTAAAGATATAAGACTTAACTTTTTTTCACTTTTTCCCAAACATAATCAGTGATAGAAAAAACACATTTTTGGCAATTGCAAGATTTATTATGGCCTATCTGAATCTACATTTGACCATGTATGCCAATGCCTCATCGTTGCAGCTCGCAGAGCCACAGCAGAAGAGGACATGACATCAGACATCAGCCATTTTTGGGGCATTTATTCATAAAATTATCAATTACATTACTGTTCACATTATATGTGGGTTGTGTGTAGGTATGTGTGTGTGAATGAAAATCAGTAAGAAAAGCTTTTTGGTGTAAAAGCGGGTGCAGGAGCAGGGCGACTGCAGCGTGGCGTGAGGATGGAGGAAGAGTTTCCACCACTTTGGTAGAAACTGGGCCTTTTGCCAGGGATCCATTTGGCCCTAGAGGATCCTGGGAGCTCCAAAGCAGTGCCTCCAAAAATATACAAAACATTAAAATATAGCAACAACTATAGTGCCACAGGGGGCCGTCACACTCCTGCATGTTGCACTGTGTAACTAGACTTGGCACAGAGAGCTATAGCACCTGGCCGCTGCCAACAGTGATGTATGGAGCTGTCTGGGCTTGAACCCCCTGCATCGAGGCACGGGGGACTGGCACAACACTGTCAATCTCTGGAACAAAAGGCTCTGAACTCCAATAGTGTCCCTCAACCTCCACATTCATCTTTTCACATGGAGGAAGTGTGCCTTCAAAGCCATACAGAGTATTTAGGTGCACAGGTGCGTGCCTGTGTGGTGACAGATGGGAAAAGAGTTGTCAGGCTCGTGCTCAGAGCGGCTGTAGGACTGTGTTGGCCGACTGCTGTTGCTCGTTAGCGTGTTAATTAGCCTACTCACACCTCCTGTTTAGTGATTACAGCCAGCCCGGGCCAGGACACTCACAGAGGACCACTGAGCACAAGATGGCAGGGCACACTGGGTTCACACGGGGACATATGGATGAGTGGAGAGTGTGTCATTACATTCATAAGAAAAAACGAATAAAACCTGACTGATGAAAATAATCACCCAAGTAGTACAGAGTATACTGGAAAAATTATGCAGTTTAGTTGTGCTCACATCTACTACTAACAGCAAAAGAAGTAAATTATTGTATAAATGTTGATATATCCTATGAAATAAAGTGAAGTGATGCTATAACAAAATTACGGAGTGGAATATATACTATATTTTAGGAAACGAATGTGCGCATTTTTTTATTTTGTCATGACAAAAAAAAGCAACTGTTATGCTTGATCTTTTTTGGTGAAGGACTACAATAAGGAAGTAAAAGTTGTGCGGAGCAAAGAACAAAGCATTTATGCCATTGAAAGTTAGTCAAGTGGAGAGAGTTCAGACACAGATGACTATGGGATGTCTTCATCGTTTTGTTATCTCAGAGTGAGTTTCTCTCCTCACCCTCCTCCTGAACTTCATTAGAATACGACTGTCTGACAGCACAGATTAAGAGCAGTTTGTTTTATGGACGTGGGCTAATTGAGTTGGCTAGATTGCCGTCACTCGCCGGTGCGCACTCCGCATTGAAGATTACATATTTCCTTTTCATATCTTGGTGCCGCAGCTGCTCGACTCATCTATCTCCATTCCTTTCTCGATCCCTCTCCAGCTCCATGTAAAGTGAGAAGGGGCTTTTGGTCTTGTGTCTAATTAGCGGGCCTCTCCATCACTCTCGCCCAGCCTTGTTCACGACTACATCCGTGCCCCAGAGACCCAGCTTTGCCTTTTCTCCCTCTGTCTCTGACCCCACCTCCTCATTATATTCTTACTCTCCTTTCTCCCCTTCTTCACTCCATCTTCCTCTGTCATTACTCAACCAGCCCCCTGTCTGTCCACCTCTCCCTCCCTCATGCACACCTCAATGAGTTAATTAGGCTCATCTTTGGCACCCTCTCACTGACGCTAGCACCCACAGGGCCAGCGGTGGCACTCCATGCACCAGGGGTCTATTTTTAGAAGACAACAGAAAGAGGAGAAGCGCATAGAGAGACAGCTGAAGGTCACTCAAAGCGTTCACTTTGAGCATATCTATATCGCAGCATCAAATAATAAGATTGAGAATGTGTGCAGCGGATGGCTTTGCTGACTTTAAGTGTTAATTTGTGGCAGGCAGAGCAACAGTTTGTAAGTCGGCATGAGTGAGGCCTTAGAGAGATGTGTTAATGGGAACTCAAGGGGCTGTGTGCGGCTGATGAGCACGGCAGTCCCAAGTGACATATTAGAACTAAACACCCATGTCCTTATATTCAGGACTTTGTAAACAAGTTAACATTGTGGTTTTGTAAAGCATAATAATATCTATGCATGTGTTAAAATACTACCCGTTTATGTGCCTTTGCCATTAAAATATATGTATACAGAAACAATGATCGGCTGCTTGTATTATTCCAACTTATTCATTCCAACGTATTATTTAAACTGTTGTTCCTTCAGACCATTAGCACATGCTGCAGTTTTGGAGATGCTATAACTCATTTGTCTTGGCTTATTTTGAAATATTTTTTCAGCATCTAATAGTTCACACACCAAATAAATCATTTTTGCATCTGTGGACTTTTATGGTAGGTTGTTTCCGGAAAAAAATGCAAATTAAAAGTGGTCTTTGCTTTGTTCTAAGACTATAAATGCTCTCAATGCAAGATTGCAGTCTTTGGTGCAATCCACTGAACTTTACTCGTTGTGATATGTGTCTGACAATGATTTGTTTATCTACAGAAAACACTGAGCCAAGCATTCACAGTAAATCAATGTGGTTACGGGAAAATCCGAACAAAGCTACACTTTATTCAATTCCACCATCATCATATTTTACAATATCACATATACACTCCTGATTTTTGATGACCATTTTGTTCTGGATGTAATTTAAAGTCCCCAGTGTCGAGATTTCAGCTGCATGTGAAATACTGCACAATGTAAATGATTTACAATACAGAAATGTTTAGAGGAGATTAAAGCAAACAGCTCTGTACATACACTGTATGTATCTATACACTGAACAAAAATATAAACATAAATATTGGAGAGAAATGGGTCTTTTCTGTATACAGAAAATGTTTTATGTCTTTGAGTTCAGCTCATGAAAAATGAGAGAAAAAACAAAAGTATTGTGTTTATTTCTGTTCAGAGTAAAATAATACAGGCTGGGCACCATTAAACAATAGCTTTTCCGACTCAAAAAGCTCCAGTATTGGGAGATTTGGTTCTGTTTCAATCCATGTTTAGTCTGGGTCTAGATCAGGTTTAGTTCTAATTTTGATTTAGTGTTTATGTGAATGAGTGAATGCACCTATATACACCACAGATTAAGAGAAGTCACAAACTCACACTGAGTATTGTTCACATACTACCATCAAAAAACACATCAAGAGATTCAGCCTTTCAAATTGTCCATGATATGATCGGGTTATTTTGATTGAGAGATCGACAGCAAATCCTCTTTCAGTAAAGTATGAGGTTTGGAGCAGAATTCAGATTTTGGAGGACGGAATTTGACTATTTTTGGGTCAAATGGCAATGTTGTCATGTTCAAGGAATTAATAATGAATTCCATTTGCATTTGTTTTTAATAAGACAAATTTAAAAATCTGACAAAAAATTGGGATTGATCAATATAAGGAAAAAAGTTGTGATTATTATATTCTCATGTTGCTCAGCCCAGCCGTACGTTCAACTACAGTAGTCATGGATCAAGTCAAGATCCAAGCACTAATTGTTTAAAGGACAAGGCCAACACTGATGTAATAAGCATACACTAAACTAGAGCACATCTATGATCCTTAAAGTACCATAGTCAAACCAGCAGCTCATCTATCACACACTAATAAACAAAGCAATCAGTGACTGGCACACAATTATGAGGTAATTACACAGAATAGCAGCTTCTTTCCACTCTACCTTCCACATGCTTTCCCCACAGATTACAACAAGCCCTCCTGCTCAGAGCTACCACGCTACATATACTTGTACATGTTCTAATCTACAACAACAAGCTAATACACACATCACTACACCAGGACAAAAAAACACACAGATTTATGCAAAAGGTTATTCAAGCGATTGCACACTCACTCACGATTACACGTATTTATACTCCTCCCTCGTCTTGTCTTAATTAGCAACCAAGTCGTCTCATGGCAACACGCTCGTCAATCTCCCTCTATATAGACTCCTACTAATTAACCAATTTAAATGAGTGTGACATACAGCGCAGGTTGTAGTCCCCTATGTTTTCAAAGGGCCCCTTGTAACATCCATCCATCTACAACATTTCATCTGATGTATAAAATGTCAGTGCAGATGATTTTTCATTTTGTCACTTGCCAATTCAAGTTTTTAATGAGTGAAGATTTTTAAACTAATGAGGTAATACAAGAGAAATTTCAGTAAAGAGGACATATGATGTAAAAGTGTGTTTTTATGAGCTCTTAATCAGCTTACTTGACGTTGTATTTGTTCTCCATTTGAGGCTTCGGCCAACTCCTCAACTTACTCACAATTATTCAGACAATTCAGACTTCAGGTCGTACATGGAAGGTTGAAAAATGTCATGTGGCCATTTCAGCAATAAAAATATGAAAACAATAATCCACTGCTTGCTGTGAAATGCCACTTTGAAGCGGCGAGGTCTATCAGTTCTGCAGTTTTGAACAGGAAGTCAGTTGAAGCCGTAGCAGATCATCCTTGCGGTATACAATGAACAAGATCTACGTGTTGTATTGGGTTTAATACAAAATACACACACAATGCACAAGATCTTTAACGACTATATTCTTAAAGGAAAAGAAAGTTATTTTTAAAAGAACAATATCTGGAACCTGGAACGTCACCAGAGGAAGTATGATGACGTTCCATTTGAGAAGGTGCCAAGATAAAGGAAAAATACTTTGTTTTATCAGGTTCACTATTGACCTTATTCTGCCCTGCCCTCTTTTGCCTCTTTTTACCACAGATCTGCACTGGCGAACGAGGGAAAAGTCTCGCTGCTAAAACATTATATAAAGTAGATTGATTTGTGTAAAATGTTTAATGTACACGAGCAACAACAAGTCAGCAATGCACCGATTTCCTGGTCCGTGTAGAACTTATGTTCCATTGAGCTCATCTTCCCCGTGTAAACTAATACAACATAAAAAGATGGCGCTGCTCACGGAAACTTGCGGAATAAGGTCAATAGCTACAGTATGTGACACATTGGTATAATATGCACTAACCAGTAAGGAAGATCCAGTCCATTGTGGAATTTGACCAATGCCTTGCTCAAATTCTTCTAGATCTCCAATAGTAAAAATGTTGAATGCTGCTGGTGATGTCACAGTATCAAATTTTTGTGTGACAATTATTGTGAGATGAAACATCCCAATTATACGATTATTTGCTATTTTTGGCACCAAGATCAAACAGTGAAATCCTTCATTCACTTTCATTCACATGTATAATTGGTCATCAAACTTTCCAAATGAAAAAGAAATTATACTGTCTCATAAACAGATATTTTTTACTATTTCGGCGTGAAGATTAAACAGAAATTACTCATAGTAGTTTTTGTACTTAACTTTTATATCTTGAATAATAGCAATAAGTTGAAATTCCCTACATGCAACCTATTTTTTGAAAATTTGAGAACGGACATCGGTATATAATAAAATATAATGTAAGGAGAGTTACTAATGCAAGTCATGTATATTTAGCAACACAAGGCACAAGGAACCCCACACCAAAAGCACTGAACTGTTGGTAAATTTAAATAAAAATATGATTTGAGCTTTGTATCATGCATCAACACTTTCCCATTTTACCAATAACTACTATTCGCACAAAACATAGTCATTATCTTGGCCAGATCTGAAGAGTGCATTACGCCAAATATGTAAATCTGAGCAACACAGTGTGAGAAAGAAAATAGGATGTTGCCGACTGTGTTGAATGTTTGCAAAAAAAAAAAGTTAAAAAATACAATTTGAAGAGCTGGACTGAGCAAAAAGCCCCAAATAATGGTAACAGGAAAACTGAACACTCGTTTCCATAAAACAATATGAAACAAAGGCTAGCTGAGTGAGAGGCTCAGCTTGTTTCACAGACAGTCCTGCCAACAGCGCTTTCTGCTTTGCCAATTTCTTCATTTTTGCCTACCACATACTTAAAGCAGAAATCAAAACCCTGCCTATCCCACTTACATGTAAGAAAAATGGACTGCTGACAACTTAAAGGATAATAACCTGAAAACAATGCAACAATAACTCCCAGATGGTCTTTGGTGTGTTAACTGGATAAATGGTGTCAAATCATGAGACATTTCTATACAATAATCCATTAAAGCGCTGCAAGGCATCATGGGAGGTCAGTGGTTTGAGTGTAAGCGTATGTAAGTGTAGCTGCTGGCTGTTGTGAGCTGCCCTGGGGCCGCTCCTCCTGCTCAATTACATGCAGTGGATGATAAAGCACGCTAGAGTGGCCGGGCTGCGGGCGGCGTGTTGGGCCCTCATCAATATTTCAGCTCCTTTGCCTTGATACTGTATTTGCTCTTTTCACATCACACCTACAATATCCTCTCCCTCTGGCCAGGTCATGCTATGAGACTGTGGGTCTAGAAGGACAAACAAGGGATTTATGTGTTGCACCAAATTACAGCAAATAGGTAAATTATTTTAGAAAAAGTGCACAAGCTTGTCTGTTGGATTGGATGCCATGCTTTTGGATCTTATGCTTTTACTTGTTGCCAATTGATTATTTGTTTTAATTTTTACTATTTTTATATATTACAAATCAGGAATTGTACCATAAAAGCTGTAGTTTTGACAGTGGAGTTGAATTACTCTAATAGTTTAGGGGTAAATTGTCGTAATTATCCTTACGATTCCCCTCATCCTTTACAACTGTCATTTTCTATCAAGACTACTTTAATGTATTTACTACACCCCTGTATTTGGAATGTCAGCTGTAAGATATTTAGAAAATGAGATGAGAAATGTCTACCGAAACATCACATGCTTCTCACAGATATTATTACCTCAGTTCCAATAAAAAATCTTTGTACACTGAGGCAGCATTACTTGGAGGTTGGAAATGTTTACTTCAAAAATATTACTCAACTTGTAACAAAACAAAAACTGAGCAGATCCTAAATGGAAACACAAATAACATACTGTGCAAGTAAAGAGAAAATAGTGGTGGGGGACCTTACATATTATATAGATGCTGTGAAGCCATTTTCCAGTATGTGATCTAATACAGTATTATGTGAATGACCACTCCCTCTCTCACGCTGAGCACACAAACACCCCTGGCTCAGCTTGTGGTGGCCGTTTTTCACATCAGGAAGCTAATTCAGTTCTTATCCCACAGTAATATTGGCCTTATCGCTTGCCCCATCGCATACACGCTGGGACTCAGTGGGCCACGGGGGCGGAGGGGGGTGAAGCCAGGCAACGCAGTAGGAATGTCACTGGGACTGATTGCTCTGTGGCCACCTCTACACACATACTGTACAATGCACCTACACCATCCTTTATAGAGCAGTGTGTGGAGAAACAAACAGTCTCAGGTCGTGTTACCTCAAGCCCCCTCCAGGCCACTAATATTGCCACAGATATTGCATTGCTGCTACATCGCATGCACTTCGACCTCACCTTTAACTCAAGTCTTTCTGCTGTCTTACTGTGTTTGACCCACAGCCCCAGTGCAATCCATGACTACAAATGTGGATGGTGAAAGTTGACAAGTTCCTAAAATGTAACTTTTCTCAAGCTATTCCTCTTAGTACTACTACGTGTAATGTAAGCATTTTGTATTAACATTACAATATGAGCATGTCCCATAGCCCCAGTGCAATCTATGACATGAAACCTTAATGTTTAAAGTTGACAAAATCCTAAAATGTAACTGTCTCTTCCCTGTGCCAATCAAATAGTGCCAGCTCAGCTCTTGTTACCTTGGTCTACGTCATCAGGGGTACATTACTCCCTACAACGAAAGCATATTCAGACAAGACTGAATGTCTCAGGGTTCATGTCTTCTCATGTCTGGAAATGAACTTCTCCTGCGTTGAAAATCCAGCCTCATGCCTTTTCTTTCATTTCTTGGGCTACTTCAATCTATTCTACAACACTAACCTTTCTCAAAATATTTCTCCATATACTGACCATAATATAACATTTTTGTACTGAAATTTTAGCTTGCAGATAACATTAGACAGCGTGTTGAAACTAGTGATGAAGGACAATGTTTTGTGTTGCAGGGTGAATAAAAATCTCTTGTTCAAGCCTCTAAATCACATCACTAAATGTTGATAACACACAAATAAACAAATGTGGTGGGCACCTCCAGCTGACAACCCACCTGTAGCTTCTTACTGTATAAGAATCACATGTTTGACCTCATCTCTTGTAGGTCAAGAAACAGGAAGTAGGAGCAGGAGGAGGATTTTTGCCCAATTTTGAATGAAGTCCAACTTTTCAAGAGCTTCTTTACTCATCCATGGCTTTCTCCATTGGAACCCACGCACTGCTTATTTCCCCAGCCGCCCTCTGTTCTCACTATCCCCTGAACGTTTTCTCATTCCACTCCTCAATTACATGTGAGACCTAGACCTCCCTCCTTCACTCCTCTTCATAGGACCTTCTCGTCCCCACTGCTTCTCAATTTCATTAATCAAAGTACCCAGTACCTCTGCCAAGCAATGCGCTGCATGACAATACCCACAATGCACCACAAATTCAGGTCTCCTGTTGTCAATGGAAACAAATGCAAACGTACACACAGAGAATGGTAGACTTATTGAAAGCTAAATGCCTCTAATAGCTTAATTCCACACACGCCACACAATGAATTCAAATGACCTGCTCTGCGCTGCTTTGAGCCTAATACACTGCACTTGAGCATTCACATCAGATTGAGGAGCATTTCCCCCGATGCCTATCTAGACTCTGCTAATGAAGATATATGGCACAGGTAAAACACTGACAATTTTATGGAAAGCAGACAGTTTCCATCTGTCCTGACCCATCGACATGTAACATACCTGTCTGCGCTCTGATTTGAACAAATTTACACAAATCATAAAAACATGGAATAGTATTGTCAGGTAGACAGTATGCGCTAATAAAATGTCATCTGCAGGCAACACAAATTGTATTCTAGCTGTGTGCAAAGAGAATAAAAGGTGTTTAAGTTACATAAACTGACAGTTATACTGCTCTGACTGAGTGGATCAAATTGGAAGATTTTAGATTGTTATTTAAATGTTTGGTGCAGATTTGACTAAATGCCAAATTACTTTTATAAAAGTATTGTTCCTAAAACAATGGCATGAAATGTCTTAAGAAAGTTCTTCAAATGTACTTGTACTTGTAATACAGTATATGTCACATGTATTAGTTTGTACATGTAAAAACTATTTGCATAATTTAGTTGTTTCATATACATAATTTTTTTTGTCATCAAGTAGATTTGAAATATAAATTGTGTAAATGTATTAACAATAGGCATCTTGTCATGAATTATCTGGTAAACTATGACCATAATATACAGTTTGTATCTTGAACATCTGGTCTTATCCATCAGTAGATCTCAAACTGGGATGAGTTGGGGGTCCCCCAAAATTTGTGATAACGTCGATCATTAGTTGAATACTACAATTTCTTAAACAGAGGTAAACAACTGGGGGGTCCCTGGTCTCAAAAATGTTGAGAACCGCTGTTAAACATAATGACATTGTTTTGGAAATGTATGAACCCTATATTATCCTCTCATTTTCTTACTCACTGTTCCTCTCCCGGTGCACTTCTCTCTCCGTGGGGTGATGGATGTCTGAGCCCTGTTGCCATGGCACTACCTGGTGGGAGCCATTCTACTCGGGGGAGGCACAAGCCGCAGTCTGCCGATGAGAGAACAGAGGGGCGTATAGGCTGCTGTGATTTGGGGGTTGTCTAACTTCACAAATACATACACACAGTGGCTGAAACATTCCCTCCCAGGCATTCACAAACAGACATTCACCACTGCATTCGCACACTCTCCATTCACTAGAATTAAATCTCAGCGCTCCCTCAGACGGTGAAGTTGAATTATTTATGGCTAGCCGTCTCCAGGCCTGGCTGTAATAAAGTTACAGCTGAGACTAATTTGCTGTTTGATGAGGTGGGCTTTTAGCAGTGGATCACGGGCCAACATTAAGTACATATTGTTTTTACAGATTTGATTACCTTTTTATTGTTATTGTTATTAATGCACTGACTGTGTGCATAAGGTATAAGACAGCAGTGCCTCCTGTGTGGCTGCAGCTGATACAAAACCTGACCAGGAGAGAAAAGAAAACAGAATAAGTGGCAAGTGGGGGACCATTAGACATATACAGGATGTAATCTTCTCACTTAAAAAATCCAATAAAAGTGGCAGCTCAACACCTTTTATAGCAACCTGGAGGCAATCTGCTTCTAAATACATACGCCTGAGTCGTGAATCAGCTGTGAATTGGACCTGAGCCATCTGCTGCTGCACATAACACACAACAATGGTCTCCATAAGGACCTATATATGAACAGCATGATGAGCCCAGGGACAGCACATTACAGCTCAAGTGGGAGCTTTACAGTAATGTGACCATAGTGTTGGGGAAACAGATTTTGATTTGAAGCTTACTCAGGGTAAACATTTCAATTTCATGCAGTTTTCAAACAAACCCTCTTTGTCTGAAATATAACACAGGAAGACTGTGAGTAATTTAGTATTAGTGAGCTGTAAAACAGGGGCTTTTGTAAACTATTAAAGACTTAAAGCCTGCAAAATGTTGAAGTGATTAAAATGCAGAGAGGGCAGTGTGGCTGGAGCACCTTGCAGAGATTCTTTAACAACTCACACAGCTAAACAAGAACAAGACACAGTACTCTCCTGTTCCCCAGAAAAATGATAATCCTTTGATTAATGACACCCAGCATATTTAATGCTTAATATGTTGAACGGGAGCTGACAAGCCAAACAATTAGGTCAATTACCGCATGACAACTATGTTGTGTTGGGTTAATTGCTGGAATTTTCAATGGCGAGACACATCCATTTAAGGGCCAATGGCACGTGACAGAGCACATATGCAAATGAGCTCACCTACAATCTAGAATACAAAACTGGAGTTTGGACAAGGATTGCCGAAGGTAATACAGGTATTTATTAGTGTATGTTCATTACAACTGTGGAATGACGAAAATGTAAAAATGTACAGTATGTGACTGATCCAGCCCATGTTCAGTGTAAGTAACCCTTTTCATAATCATGACTCAGCGCTTGAAGAGGCCCAGATCACAACAATAGGATCTATTATGTCCTTATGCATCTTCCACTTACTTTTATTTGTCCCCTTTGCCCTCTTGACACTCACACACCCATCTATCTCTTTAGGTTGTGCTTTTAACCACAAAGAGCACATATAGAAGCTGTTTGTTGAAATGCAAGCGCATAAAAAGGACAGCACCCATGAGAATGTTTCGTAAGGTTGGCGTGGGAGCAAGCGGCGGAGGTCATTTCCATATTCACTTAGCGAGTGTTGCCTCTCTCCTTTCTGCACTGTGGCGCTTTAATCAAGGCGGGCGGTGCTGCTACTGCTCCTAAATAGCCCTGGAGCGCCTTTGAAACGTAGTGACACCGGTGTCGTGCTGAAAAGGACATGCTTTTTATCCTCTTAAATAGCATGTAAAAGGGCCCCATTGACTACACAAGCGGCCGACACTTCCATGCTTGTGGGCTTTGGGCTCTATTGTACTACCAAGTGAATGTGTCATGATACTGGAGGAACAGTGCTGTTCTGTTTAACAATATCCGAGTCCTGTCTTGGTTTTCAACAAAGTAGGAATAAGGGGCATGAAAATATATGGAAAATGCAATGTAGTGAGTAGATTGGCAATGTAATGCATTATTCCTACAAAGTGTACTAATAAGAAAATTCAATCTTGGAATAATAATGATGAGGGCAAAATAATGTCTGTTTCTTTGACAGTTACTTTAAAAGTAAAAAAAAAAATTGAAAGTATGCATTTGATAATTATACTAACATCAATGCAACAGTTGTTTTAAAACAAGAAAAGGCCTTAATGCATTGATTCTCCCACTCCCATCTGAAATTCAAGATCATAATCAATTTTACACATTACCACTGCTTGTGGAAACACAGACGCAGATATTTTCACACATCTCACACATACACAGAGGCTTAATAAGCACACATGCCTGCAGAATAAGCCCATGTGCACACCCACCCTGTATGCACAGCAGTACAATATGAAGGCTGTCATCCATCAAGAGGTATTGCCTGTCCTCGTTAGAAAGTCCTAATCCACTTGTTTCGGCAGTCTATTCTCCTGGTAGTGGCCCTGCTCTATGCCGCTCTAATGGGCCCAGAGAGCACTGCCGTGTCCTCTCCATTCTTCTCCGGCTGTCTCTGCCTCTAATGGTCTTGGAGTGCTGAGAGAGAATGTTTGGCCCATGTGCCCAAATGGTGTGTTACTGTATGGTAGTCAAAATAATATTGAGGAGGAGAGCTCTTTTCTGTGCCACAAATGTACATACAATTATACAGACACAGTTCAAATTCACAGTGAATTACAGTATTTCAGATTTGAGTGCAAGTCTGCCATTTCAAAAGTTTTACAAGAGTTTTAAATGCTACATGTCAAACAAGTACACCCACAAACTACACTCAAAACTAGAAATCATAATAAAACTAGAATCTAAATGGCAAATAGGTCTGTCACTAATAATTATTTTTTATTTTAGTAGTTGACCAGTCAGTGATTATTTTTTTGATTAGTCAACTTGTGAAACAATTATTTCTATTGTATATTAAAAATGTTAAAATATGTTATCAACCATAGAGTATGAAAATCACAAATTGTTTATTCTTTTTAACATTTTCATTTAATATTGTCACTGTCTTTGTTATAAAACGTATTTTCATATGTGTTTTAGAGTCTGTGTAGTCCAGATAACGATAACGATTATGAACATAAAAGTATGATTTTTTTTTTTTTTTACAGTGGACTAGTCTTGATTAGTCGATTCATCTTTGTAGCCCTAATGGAAAAATTGGATACTAATCTGAGATATCAATACAATTAATTTGAGATTTCATCAAAAAAATACAGGCTTCTGCATGATTTTGTTTAGTTAGGTATTTGGCACAAACAAAATATCAACCTAGAACTTTGAGACTGATACACTTAACTAACCTGTCTGCACTACTAACCACAACATGCATAAAAGTCAAGCTGCAGGTGTATATTTTAAACAATTAAAATACAGAAAATGGAAAGGAGAGAGTTTTAGACTCCTCAAATTGTTGTTGCCCTCTCCTGCAATTTTTAAAACTAAATCCCAACACCACCTAATGACCCTCATAAACATGTCTATGTCATAAACAATCCAAACTAAAATCCAATACTTTCCCTCATGAGACAAAAAGTTGGACAAAAGCCTGCTTTTAAGATTAATGACCATTTGTCAGATCTTCTGATGCAATCCTTGTGCAACTATTATGTTACCATGTTTTGGCGACTAGTTTTGTTGTGTTATTTTTTGTTTGTGTTATTTTGAGACGAAATCAATTTTGCAGCTATGTAGACATTTCAGGGTCTCACAGACAAAACATAACAGTTTATCTACTATTTGGTTTACCTCAGTGCTGCCCTGAGAGACTCCTGAGGTGGATTAAATGCTGCCATCTTTCCACTCACTGTGACTGGAGTGCACTGCTATAACAGGCTTGTTGTGTGGTTTCATAACACTTTTTGTTGCTCTTGCTCTGTGTTGTGGCGGTCCTGTTTGTGTGTGGGTAATTGAGCACATGCTATCACTACTCTCTCTGTCTTTTAGCTCTCTTTCTTTTCTTTCTGTAGTCACTCAATTAGGCGGAGAGCAGGCCCAGGGGGAGCCATTGGGGAGCAGCAATGGAAGACAAACAAGATTGCCACCACACACGCACACAGCAGCTCCCTCGGCAACACTTGAGACGCAGTCATTCACTCCCCGATATGCAAACTAAGACAAGACACCACGGAAAATTTGCATGTACTTGCTGATGCATATAGGCACAAATAAGGCCCATAAACATACACGTACATATGCGCGTGTAGGTTAGTGGTGGGCTTACGTTCCAGGGGCGCCACAACACATTCAGGCGCCATATGCATGTCAAATTCACCATATGCACATAAATATACACAGCGGATTATTATTGTAGTGTACTCCTCTTCTTGGTAAATGGACCAAAACCTCAGATCCAGGGGGAGAAAACCAGGGCACACATGTTTACACACAAATTACACCCAGTGGGATAACTTAGCCCCATTTCTACAAGGAAAGGCCACACAGTGTTAGATGATAATACGCGAGAGGATATTTCCCCTATGCAACTTTATTTATGCCTTAATAACAAGAGCTTTGTGGGCGAAGGTAGACCAAAAGGGCGACTATCTTCATCCGTGTCTCGAGCTTGTTTTATTTCTTCCCATCTTTGCTCTGCTCCTCCCTCATCCCTTCATCCCTTAATCTAAGTTTTCCCTCCAGAGAGCCAAATAGAGGATTTTCACGTCATAAAAGTTTTATAGAAGCTGTAAAGGGTAAGCCAACTGTCGGCCCTTCTGAACTCCTTATATTCGTCTGGGAGGAGAGATGAGTTAAGGAATTCTTATGAAAAATTGCTAAACATTCAATAATCATCTTGTTATTAGAGGTAAGGTTGATAAACATAATACATTTCAATTGTAGTACTTGATTTTGTGATTTTTTTTTTTCATCAACAGTTTTCTCTGCTTGAATATGTTACTTAACATTACCATGTGACAGTATATTGATCATTGCATGTAGGCAGTGTCTTGTATAGACATTGATTGAACTGCGCTACTTGTAAGTTACCATAACAAATGCCTTATATAGAACTATTCTAGATGCTCAAAGTCGCTTAACAATTTTGTCCATTTTGTGACACTCACTTTTCTTTTTGAGAGAGCAGTCTTACAGGCTCTAATGGCACTAATGATAAATGAAGAGCTTTTTGAAAGACAACCCAAAAATATCTAGTCAGTGCTAAAGTTGGACAGCCATTATTTAACGTTACAGTCTAGGATGGAGAATGCTTTTAGTGCCACTGAACAGTTATATATTTACAGCTAGGATACACATTTCACATTGTATTGCATCTCCATTGGTCTTTTTACTAAATAAGGGAAATGACTTGGGCGCACAACACAGCAAATGGGAGACGACAGTTATTCAGCTGAATGGAGCGCAGGGTTCTTTTCCCCCTAACCTATGCGGCAAGCTGTAAAATAGCAAGCGAGAGAACAACAAGAGAAATAAATGACTTTCTGGACAAAGGCAGCAGCAAAGCAGAAAGCATTTCTCCTGAGGCTAAGAGGGAGAACGAGAGAGATGGAGCGATGGTGGAGGAGGGGAGGGGGGATGCATCACCTTGCGCAGCGCTCCATATCATTTGCATGGTTTATACTCTCCAAGGCCCCCACCATGCAAATGACTCATAAAGTAGAAATAGAGAGAGTTTGGAGCCGGTGTCAGGAGTGAATTTATATATGATTGCCAGGCGGGCCCTGTGTCCTAAATCATTTTCAATTAGATGACATTTTCAATATCGAGCCACTGATTTAGAGATATTAAAACTTCTTCGTCTTTATCCTCTGCAGAGTTGAAAGCAAGCAAGCTTATCTGGCGCCCCCTGCACCTACGGGCGCTCCCTCCTCCACTGCTTTTCATCCCATTTCCTCATCGTCTCCCCTTCTTAAAAGGTAAGTGTCAGAAATATCCTTTACTGAAATGATCTGGCTCTTCTAAAGGATGGAGGACTCTGAATATGCAATGAATGCACCAATGAATTTGGTGATAGTTTTGCTTTGAATCATACCCCACACCAGACTACTGACTTATGTTACAACCACCTTTGCAGAATCAACACAGAGGAAAATTAAGTATTTTTCTTAAGGAAAAATAAAGTTTCCAATTCAGTACTCACCAGCGCATAAAAACAAATCATCACTTTTTTTTTTTTTTTTTTAATCCTCAGTAATTTGTATTCTTGTGAAACGAGGCAAAGCCAGCACTTGAATAGCCACTTATTTATTTAAATATTGTACTTTCGTATTGATTGAGTTAACACTCAATGACATCAAAAGCCAACAGAAGCCTATACAAATGTCCAATTTGCTGCCAAACACACTGTATTTTAATGAATTGTGTTGCATCACTGTTATTTCTGTCTTCTGACTCACTGCTCTTTACGTCTAAAACTCTGATTTGAAACTGAGCTAACTTGACATGATTAAACTGAAAAATATTTTATTTCAGAAAGTTACAAATCTAATAATGCTCTCAGTGAGTCAAAAATAGTCTCTAATTTCTTGTTAAACTCGAGAAAAAATAACATGCCATGATTCACCGTTAACAAACAACCTTGATAAGCTCCATCTTCGCCCGCGCACCATGAAGACAAACAGTCTCTTTAAATAGCTCATCTCATTCACATTCTGCACAGGCGTCCACTCGACCTTTCACCACGCCGCCTTTCAAGCATTCATTGTACCACACTTAACTACTCGCATCTGCCTGCACTCGATTGTAAACCCTCGTTTGAAAGGCACCTACATTTAAATGACCACATTGGTGTGCACTGCCTTCAACCAACCTTTTCTATATTGGCCATAAAGCTGACTGGAATTGACAGAGTGAGGTTTGTATCAAAAATGCTATGGGAATCATCATCGCCTTATCTGCCATACGCCAACACAGTCACTCAAAACTCATTCTGAAGTCATAAAAATCTATATCTTAATGGACACACACATCTGGTTGGGGGTCAGTAATGCAACCAAATGGCATATACTCCAATAGTGGTTTTTGCAGCCCCCACCGTTCCACAATAAAACTTAGATGGACATCTTCCATTTCAATACACACCACTTTGGTATCTCCTACTTCACCCCTCCCCTATCTGTTGTACCAAGCTCCTCCATCTCTCTCTGTCCTATAAGCCTTCGCCCTATCCCACTCCCCCACTCCATTCCTCCTGCTTTTGATTGTGTACGGGGCAGGTCGCAGTGACAGGCCTGGGCATGGGCGATAACGCCGTTAGCTGAACAATGGGAGGAATATTGTAAAGCCTAATGGAAAGGAGCTGGAGGTGGAGAGGATCAGGGACATAAATCAGAGCGCCTGGCACTGATGGGGCTTTTCAACAGCAATAAGGGAGGCAATACCTCTTGGTGCGACCACAGCAAGGAGAACGAGGGACCTGTGTGCACTTAGGGGTCTCCGATTGAGAGGGTACACATCGGAGCTGGCAGAATGCATTTATCCAGATTTTCATGCATACACAAGCGCTCATACATACACAAAAGTTTGGTTTGAAAACATCCATCAATGGATATTTGGTGGTAATAAATGTATGGACAAAGCATTTCAGTATGTAGACATGTATGGACATGTGCAGTTTAAAATCACTTTCTGAGGGGGAGGCTAAGTAGGCAGTATGTCAGAGTGTGGAGGGGGTGGAGGGGAGGCGGGGGCGCTTTGGGGGGGTGTCGTATAAGAGCACAGAATGATAACCAGTGGGGATGGATGAGTCACATTTTACCTTTATGGTGCTCCGCTATTCACTGTGTAAAGATAATGGACGGAGCCACTTAGTAATCAGAGGTTGAATTAAAGAGCTTCTCTCGTCTCGGTTCTGACTCACGACAAAGCTTTTCTTCTCCCATCACTTTTTATTCCTTTTTCTTCCACCTGCCATCATTTCTAATTATCTGGAAATAAATGAATTGCTTCTGCTTTTGAACAAAAAAAAAAACTGCTGCGTGTGCTCATTTTAATCTGGGCAAAATGTGAATGAGGAGGTTAGCAGTCATACTGTACAAGTCTGTAGAAAAGTGTGACTGTGTGTGTCTACATGGCATGTGCTGCATGTCGCAAAAACATAACTGGCAACATGGCAAACTGCAAATATAATAGTTCTTAATCCTTCTATAAAACCTCAAAAAAAAAAAAAAATCACATTTCAAAACAAATAGACTAAAGTTAATATAAGTCAGAGGGACTCAGTTACATTTTACAGTGCAACTTTTAATACAATTATACCTCATTTTAATAAATACTATAATTATACTATACTCGAAGCCTCGAAGCTCATACTTCTACTCCTACTTGAGTAATATATTTGACAGTGCAACGGAACTTTTAATTGGGTTAAAGTTTAGGTTACTTTTTCAAAGGAATAATAAAAATTGCTAGATGAGATCTGAATCCCACCTCAACTAAAATACTATTTCCAGTCATCATAGGGGTGAACTATTTAATATTAATCTTGCTGGTGTTTCAAGAAAACCTTTATTTTGAAAACTGCTATGTGTTGTACATTACATTTTCAACCCAACAGATCAGTCTTAGAGCCCACGCTAAGAAAATAATGACACCAGAAGTTCACCCCACAATCTGACAAGTGAATAAAAAACTTTAGATGGCGACAGTAATGTAGAGAGTCAAGATTCATCCAGGTATAATTCACACACACACGCACACACATTTCTCATCGCACCTCTGATCTTACAATATAAAATATGTGTCAGGGGCCATCTTCAAGCATTCATCACAGTAATTGGCTGGATAACAGCAGCTGCTTGCCCTGAGAGTCTGTCTGCAGCAGTCACTTCTGTTTAAGCAGCGGAAGGAGAGGAAGGAAAGAGGGAGACTGGCGGGAGTGGCTGGGCGTTGATTAGATATCCTTCATAGGTCTTAAATCTCCATTAATCATTGGCCCTCTATTCATAACGCACCCTCTTGGGCAGATAAGAGCGCCTTATAAAGAAAAGAGGAAGTGGGGAAGACAGACAGGAGAGGAAAAAGCGGGAGATCGCACACTTGTTAAAAATAATACACCGCTACATAGCCACGTGGAGAGGCCCTGTTGGGATGGGAATTACAGATTAAATTAAAGGCTCATTAATCAACCCTTGACCATGACTTACCCATTGCTCTTGTTCACATCGCAGCACCAAATCCCCCCTACTTTTCTTTTTTTCTTACTGTCCTCGTGCCAAGTGACTGATCTCTTGCTAAAGGGTCAGGGTTAAGAGTCTGCAGGAGAGAGAGAGAGAGAGAGAGAGCAAGGATATAGGCAAGCAGACCTGGCAACCGGCTTCAATAATTAGCCTGGAAAAACAGCAATCTAGCCTCCAACCTCTTTCACGGCACCCCGCTGCAAGCTAGATACAGCCAGAACCCGTTTTGGCAACACCGCTAAGTCCAGTACCTCATTCACGCGAACAACAGAGGGCTTTAGCTGGCAGCTTATGAAGTGTCTGGTGAGATTTGGCACTAGATCTGGCATTGGTGGTTGTCTGGTGGTTTTGTGAGAGGAGTGGATGTAAATGAGCGATGGGTGTAGAATGAGTCGGCAAAGCTCTGGTGATGAAGTGGATTTGAGAGCCAGGCGCTGTCTCATAATGGTTGCGATTATGCTGAGGTCATTAGAACTACACATTACATCACAGCTTCCAGTGTTGGGAGATCCCCTCTGCATTAGCCTAATGTGTTTTACAAAGCTTACATGGCTTATCAGGTAGCTAGCATGCTAATCTATAAATCCATCAGATAGTCAACATTAAAAAGATCCTTGCGCTTTTTAATACAGAATAAATGTTATTGATGTTATGCTTATGGTGACGGAAAACATCACATCCTCATTATGAGTCAATCAATTAGTCAAAGAGCCCATCCATCAGCATCAATCACGGAATGTGTTTACAAGAGCTGACAAGAGACATGCGCGTGTATTTAGATGCCACTGCCAACGTATTTTCTAATATTATTCATGTTGTGAATTCCTGCAGCGATGTATTATTATTTTAATGACCATGTTAGAGATATGACCGTGCTGAGCCATGTCATTTCAGAGCAATCCTTATGTGTCATTTTTATTAAGCGTACATTCACTGCTCTGTCGTAAACCTCTTGAAGTATAGTATTTAGGTAAGCTTAATAGCAGCTTCTAAATGGTAGAATCAGGTCTATATGGTTGGCTCACTATTCGTATGTGGGAAGAGTACATATATTATCTGGCAAAAATGTACATAGCTGTTTATGAAATGTACCAAAAGAAATCTTGTTGTTTCAGATTATAACTGTGTGAAGGACTTTACTCAGTGTATGTTAATTGTCAGACAAATAAAGGTTCTCATCTTATTTTTGGGGTGCGTTAAAGGATGCTGGTAAAGGTTAGCCAATGCAGAACAAGTCCAGAACAAGAGAAAGTTAATTATATCACTAAAAAGTGATATTATAGATACAAATTGTGCAACGAAATAGTGTGGATCAGATGGATAGTTAATCCTGTGACTTGAACACACCTTGCTGTGAGGCGAGGCACTCCTATGTCATGTACTATGCTTTTACTCTCTTCAATATCTGAAATTCCATTTAACTTTCTGTAATGAAAATGAACCTGCAGAAATATGCAATAATATGATCGTATGAGAACATTTTACTTACATCAATAAAAAGTATTTTAATTGAACTTATATTTATCATCTAGTTTCAAAACCAATCACATTTTCAAATGTCAATGTCATTATTAACAGTTACAGACATCACAAAGCCAGGCGTCACAAAATCTATGCTCAATTTAACATGCACTAAAAATGTTCTGAAAACCCAACCCACCAAAAAAAACCAACTCCACTTTCACTTTATTCTGCGTGCCCTCTGCAGTCCCCTCAGGATCCACAGATAAATTGAACAGGAGTCCTTGACATATCTGACAGGCCCCTTTCCACTCCTCCATCGCCCCTGTCCCTCTCTCTCTGCACCATCTCCCCTCTCTCCCCTGTCCGTGGTCGAGCGAGGGAGTAATGGGATCCGTGGGCTACCTGACCCCTGCGTACGAGAGGTCTGCCACACAAAGCAACGACGGGAGCTCCCACTTAAAAAGGAAATGGAATGAAGGAATTGGAAAGAGAGAAGAGACAGAATGGCAATAGAGGAGAGGGAAAAAAACAAGTGCGCAGCCATGTGTGAAAGACATAATTGAAAATGTCAAAAGATGTAAGGAATGACAGCAATGAACAGGGCGAGCGCGGAGGAGCGGTCTATCAGCGGCCTGAATGGGATTCTTCTTTCCCACACACAAACGCATGAGCCTACATTTAAATAATTTGTGATATGTATTTGATTATAGACATGTGTTTTCTGTCCCCGCCTAGGCCTTAACCCCACCTCTTGCAATTTCCTAGCAGAAGATGTGCAGTTAAGGGCCATAATGTGTGCATATGCATATAGATGGATCTGAAAGTGGGAATGCGATGCCAGATCAGCACTTGACCCTAATGTCAGCTTTCCTCATCTCTTTCCTTTATTCCCTCCTTCATGAGCTCTACCCCTCTCTCCTGATCTGCGTTTTTATCTCACAAGATGAAAACGGCATTCAGCGCCCGGCATATCGGCTACAGAGGATGAGCTCAATGCATGACTTGTAATTCAGAGGATCTGCATGCTGTCTGAGATGTCTCTCCTTTTAATAAGGCAGAGAGGAAGAGGGTCTTTGTATCAGGTTCAGCTCCGGAAAGACAGATTTGTGACTATAATATGAAATGTGGGCACACAATTTCAAAGATTTTAAATGAAAAGCCTAGAAGAGAGCCCAGGATTCACAGTATAGAATCAGCAAAAATATTTATAACACAATCTTTTAGGTATTGGAAAACATCATTATAGAGACAGTTAGTACAGATATTATTGCGGCAGTAGCTTAGAAGTGATAGCCCCCATTCACCAGCCTGGAGGTCACTGTGTTCTTGGGCAAGACACTTCCACCCACTTTGCTAATGAATGTAGTGTATGAGTCAATGCTGGTGGTTTAGTGCCCCAGGGCAGCTGTGACTACAGAAGTAGTTTACCACCATCAAGTTTGGAGTGATTGAATAGTGCAAAAAAGCTTAAAGGATTATGCAAACTGAACTTTTAGAGCTTTTAAACATTTTATAATTGTTTTACATTCTCATTAACATGTTAATATAAAAAAAATACATTTTTGAGTGATCTTCGTTTTTTTGGTGATTACACGTATGATTCAGCAGCATCGTAGCCAGTTTGTCATTAATGAAAATAAAATCCTGCAAACTGACAGTCATGTCAACAATCACTTTGTTTTGATGACGCTTACAGTGATGCGTCATATGGGACAGGAGGAAATCAGTGCCACAGTTTCCAATCGGAAGTCCTCGGACATGTTTCAGATCAGTATTGCTGTTTAAGATGTCCAACAAATGATCCACAGCTGTCATAAGCATAAGGGACAAGTGTCATATACAACCAATACATTATTACTATTATTAATGTATTACTATTTGATTTAAAAACAAATACACTATGGACCACTAGGGCTGTAGTCAACTAAAGGTCGACTAATAACCTGCCCTGTGCATCAACTAAAAAGGCACACAGCATGGCGCAGGCAAAAGCTCTCCAAATTATTATTGTCTTACACAAAAACAACTAAGGAGACAGAGAACTACACAAGTAAAAAGCATCTTCATAAGTGAAAAGGCGGAATAAACTGTTCTTTCACTACCAATACTCCTGTTAGCTTACTCAATACGTGTATAGTATAACTAATCAAAATAATTAGTAGACTGATTAATTGACAAATCAACTAATAACTAAACTAATAACTGCAATCCTATGAAACACAATATGGACCCTAGGAAGGCTAGAAACAACTTGGTGGAAACAAATGGGGATCCAAGAAAAAAGAAGAAAGAAAAATCCCTTTTCTAAGGAATTTACTACAAATACTCAAGTTGGCAAGTTAAAAAGAAAGATAAGATAAAATTGAGAATAAAGAGAAGTTTTAATGAAGAACATAATATTAAGCACAAGTGATGTATGAATAGTTAATTATGCTCAGACTTAGTCAAAATGAATCACCACAAATGCTATCGGTTAAATGCTTTTAAATTAAGAATCAACACCAATAATTGTCTTATTTGATGTTATGCTGATTGTATGAAAAGCCATTTTTTTTCTGGACTGTATTATAAGCCGACATCATATGTAATGGTAACCTCATTAACTGATATTTGATTGGTGTCCTCTTTAGTTGAGCAAAATAAATTATGCCTTTCTGTGAGGGTATATCTATGTGAAAGTAAACACAATTTTTAATCAAGTGGTAGAAATATAATTGACATCTCGCCTTTATGGCCATATGAAGAAATGAAAGCCAGCAATGGAATCTTAAAGTCATTATATTTTATCAGTTCTTATTAATTAGAGCAGGAATTCAGTCTTTAAGAAGCTGATTTTCTTTGAAGGAAAAACATTTGCTCAGTCTCATTAATTAAGATAAAATAAGTGAATGTATGGAGATGTGAAGAGGCAATTTGCATAACGTGATGACATGGCTGGAAATCACTGCGATACATATAAGCGTCCTGCACATTCATGAATATTCATTTGTTCAATGCACCGCCAACACTCCACATCAAAAATAGATGTGGTGGTGGAAATGATCTTATCAGCAAAGCCATGGATGACGTACAGCGCTCAGTCCTGTGCCATGGAGAATTTTCGTCTCACACTTCACAGTATAAGGCAGTCTCCAAAGCATTTTGATAAGAGAAGCTCAGGGCTAAACAGAATAACAAGCATGTCTTATACTGGACCCCTGTCATATACAAAGCAGGAAAAAGTCTCTGGACAAGTGTGTCTTTTAGCAACGTTAAAGGTGAACAATAATTCCAAACCATAAGTGTTGCCAAAGGAAATCCATTTTCATATTTTTAATAGTCCTAAAAATGAAATAGTCCGAGGCAGAGCAGGGGAGGTGAGGGAGGCAAAGAGGCTGCAGGGTATAGAGTTTATTTAAGGCTCAAATTAAAGCAAGGCGCACGCTAAAAATTAAAGCTTTCATGACAAATTATTACCTTTTTATTAACTGGGATACACTAAGGGTGTTAAAGGGTTATGTGTACTTGTATTAAAGCATGTAGGGTCATGTAATCTTTATTATAAGGCAATTAAACTTTCTTTTTGCTTTTTTGGTCCAGGTCGAGACAGCAAATCATCTGCCTCCAACAGTGATTTGTTTTATTACAGATACTTTTATACATCCACTCCCACTAGAGTCTGGCACAGAGTATTCCAGCTTGTTATGAGAGAAATATAACCAGGGGCACAAGAGTTTGTCCAAGAACATTTTCAAACACCATTCACCAATTTCCTTTTCGCTTGCTTGATCTAGTATAGATTGTATTTTTCTCTCGCCATCAGCAGATTTATAATGAACAACAATAAACTGCAGAGAATTAATGTCTCTGCACTGTCTATTTGCTGGCATGTGAGTATGTTCATAATACAGTACACCCCGGAGCACAATGTGTGATCTTCAGCTGCATCCAAACAAGTGTCCCGGCAGCTCGGTGGGAAATAAGCTGGTCAGCCAGTGAGAAGAGTGCCGACGCAGCAAACAATGCAGCCACCGCAGGACAGACATAATGGGATAAGTGGTGGGTTGCAAATGTGTCAAGTCGAGTGTGAACGCCATGTTTGGTATGCAAATGAACAGTTCAACCTATTGGTTTGGCATGCGTGACCCATCTTTTCATTCAGCAGCCAACAACGATGAAACCAGGCTTGTCAGGAATGTCCTGCAGTGCACCACTGTACACTGTAAAATGCAAGTTATGGGTCATTTATGGGTTATTACTTCACATAAGAAATGAAAAAAATTACCTCTTGGAAGGCCGGCATGCCACTGCTGTTCAACTTTAGGTTACAAAGATATTTGCAACTAGTATTTTTCTATGTGCCTTAACATTTTAGATTAAGTTGCATTGTTCAAAGTCCTTCAAGTGAGACAGAGGTTATGGAGACTGAGAAGCATGAGTTGAATACTCAACTTCACAGTTAAAATTCCGAGGAAAACTGCAATGTGAGAGACAGTAATTGGTCTATATGACTATTGCAGTCCACTTTGACCATTGAAATATCTCACACATGATGAATAATTAGAGAGTGAGGAGACAGTGGAGCTGGCTCGCCTGTAGTAGATCAGAGCATCTGCTCCCATGTGGCCCGGCTTATTGTTGATATGTGAAGCTGCTCCGTTGCTGGTAACACAGAGCAGATTAGTCAGATTGTTGAGCCAGTTCAAATGCATACAAACAGCTCTGTGCTCTGCAGCCTTTCCTTTTTCCCTTCAGCGATTCATCTTTTTCATCTCTGCACCCTTAAAGCCACTGAGTTTGCTTTTCATTATACATAAACAAGCAAGCAAAGGCCGATGGTGGTGTTCAGTGTGCAAAAGAGGAAGACGATTTATAACGGCAACGATTTATAACAGCAACAAAGCCACAAAAAGATGCAAAGGGTGTGAAAATGACCCGGAGCAAGAGGCTCCGAGCTGCTGTGAAGAGACGTCAGGCACCCTTAAGGTTCAAAGAGGAAAAACTTGATTTCACTTCTGTGCATTTTTCTTTGTCCTTCCAGCCCTGCCTCCTCCCTTCCTCCCCTCCCACAATCCCCCACCCCCCATTTTCTAATTTTCCTCAGGACGGAGGTGCCTGGCTGCCTGGCACATGACATTGATTTCCATCAGAGCTTGGAAATAACCTCAGAGCCGTTACCAGGACAACCCGCATCTACCTTTTTGCATTTTTGCATATTGGAGTTCTTTCCCTCCCGCCTCTCTGCTTTTTTCTTCTCATCGTGTCGGACGCTGCTCACCAAGCGACAAGATGACAAATGCTCTCAGGTAGAGAAGGGGGCGATATTAGAGGCGGGGGGCGGTGGACGGGTAGCTACGGAGGGAGGAGGGGGAGGCGGGATGGAGATGGATGGCCGTGCCAGGCAGGAGCAGGCAGGGCCGCAGCAGCTCTGCCACGGAGATGGTGTGCAGAGAGAGGAAGGGTTATTGATGTGCCCCTGCTGGGTGCCACGGAGGCAAGACAGGGAAACAATAAAACACCAGAGCAGTGACACCGATGGACTCCTGCCTCCTAATTAACTACATAAGGACAGGCATCAGCAGACAGAGAGGGGGAGGATGCACGCTGAGATATTAGTGAAAAAAGACAAACCAATTTGAGCTCCATTCACACAGTCACCCACACAAACACAAGCGACAATAAACAATACTCAACATGGCAACAACAATTCCACGTTTCCTTATGTTTAAAGTATTTACGATTTGTCAGGCTTACACAATAAACTCTCTGCCCACATTATAGATTTGTAAAGATAAAGGAACATAAAGTAAAGTAAGCGCAAAAACATAGATGGCAAGATATATATATTTTTAATCTATATCACATATAATACTTTATATGTTTATGTGTGATGTGGTGTGTGAATTATCTCATTGATTTAATTGCTGTCTTGGTTTATTTGCATACTGTATTATTTATTCTTGTAAATCAGGGACTGCAGATGGAAACTATTCTATTTAGCTATAATCTGGTGCATAACATCTCTGTTTTTTATGAGGTTAATGTCTCTGTACATTGTCCCTTCAAATTAAGACTCAACTAAACTACTGTTGTAATTGACTTAAATTTAAACCAATTTAATCCCCAAATCAAGAGGAAGATCTTGATTTGAAACCACAAGTGAGCTCAAAACAGAACAAATAAACTGCCTGTCACTGCATCGAACAAGCACTGCAGGCCACTGTCACTGTCATCCATGTTTACTGCAGTCACACACATCCATCTTCACCTGAGCACCTGTGTGCCCATCATGTGCGCTTGTGTACACTGGCTTTAACTAAAATAGAAAGAGCTGATGGTTGTTATGGTCTGATTCTGCGCACAGAACAGATACATGTGTTGTGAGAAATGTAGGAGAAGAGAGTCCACTGAGTCTATAGGCCAAGTCATCAGCAGCATTTCAGTATGTATCAACACTCCAGTCAAAGTGCAGCCAGGGAGAAAATTAATTTCTTATTACCTGATTATATTATTAGGTTTCGCCTGAAGTGTCAGTTAAATATTCCACATCAGCGCTTTACCCGTATACCCGTATGGCATATAGCATAGTATGGACTGAAGGAATGAGGAATGTGTAAGTGGTGCTGGGGTTGAGCAGGGCAGGCCAGTATTGTCAGTTTGATTTGGGGGCTGTAATCGTGTGAGACATGCCTCCCCTATCCCAAGGAATAAAGACTGGCGCTGGCAATATGCTGCCAGAAAGCAATTTGGTCGAGTGCTAGTCCCTCTCCTGCATCTGCTGGACACACACGCACACACACACACACGCACACACGCACGCACGCACGCACGCACGCACGCACACACACACACACACACACACACACACACACACACACACACACACACACACACACACACACACACACACACACACACACACACACACACACACACACACACACACACACACACACACACACACACACACACACACACACAGTGAGTGGTGTGTGCCCTGTTCATTTTAGTGTGGGTCAAACTCAAGCTTTAACCAATACCAATACAATACTGTACAAATGGTTCAGATGGGAGAAAAAGCATGCTTTTTTGTATTGTATTGTCAGCTAAATAAACCCTAATAACTTAAGTTAAGTTAAATTGTTAACTTGTTAAGTGTTGATATGGTACTAAAATTTAAAACTTGATTTTAATACTAAGAAAAAGGGCTGATACTCTACTAAGACCATATAAAACTATTCGGCAAATGCAAAAATCTGTCCTATTTTTGTTTGATCCTTGTTCAAATAAGTTTCTATTTTTGATACTAGTTTTAGTATTGATTAGTATGTTTGTTTATAATGAGCATAAGTAAAACGTAAATACCTAGGTGATATGTACCTATCGGTGGCTGAGTGAATACTATAATACAATACAATACAATATAACACAGTTGAGCTGGCAATTTGCTGAATGTCTTTCCCTCTCTCATCCCCATTTCATTTTACACTGTCCTGTCCAAACAGCTACAGGCAAAAAATTCTTAAAAAGATGTATACTGTTCTTTATAGTGTTCATGCATAAAGTCCAAGAATATTCCAGAATCAAAAGATTGGAGTTTGAGTCCAAGCCTAGATATTTAATTCAGTGGCAAAGGTCTACACTGCTTATACTTATTTTTGACACCTTATAAAATATATTTTATAAAGATTTTGTCCATCCATACCCACATATCCACACACAAACAAGTCAGGCTTATTTCCCGAATATGCTCAATACGGCTGCATTCGTTCTGCCATCCACTAGATTTGCATTTCATTTCCCTCTGGTCCAACTCACCGAGGATTTCAGATGTGACCGGTGCCTGAGCACGTCCTGCCACAGCTCCACCACACCACAAACACAAAAACAGGGAGTGGAATTTAGAGGCCATCAGATGGAGAAATGAGAAATCATATTCACAACATTGCAGGGGCAGTAGCCAAGGGTATATAAAGGGGTATATAAAAATGACATTTCAGCTGTGAATCAATCTCCTTATATATCCCCGGCTCAAACTATCCAGATAAGACTTCAAGGCAGCAACAGTAAACAAAATTGATCATTACAAAATTCATGAGGTCCAGAAATCCTAAGTTGGGTCTCCTTCCACCTAGAGGGCAATGTTATTTTTTCCACGCCTCGCAACAAATCTACACAGGCAGTGACTAAGGCAGAGAAAAGGGCAAATTTGCATACCATCCATAAGGGTGAAAATCTGATCATATAAATGTAAATAAGGTGAGCTTAACTTATATTTTCCTTGAGAAAACAGTGAATTGATAACATGAGTGAGCGAACAGCAGAAGGAGGAGACATGGATGGAGTGAAGAGGGCTCCAAGGGCTCATGGATCAGTATCTGAATTAATGTCATGGGCTGGCAGGGGAAATTAGCTTCATGTGCATGCTATTACCACAGCAGGACAGCAGGAGGCAGCATAGCATCATGCAGGACAAATACACCTGCTCCAGTAATCAAGCCTAAAAAGCCTTTAAAATATATAAATAGGCTTGTTTATTATTTAAATTAGAAAGTGTAATCCTCCAGTCCAATGTCCGACATACAAATGGCTGAAATGATACAAGTGACCGTCCTTGTCAGAATGTGATTTCCACTAATATGTTTAGCTGGAAGGCACAGGCTCACTGTGATAGTGACAGTAGAAAGTTCATGGCTGAAAAGATACAAGACAAGCGTTCTATTAGACTGCTCTGGGACATGCTGTTCTACCTACAGAGAAAATAAAAGGACAATATCCCTGGGTGTATGTACACAGCAGCCTTAAATCTGATTAGGTTCCCCACCTATTGTGCTTGAGAATTTGATCTTTTAAAAATCCAATTGGGTTTTCCGCTTGTTTTGACATGTCATCAAAAGAGTAGGTATGCTGTATATTGTGTATAGGAAGAAACCAGAAATAAAATTAGCTGTGTAGGAGTGATTCTTTCTTAAAGGAACAAAATGCGATTCACATCATTATGACCTCCACAGGGGTTTCATCTCAGAACGACAGCCAAGATGCCAACTCAGTCAATGGTGCATGAAACTGGCTTCTTTTATTGGCAGGGTATTCAATCAGTTCCTCCTGGATATATGTCCTTGGCTTTGTAGCGCGGTCCACCCATTACAGCTCTCACCGCCCGGCCCACACCTACCTCCCTATCCCTTTTAATTTGGTTCCTCCTCGCTTCCATTGCTGCATAAATACAATCAGCCTTGTCAAGAAAGACACTGGCTCTCTCCCCCATTGTTTCTGATTGATTATGCAGAGCGACCACTGCTTCAATCTCCCCCACAAATGCCATGTATTTGAATTCACAGGAAGCTGGCTCGATGCCAACAGATCCATCCCCACGCGCCCAACGTCCACCTCCTGACCTCATAAGGGCTCTCCCAACCATAAATCATCCACTGGTCTCAGTTACAGCCAGGACAACCCTCAAAGAAAAAAGCCATGTGAGGTGTGTAACCTTATGTCAGCTTTATGTCAATGTGAAGGAAGGGGAAGTGAGTTTGTTCATGAATATACACAAGGCAACAAAGAGCAGTTGGTCAAGGTCAAACTGAAAGGGAAGAAACTTATTTAAAAGGACTGAATGTAGAGCACAGCACTATGTCAACAGGGCTGTTAACTGTACTAGATGTAGGCAAGATATCCAATTACTGAATGTTGTTTGTGAAGAAAAAAAAACAGCTAAATCTGAATATTAGGTATATTGCGTATAATAATAATAATAATAATAATAATAATAATAATAATAATAATAATAATAATAATAATAAACAAAATACTGCAAAAAGAGTAGATTAAAAATAAGAACTGAACAAACTCCAAACTTCAAACAAGGGTTTAAAGTGACTTGGCACATCTGTGACCCAGAAAAGCACTAAAATCCTTTCTCTCAATATCTGTAAGGCTCATGTGATTACACGTAACTATGCAATATGCTATGGATGCTTAAAATGTATAGTTTTGATGTGACTGTATGTTTATATAAGGCAATTCAACACCATTAGAAAACAAATATAAATATAAATAAATAAATATAATATAATATAATATACACACACACACACACACACACACATACACACATATATATAAGGGACAGTAAAGCATGTATATCATCCGTATTGTATCCACACACTGTCCTTGTGAACAATGTCATAACATAGGCTCACTTGAGTGCCAAGTTGATTCTTGATTCTTTAGGTTTTCATACTGTTATTATTGCTTTAACAGCACATTGATATCAGAGGATTTTGGTCAAGGTCAAACTTAAGGGAAAAGCTTATTTAGAAGAAGTGGGAAAATATATATATTGCTGGAAGTCATTTTGTTTTATGTTCACACAACCCTCGAGGGAGCTGCCACACAGTAAAAGATGGCGACATGCAAGTCATTGCTCTTTTTACTGCCACATTTGGAGGTAGATGTTTTGTCTTTGCCAGTGGTGGGTAAAAAAAAAAAAGCAACTGTCCTGCCGTGTCTAAGCACCTTGAAGGCTGACAGGGTTCTATATTTCACTGTCAATTGCTGTTGTTAACATGCAACCAGCGTTCAGTCGCACTATGCATCAGTGTGGGCTTTAACTGATGTGCCAGTCAGCCCCATTAAACCCAAAGCTGTCCCTGGGCAGCCCTTTTGTCTGTACTGTTTGTTCCCCTCAGCAGCACTAAACAGCAGCTCCTGTAACATTCACTTGAGCTAAACAACCTTTACTTCCCCTGAGAGGTGTACCTACTCCTTTCCCACCTCCACTGGTGACTTTAATGAAATATGCAGCTGTCTTTTAATCAAAACAAGCCACATTTGCATTTCCAGACTGGTTTCCTCCTCCTCCTCGCTGTCTGAATGAGTTGGCAGCGATCCAGGCAGACGGGCACCCTGATGTTGGATATTGGCGAGATCAGGAGGGTAGCAAAGGAGGTACAGGCGTGTAGATGGGGGCAATGGGTGGAAATGACGAGGGCAAGAGGAGCAAGAACAAGGCTACTAACAAGCTAAGCCCAAATTAAGCAAAGAAACAGATGGACGTAGCGCATTAGCATACATCAACAACAAACAGGCGCCATGCTTGGTGTTGGCAGAGCTCAAGGGTGAACCGGGCAAACGATAAGAGAATACATGGTTATTGTCTGTGGATACATTTGTTATTTGGTTCATCAAACGTAAACAGTCAATCGGAGGCAAGAAAAACTGAAGCGCTATTAGCATGCATCGTTTTAATAAATGCAAAAATCATTAACGAACCCCTTGTAATTACCGGCAGATTACCTTGCGCCGATTACGCTGGTGGTTGTCTGCAGATTGGCGAGGGGCACCAAGTGGGTAGGAAGTAGAAATCTTTGTTTTTGGGGTTGAGATTTGCAGCAGCAGATCTGAAAGACATGAGAGAATATCTGTCTGTGTCTATAGACCTGGAGGAGACAGAGGCGGCTGGAGGATGTGCTTATGTGTGTGGACAGATCGGGACTAGCACCAACCGGTGATAGCTGGCTCACCATGATCAGTCAACAGATGGAGAACTTGTACTGTGGAGCTCATCATCATTTGCTGGATGGATTCTGGAGACAGAGAAACAGCATGCTCTAATTAATACGTTTGATTCCACTTCCATTAACTTATTTCCACCAGCTTAATTGGTGTGTTCATCATCGGTGATCAATAAAGTAAGAAGGACAAGACAGAAAAGACAGAGGAAAATACACTGGTCAAACTTTGGTGACATTAAAGCAAGAGTATTTAAGTTAAAACCATACTTCTGAAAAATCTTCATGGAGATTGACACGTTCCATGCCATACTGTGTAAAATTATAGCCAAAGGAACAACATTTCCATGGAAACAACAAGCAGCTGGTAGCTCCTCCTCCAGGCCAAGTATGAATGTGGTTTGTGGAGAATGTGGAGTAAGGACGCACGTTTTTTTTACATTTTACCGTGAAATAACTACTTCCAAAATGAAAATAAAAAACAAAAAAACACTTGCTTTAATTTAGTCCTGTTCTTTGGATAAAAGTTATTGTCAGGGGCTTTAAGTGACAAATTAGGCTGTACTTGTAAAATATTAGTAATAGGACAAACTATATTTCTACAGCTACTACATTTGGTTCACTCTTCAGTAGTCTATTACATATCTAGGTACAATCTAATGCGCAAATATATACATAGAAGGGACTCAAGTAGGAAGATCAAACGTAGCTATGTCATTAACACTTATAATAAAAGGAATATCCAGTAAAATGTATAATTGTGAAGAGTTGTACACACCAGAGAGTTGAATGTGTCAGTCTTTCACCTAAAGTGTCATCTGTCATCACGTTGAGTCCTCCCCATCATCATCATCATCATCATCATCACAGAAGTTTACACGGATCCATTTAAGGCAGAAGAGTCTGGGGAGAGCGGCGTGTGAATGGCTGACAAAGACCTTCCACAGACAACACATTACAGTCAGCAGGAGGTTGAGAGATACTTGTGACAAAGGTGTAAATGAGACACACAGCGGTTACTAAACTGTGCTGCCTGACTGTGTGGAGATCCTACTAGTCTACCATCATCAGACAAAACACATCACTACATTTCCATCATTTTGCAGGTTTGTTAATGTGCTGACTTTTATTGTTCAGGAATGAAATGTGCGCATGTTTTCTTGTCCAGGCGGCTACACTACACACTGCAAGGCTAAAGTTGTAAACTCTTGGTCCTAAAAGCTGTACCTTTAAATCGTGCAATCTGATGTGACTCACCCGTCTTTAATGCATGACAAAATTATGTTGCAACTCTTTAGAAAAACAAGAACTGTTTTAATTCTGCACACCACGAGCAGAAACGTAAAGCCAACTTTTGACTCTGCGTAGCTTGCTCCGCCCATCTGACGTCCATTGTGTGCAATTTACTAAATAAAAATACATAAATACCAAATAACGCAAAAGACCACTTTTAAACAACAAAATATCACTTTATTCTTAAAGATATATCAAAGATAAATCTTATTCTATATTACCATAACAAATTACACAAGTTCTATACAACAGTAAACAAAGTGTAACCCAATAACACTCTTGGAAAAAGGTAATATGTTTTTGTTAGATTTTATAGAAAATTGTGAAAATATAGGACATTATTTATTGGAAATTTTCATTTCTAAATATCAGCAACCTTCTCGTTGTCAAAAGGATTTTATTTAAATAAATGATGAATTGGAGTACATCTAAATATAAATCTAACTTTTGTGATAAAATGCAACAGCCAAACATAAAGAATGGTCTATGGATATTTACCAGACACAATGCAATGGTTACATTTAACATACGCATATAAATACCATTCATAATCAATGTGTATACTATGTGTGCTTCTCTTTTGAACTTTTATTTGGTTTACAGTCAGACAGAAACATTATAATGATGGCACAAATCACTCTAATATACAATAATATACTGTATGATCAAAAACATCAGCAATAAAAATACAATACTAATAGCACTGTAAAAACACCTGGTATAACACAATATGAAGACAATGAACTGGCAAAAGGGGTTTAAAAACATCAATGTAAGACAATAAAAAGTGAGGAACCATCTGCTCCACACTGCCATGACTGTGTGCACTGTGGAGGTGTCAATAACGTGTTTTAAACTCAACATGCCTAAAAAAGCTACACAAAGCTATACATCACAACACTACCAATTGGGTTTTGGGTACAAGTATGTATTGATATTTTCAGTTCATTTTGTCAGGTGCATGTGTGAACTATAATGCCTTAATGAAGCCAAATGCAGCACTTGAACACTTTGCTTAGCTACTACTGCAGTCATGACAACCCTATATCCAAGCTCCATGATGGGACGTACTGTGCGTTAAGTGCATCTGCATATGGTCTGGCTGTGAGTCACTGTAGACAATGATGGGCCGTCATGGGCAAATATGGAATAATGCAGGATTGCAGAAAAAAAATCTCCATAATGTAATTGCAACTTTGGGCACACCTGTCACTTAAATAAGAGTTGTGGTGTAGGTAGTAGTATATGTAAGCTAAAACGACACACTTCACAGCATAAGAACGGGACTTGTTATGTAAACCAAACATCTCAATGACCTTGTGCATCTAGTTACTTCCTGATTTCTTTTCAAATTAGGATCCTATTGTCTACATCTCATGGGCCATGACTTCATGCTGTGTGGCCACTCCATTGGCTTGTGTTGGGGCATTCTGCATCTCAATTTGACCATTGGTTTTCGGCTGGAGGACGGGATGTCCAGAGTTGTTGTGGTTTGACTCATTTAACCGCCGAACTCTGTATGTCTCGTAGTGGATGCTCCCTGTGATGTCTTTGATGTTCTGCATGTGAGTCCTGAAGGAGAAAGATAAGTGTTAGTCAAATGATGCTTAAAACCACCTGTCAGGGTTGCCACAGCAACACAACATTGCTTATTATGTAGTGATTTTTTTTTTAACTTGACAGTGTCTTTTCTACTACAATCCTCTTACTCATGTATTCAGGCTTGGAACTGGTACAGTCTTCTTTTAATATGGAATTATGACGACACCATTTATACTTTGTCTCTACACCAACACAAACATTTTAAAAACTATGGTGTGGGATGTACTTCCTTACCGTATGAGGAGATCTCGCAGGTAGGCAAACTCACAGTGTGAAATGTTCTCAACTGCAAAGAAAACACACACAGAGATATATGTATATACATATATTATTTATGCATTTTTTCAATTCACAAAAACATTTTCTTTCATGTACAATATCTCTCTAAACCCAAACATGCTGCAGTAAAATGTAATTGTCTTAATGGCCACTAGATGGTAATATTGCACATTAAAGTCAATTCAAGGGCACTCTCTAATATGGCATGTGCAGCAATTTTCCTAAGCTTAGATAACACACTCCTCCACTTTCAAGTAATTTAATGCATCTCTCCCTTTTTATTGGAGAAATTTAAGTGAGATGTTTAACAAACTCCCCATGACAAGCGGCTGCTGCCTCCAGTCGGGCTAACACATGCTTAAATTATAGATTATGTCAAGGGCATAAATGAAAAGAGGAGGGTGCTATTTATGTAAAGCTTTGAAATCCATGGGCAGGAAATTAAATTCACTTTGAAAGGAGTGAAGTGAAATAACTGCTGGGTCTGCGAGCGCTGATTAGTCATGACCAAGGAAAGCTCTAATAACTTGCTAAAAAAGCAAGCTGTGCCATGATCATGGGGAGGCCTAAGGATGTCACAATGCGCAAAAATACAATTACATACAAAAAAAACAGTTGACTCAAGACACATTTAATTGGTTACATTGCCTTCAGTTGGTTTGTAAGCAGTGTTTTTCCGCCATGTATGCGCGCTTTGATCTTCAAGTGCACAGTGCAGTAATCATTTTGGTGAGGTGATAAAGGGATTGGGTCCAGGTTTGCAAATGGGAAATAGAATTATAATACATTTGAGATATTTAATGTACGACAGTTCAGGACCTTCAAAATTTGTATGTAAACGTTAAAAAATAAAAATAAAAAATATATAAAGGGCAAGTATACTCCATTTTCATTGTGCGTTACAGTTAGCCAATAACTACTAATCAACCCTTACATAGACTAGATTTGCTTTTGTTTGTCCTGTATTTGCACATTTCAGCAAGTTATTTGTTTTGTCCTCCACCTGCACTGTCTCCTCTGGCAGCCCAGCGTATTGTTTTGGCCAAGTCGCTAATGTAAAGTGTATCAGAGCAGTAATGTGGGCTGGGATGGGGGACAGCCTCAGTAAATCTGCTCGTCCTGTCAGCAGAGTCTCCCTAGCGACGCACTCAAAAACACAGACGTTTTCACCAGATGGACATATTAAACAGCGCCGGACCAGAAACTTAACACATTCTCCACATGAAGACAATCTGCTGGAGACTTGAGTGTGCCCACACAAGGGGATAAATATAACAGGTACTCCACAGCCAAAGTACTTCGTTAGACTTATTACAAAATTATTGTTGGGGAGTGTTTTAGAATAGCTGGGAGAGTTGCCACTTCGTACCGTTGTGTTTTCAATAACAATAATTTTGAGAAAATAAGTTATTCTCCATTTGTCTTACGATATACTCCGTTAAACTAGTCCTTTCATTAAAACACAGTTAACAGGATAATAATTTGAACCTATTTTTCCTCGCTTTGACAATACTGGTAAAGGACATGGGCAGCAGACATAATTCCAACTGTTACTTAGCAACCATACTG
Source organism: Rhinogobius similis (assembly GCA_019453435.1). Taxonomy (NCBI): domain Eukaryota; kingdom Metazoa; phylum Chordata; class Actinopteri; order Gobiiformes; family Gobiidae; genus Rhinogobius; species Rhinogobius similis. Next base: position 23,677,297 of record CM033622.1, on the reverse strand, counting down.
TAAATAAGGGCAAAATCTTGTCTAATTTACACAACAGTTGATTGGTGTAAAAATTCAATATTTCCCACAAATAGTATCCCACAGAAGAAAGCTAATATTAAATAAAATAATAAAATCATTAAAACCTGTCATATGCACTTTAAAGCCACCCTTTAATGTGTTTTGGGACATTACCTTCTATAGTCCCCCATTTTGTTTTCCTTCCGAGGATCCTCTTCCCATTCACCTGGTATTCCTGGTCACTCCCCACAACAGCAAATGGGATCATCTCCTGCCATACAATACACAGGATCAATAAAGTTACTTACGGATTCATGCTTAATACAATATGATATTTTATGACAGGCATGTTTCGACTTACCCTGATCTTGTCATTGATCAGTCTGTCCTCGGCGTCCTCATCAAACTCTTTTTGAGGGTACACATCGATTCCATTAGCTCGCAGCCCCTCTCTGATCTGCACAAGGACAAATACAGCAGAGCAATTTTACAAAGACAATAAACGAAGCTTAAATCGACATGGACCACATCGCACCAAGTACTGAAGGCAAGGGCAAAGTATTCTATAACGACAAGTGAGACAAGGGTTGGAAAACAAAAGGAGTCCGATTGGCGAACTAAAACAATCAATCAAGTGGAAAGCCTCAATCCATCTTCCACTGGAGCTGCACTGCCCGGTGGTGAAGTCATCGGTCATCATAAAGTGACAACACATTCCTGTTTACTCACAGCCGTGGACTCTGATTGGGCAAAACGTTCAAATTAGATTAAAAACATAACTTGTGGTAATTGTTAAAATGTCTCCTAAAAGGGGCACTTTTCTGGTTTCACCACCTGCTTGTCTCAGTGGAGATGCAATTACTGAAGCTGAGCTATGACGTACTGTTGGAGACAAACAGGTGCTGTACCCCCTACAAAGAGTGAGTGCACTTTTAATATACATAACATAACAAGTGAAGAGAGAGATTATTCAGTTAAGTCACAATATAATCAACAAGTAAAAAATAAAAATGGTAACTGTAAAATTAAGTTGTTGGTTTTTTTTTTTCAATATAACGTTATAGTTAAAAAATACATGAATATTAAAAAGTTGTTTTTTATCTAGTGGTTTTTGTCACATTTACTTTATTTTGTCAAGTTTCATACAGCTGGTCACAAACCTGATGAATACTAATGTGTTGGACAAGATTTCACTGTTATTTGATCACAGGTCTCAGTAACCTGAATATGGATAAATCTTGAATCCTCGCATTTAATTTCTCATTCTTACCCACAATCATAGCACATTTAATAAATTAATAAAACATTTTTTGAAAGATTTTTAGGCCTGAAGGCTTTCTTTGACAGGGCAGTTTTAGCATGAAATCAGGTGAGAATGGTCGAGGTCAGGAATCAAACCCAGGACACCTAATGTCTCTCCCCTTGCTCTCTACCCCATTTTACGCTACAACTGTCAAGTCTAATAAAGCCTTTGGGCCGGAAAAGAAAAAAAAAAGACTGACATCCTGAGGGAGATGAGGGGTTTAGACAGAGGTCAGCCCCATCCACACAAAAATCCAGTCATTTTAACTGTGTTCCTTCGTAATGACACAGGCATGTTAATGAATGGCAGCTCAGTCTCAATACTACTACTTTCACTGCACAACTTTATTCGTACAAGCCATCTCTGAGTTGCACATTATAGGACTGAAGCCACAAATGCCACATGAACGGGCTCCGCCAGCTGGACAAACTGAGACCATTGGGTTCACATGTCAAAGCAGTGAAAAGCAAAAAGAAAAAACATTTTGGCACAAGATGTTTTTGGTCAATAATCTTCAGGGTCACACAGTGCAGAGGCAGCCAACCAAAACAGAAGCAACATGAGCTCAGCCGCACTGTGCCAGGCCTCTGTTCCATCCTGGCTTTGCTGCCTCTTGGACAGTACACACAGTGGGGAGGAGAGGATAACCAAGGCACCCATAGTGATTTCTTATTTAAAAAAAAAACCCTGACAGAATTAAAGCATTAAGAGGTATAGAGTATTAAAAAGAGTAATAGAAGATGGCAGGGGTTGACTCTGGATTTACTGCTCAATCTGCAGGAAACAGTGTTTGAAGTTAAAAGATTATGCCTGAGAAAGCATACCGGGAAAGATGTGAAAACACACACTACAATCAAACTACATATAGCTCAACATCCTCCAAAATATAATTCAACATGGAAAGATAGACCAGCCTTACTGAGGTATATTCTCTACCCAATGAGTCACAAGTGGCTTCTGCATGCACTTTGTGAGGATAACATAAAACTCATAAATTGCTTGACTGACCCCTTGTGGCTGCAGTTAGCACCTACATCCCTGTGACAAAGACATTATAAAAATAACAGCAGCAAGAATCAATACATACCAAAAGCACAATTCATTTTTCTTTTAAAATTCCCCACAAATTCAATGCAAGTTCTATTTACTCTCAAGTGCCACTTATAAGACGAGAAGGAGGGTGAAACATTCAAGGACAGAATGCATTAATTTAATTCCACACATTCCTACTTCTACCTTAAGTGTCTCTTTATCTTGACAGAAAAAGCTTCCGAAATAGCAGAGCTGTGAACTTGAGTGAACCCATATAATCGCATATAATTCAGCAGTAATGAAGGGGCTGTGTGCCGAGCCGGTGACTGGGCAGAGGTCTGAACATCAGCCAGAATGAACAGGTGCAGGGCACGGTAGGGTAAATAAACCTGCGGCGGACTTTGTGGCAGTAACAGAGATGATACACGAGTTCCCATGGTCCTGTGAGCTACTGTGATGTGTTTGGAAGCAGATGGCTGGTGCTTTCTCCTGTTCCAAACACATACAGCATGCAGTACAATCTGGGAATTAACTGAAACTTTGACACTTTATGTTGCCAGATCCTTAAAATACATAAAAATCTAAAATTGGACGCATTTTGAACAATAGGCTTAGGCTTATTTACAAACCAACCACCAAAACACACCTCTATATTTGACA